>BSBK01006800.1:70000-577500 GCA_027943335.1 Chamaecyparis obtusa
TAAAGTAGTATTATGCTTGAAGCTATTTTTTATTAACAAAAGAGTAATTTTCTACAAAGTCAACAACTGATAAAAATTTTCCACATGGGAATGTGTCTCTTATTATTTGGAATTTTTGTGTTTTCCACCTAGAAATAAAAGCATGACGTATATACAATTGAATTAATTTATGAAAACTCTCCATAAAGGTTTCAATAGGCATCTCCTCTTCTACATAATCTAATCTTGTGGATTCTGTCCCAAATTTTGTTTTAGACTTTATGTACTTGTTACAACTCTTACATTTTACCATCCTTGTCATGTTAGTATCTTCATTTATCAAAGGTAATTTATCCAAATTACCACATTTTTCACAAATTCCTTTTATGCAATCTATTTCACCTGTTGTATTATCATTTGATTTGTCACATAAATTTGATGATATGAATTGCCTTGTCCATTTAAGGAGAGAATTTTGAAAACCATCACTTTCTTCTATCAACTTTTGAAACACTTGATAGCAGAGATCAAATTCAACATGATAATGATAACAAAAATTTTAAAAAATTTGTTTATCTTCACATGATATGGCTTTAATCTTTGAAAAAATATTTATCCAATCTTTATGGCGGGATTTGAATTACAAAATGAAAAATACAATTCATGATGTGTGGTCTCTAACCAATGTTTTGTATGTAATACATATTCATTAGGCCCAATCCTATTCTTGATAACATCTCTTCTATTTGATGAAGGACGAGTATGATTTGTCCAAAATGTAGTGATCAAGTTCCCAACCCCATCTTTAATCTTGTTAGAGAGAGGAGCTCTAAACATTATTTCCCAATCACCTTCCAATGTACTATCATCCAGATTGATTCTCCTTTTCATATAATTTGATATTATCTTTCTACTATACCCAATCTCATATGAAAGTGAATATATTTTTCTTTTTTCAAACATGTTTTATTTAAAATAGATGTTAATATCACTCTTCTTGAAATGGTCGTATCTATAGATCTAGATTTTTTCCCAATGGAACCCAAACCATCAACATTTTGAATAATATATTTTTTTAGGTTATACAATTTCCTCTTTTTCAATGTTTTATCTAAACCCAACAATTTCAATGGCTCTTTTAACTCATCATTAAGAAGTTGAATTGATAATAGTTTGGCTTTTCAAGTGTATCAAGAATCTCAAATTGAGAAATTATTTCCTTTCTATTTATTCAATGTGCTCCTCTTAGTATGTGTAGGTTGTTCAACATAATATCTCAATTTCTCCAAATCCATTTCAGTTAAATGATCTAAATTTCTATAATTAATTTTTCTCTTTACACTTTGAGCTAGATTCATATTCTCATCCATACTAGTAGAAGGAAGAAATGTTGACCCTTCTCCAACATCCATTTCTTGAACTTGGGTTTCCCCTTGTCCAAAATTTGTTTGATCTTCTTCTTGTTGATAAAAAGCTACACACAACAAAAAAAATAAGTTCTTAAGGAAAAAGTCTAAAAATATTTAATCGAGTATAGACTAAGAAGACTAAAAATATTTAATCAAGTATAGACTAAGAAGACTAAAAATACATATTCACCTGAGAGAGAGAGAGAGAGAGAGAGAGAGAGAGAGAGAGAGAGAGAGAGAGAGATGCATACTTTTTTGAGCTTGGGATTACCCTTATCCAACATTTATTGCTTGAAATTGGGTTGCCCCTTTTCAAACATTTTCTGGACCTTCTTCTTGTTGAGAAAAAGCTACACACAAATTTAAAAAAGTCCTTAAGGGGAAAGACTAAAAATACTTAATCAAGTATAGACCAAGAAGACTAAAAATACATATTCATCTAAAAAGATTGAGAGAGAGAGAGAGAGAGAGTCAGTCTATGAAATGACTAGAGAGAGACTAAATATATTTAATCACCTTTAATAAGACTAAAAGAATCTAGAGAGAGAGAGAGTCTTAAGAGGATCTATGAAATAACTAGAGAGAGAGTAAATAGATTTAATCACCTTTGAGAAGACTAGAGAGAGAGAGAGAGAGAGAGAGAGAGGTCCTAAAAAGAACATGAGATTAAGAACTAAAGAGAGTAAGAGAGAGACTAAACATTCTTTTAAATCACTAAGACTAAACATACTTTCAATTATTTTGTCCATTACCTTACTTTTTTAAATTAAGGATAACCACACAAACATTTTTGTCACATTTTCAACGCATTTCAAGTTAACCTCCCAAGCTCTTTATACTCATTCTCCTTTATTGTTTCAACCACTTAGACATTTGAGATTTATTTACACATTCTAAGTGAAGATTAAATGTCCTGTATATTCACCATTTTGGTTTTAAATTAGCATTTCAATACATTGCAATTGGGATTTTAATTTACATAATAACATTTTTGTCCCTTTGAATATCAATTAATTTTTTTAAATATTAAATCTTTCAACATAAATTATTATTGTAGCCTCAAAATTATTTTATTTATTTTTAAAGATTATATTAATGTAATCAAACCTGAGAGAGAGCGAGAGAGAGAGAGAGAGAGAGAGAGAGAGAGAGAGAGAGAGAGAGAGAGAGAGAGAGAGAGAGCTTCTTTCTTCCTATGATATCTTGCTAATTCTTGGTCACGATGTCTTTGTTACCTTTCAGGTGAATACTTCCACCCATCCTTATTTACCCTTGTCCTTTTATTTCCCATCTCTTTCCTTTGAAAAAAATCTCTTAGAAAATTCCACACCAACAATATTCGCTTCAAAATGTCTTCCTTGTGAAAAATGTGAATTATCCTTCAAATTTGATATCTAAAAACTAAAAATAAAAACATCTTTATTTATATGCAATCGTTAATAGAAACAAAAATGGTCAGCAACAATTTCTATCAGAAGTTGGTAATTATGTTCGATAGAATGTGTTTGGGATATTAAAATTTGGCCTGGGGACTTTTGATTGAAAGGGGTTTTGATCAAATCCCCCAGTTTCTATCGAACCCCTTTTGATAAAAATTATGTTCTATCGAAGCCCTCTATTAAAAATTTGCACTCCAAGCTCTCCCATTTTCTATAATTTGTTGGCCTTCAAAGCTCAAATTAAGGGCTCTAATGGAACAATGTTGACAAACCCAAATGCTTGATAGTACTTGGAACGAGCTTTCCATTAATGATAATTATGTTAATATATATTATGTTTATTATGAACTTTTTTAGATTAATTAAACGTAGGTTTCTCACCAAACATCAACCTTTGTGTTCAATGCTTATGGAAAAATAGTAAACAAGTGAAAAAGATTCTAAAAAATAACTCTGCACTAGGTATTGAAGTCCTCTTTCTAAAAAAAACAATTGGACATATAGACAATAAGTTAGGATCAACCAAATGAGCATATGTCAAAATTATAGTTAACTCAACTTCAAACCTTCATAAAATATGAAATACTAAAGATAAAGTTATGAAACCAATTGGAAACATTAGATATGGATGTTTAAAAACTAGATTTGAAAGAGTCGCATTCATATGTGTTTTAGGAAAAAAGTTATGTCAGACCAAATGAGTGTCACTCTTTAAAAATATTGTTGACTGTAAAAAAATAGTTTTTGAGGGAGATAGAAAGATAGATACAAATTGATTCCAAAACATTTCAAAAAACTATATTTAAGAATCTACACACAAAATGTCACAAATCACTAGTTCACGTCATCTTCAAATTCCTTACAGTTTATGAATGTGAAGGTTTTTCTCAAAATGATTATTTGAGTGTCAAAGTTGGCTAAAAAGTGTAACCCACTATTGTGGGTTCACCCTCACGCAAATCACTCTGTTGTGGTATGTAATGTCCCCGCCAGGGAACCCATGAGGAATCAGGTCTGTGACCTAAAATTACAACTAACAATTTTTTTCTTAACATTCTAACATATCATCATTACCATTCACAAGTACATTCCTTAAGGTTCCCTTAATGAATTCACTTACCATTATCAAGCATTGTATTTCTTTACTTAATCAAATGAATTCTATTTCCTTTTCAACTTCAAATTACATTCAGACATTGCTTTCATTCCACATCAAAACCAATTACATTAATGAGCTAATTGCATTCATTTTCTTTACCTATTTGCATAAATATTTACTTTTAGAAATGAATCAAAAGCCCATCATTTATTTAATACACTAAATACATTTATCCTTTCCTCTTTCATTTGTTTTCTTCTTAACCTTATCTATGCACTATCATCACAAAAACTTTCTATTATAAGTCCTTACTTTCCATTTTCATTTCAAAGATCATAATAGAGAGAGTGTAAATCATTTAACCTTTAATAGCTCATAATACTAACCATCCACTGAACCATTCTACCACAAATTATCATCTATGACATTGTATATATCCAATTAAGAATTGAGAGTAAACCTTGTTTAAATAACCTTACATCATACACATTGAACTTAGACATTTAAGAGCATTAGAAAAGAATTACATCTTAATACTACTTTCAATAACATACATGTTTCATTTCCCTTATTACTGTCACCTAAAGATACACATCAACCCTTAGCATATCATTTCACTAATCCACATATCAAAACAAGTTTCCTTTTAAAGAAGTTTACATCCATAAGTACTTGCATTACAAGGTTTGCATAGAACCATTACTGTCATTTTCATTTTAAAACACATAAGAAAGATAAGGTAGGAAAGTTACTTAATTATAATCCATAACTGATTAACCAATATTCAATCCCCTTTTGAGATTCCTAATACTACCCTTCCCACATACATAACTTCTTTCTTACACTTTCCATTTACAAACATAATTATAGTTACAGTTATTGTACATGGCCCGAAGGCATACAAAGAGATAATTACAACAAGTTTCCCCAAGGCTTACAATAAATCTTTACGTCTTGATTAAAAAAGATAGAGATACATGATACAAGAATATAATCTTCACCACTGAACAACTCAAAATCCAAGCCATGACACCAAATACGAACAATACCTCGAAAGAGATTTTCTACCCAACCATGTGAAACTGTTAAAGTTCCACCCCTAATGCTAGGAGATAGAACCAAGGTACTCTCAAGACCTTAAGGCCATCTAAGTCTCAAAAAACCAATAAATCCAAGACTCAAAAGAACAAGAATAAAGAACATAAAATATCATCATACTATAACACCGAGGTTAAGGTTCTAGGAGACCACCTAAGTGAGTGTCATCACACAACCTGTATATTAGGATCCTTCTTGAAAACCATGTAACCTTGGTGCCCCCTTTATGAATAGGGATCCATCTTGGCAGTTATCCCTGGTCCTGGTACTCCAATCAGGTCTATGTGGTCTTTATTATATTTTCTTTCATTATCTTTTGAATCCCCCCTTCCCAAGTTAATTTTTAAGGTTATCACTTTTTACAAACCCACCCATAGGATCATCTAGAAATCACTTTAGGGTTCCAACACCTATGGTGAGCCACTCACTTAGGGTTCCTGTTCGCTTACCCCATCACAAGCCACCTCAAAGCATATACATAATAGCTAGGAATCATTGGAAGGATGTATATCACAAGACACCTCAAAGCATAACATAAAAATTTCCACATGCATAAATACAACTTTCCATGGCTAATTTATAGGTCTAGGGAACCCTCCCATGCACACAGGCCACCGAGAGGAGTCCTAGCCTCATAAACTAAGCTCAAGTATATGCCAAGTGAAAAAACATCATAAGTAAACCATATAACCTCAAAAAATCAAGTAATGAACATACATAGGTGATAAAAAATTTCACATGCATTAACACAACATCTCATCTATGGAAACCTCTTGTGCCTGAAATTTGGCTAAGTCTGAAATTTTTCAGAAATCTCCAAAATCTAGAATCTCCATCTTAACTCCTATGAAGTTGAAACCTATCTCAAACATCCTGGAAGGTTTTTATACAAATATAACTTAATGTATAAGAAATTAAATGTATCAAACTTATACTTAAATGTTATATTTGTATAAATCCCACCACCAGAACACGTCCTAACCTCATAAGAAGGTCACAAGTACAAGCCAAGTACTGAAACACCATAAGTAACATATAATAACATCAATAAAACAAGTGAATGACAAACATAGGTGATAGAAACTACAACCCAATCATAAGGAATAAGTTATAGAGGTTCTAAACCCAATTTCTGTAAATTTTGAGCCCCTAAAACCCTAAAAACCCCCATACGACAATACATAACTACCCATACGACATTCCAATGAGGGTCGCATGAAACTTGACCAAGTTTTGTATGGGTAAGTGTATTTAATGTTGTATGACACTATGGGATACTTTTTCAAAACTTAATTCAAAATTGCCTGAAAAGGCCAAAAAACTAACTTTTAAAGGCATGGAGAGTGAGGTTCCCTGAGGTCAACCTGATGCAGGGACCTCAGTACCACATCCAGATCACATCCTCAACATTACCTAAGCCTCAAACTAAATTAATCAAAATAAAAGCGACAAATCACAGAGAGGCTTGCAAATGCAACAATGGAGAAATATGACTACATCTCTTTCCTACACCTCCCTAACCCTTCCTATTTCTTCCTAAAATTCTCTATTTAATATAATAACAGTTAAATACATCCTCCCACATGATTACAAGAATTCCTAACTTCCCAGGAAGATTTCACAATACCAAAAACCATAAAATACTTCCCAGAAACACATAGAAATACATAGAAGATAAAACATTTACATTTCCTTTGTAATACACAATATGCAATCATATATCAAAACAATATTATAGAATTTATGTAAAAAACACACACACATAGGAAAATTGGAGAATTCATCCCAATTTAGACCCTACCTGGGGTTCTGTAGAGAAATTCTCTTCTCTTGGCTGGAGACTCTCTGCAAATCTTCAAGCCTTGAGTAGATAGCTTCCTGAAAAGCTTCGTCGGCAATCCAAATCCAAGAAATCCACACACACTTTTCTTCACCAAACAGAGACTCTCAAACTCAAAAACTTCAAATAAATTTCTGGAAAAATCAATGCAGAACACTCCAAAAATCTTCCAAAAACTCCTCCTTCCAAACCACATAAAATTGAAAATATTTATCCTCCAACTATGTGGTTGGAGGAGTTTCTTTATGGGAAGCAACTTCTCCAACTTCCATAGTTGGTTGGAAAATCAACAAATCATTCCCGTAAGCACTTAACAAATTTTTAATAAATTTAATTAAAAATAACTTTAAAAGAAAACCATAACAAGGAAGTCAAACAAATATCATCCAAGGAACACACATGGCACACACAGAAACTAGCTAGCCTAACTTCTAGGAGGTCTCGAGTTCAACTCCCTCCTAGATAGCTAGTTTTACTACAAAGAGCATTTATTTTTTATTATTACTATTATTAATATTATTTTCACTTTTATTTAACATGTTTCATTAAATACACTTTATTTAATTCACTATATTTAATTATTATAAATAACATACCATTTACATAATCAATAAAAAACATACAAATATTATTATTTATATAAGCATGGGTATATGCATGTGCACCCACATATACACATACCTATATAACATACATTCAATTATAACACATATATAATAAATATATATACATATTCTTACAAGGATAAATCTAACTCACATCATTAATCTCAGAACAACATCAAATCATAAATCACAAGACCACATCACATACTGCATTCAAATCCCCCAACTAGGGTAACCTCCTAAACAGAAATCTAAGTCCACGAGTAACCTTGAGAGTAATCTTGGTAATATCTCCACACAACAACAGATTGAGGATTTTGAAGGCACGCTCAGACCTATGTAGCCAAGTGGAGTCGATGTCTAGTACTTGCATCCTGCAACACCAACCGACATACATACATACATACATATATATATATAGAGAGAGAGAGAGAGACAATGGCAAACAAGGAGGGAGAGTGTGACATCATGTGGACCTCTTGTAGGAGTAACTATGACTACCTCCCCTCATCCTCCACTCACATCAGATAGTGACATCAACAAAGCATAATTGGATTAGTGTGGTTAGTACCAAAAATAATCTCTTTTCCATACTGTATAACAAGGATGCATCATAACATAATCATGTGAATGTAAATCATCTATTAACTTTCACAAACTCGTTTAACCATTAGGCATGTACTCAAAATGTCCCATTATCAAATTAAGATAAAAAAATTATATAACCCTAAATGCATTAATCATGTCTAATCTCAAGTAACGTTATTAGAGAAGGTAACACATCTAATCTTTAAGTGATTAAAATTAATTAACCTATAATAATCTTAAATATTAATAATGAGCATCTCGCATAGAAGCATATAAGTCTATCAGGTGATCCTTTTAGCATTAAGGTCCTAAACTATTGCTGACACATAAGAAGATGTATAGGAACATACCTATGCAAAATATGAAGTTATGGTGAGTTGGAATAGGTTCGGTTTAAGCACCCATCATAAGAAGGATCATTCTCACATATAGCTCTTCCTAATTTCTAGTGAGCATAACCAGGACTTGTTAGGGTTGGAGGGGCATTACATGGTATGCATGTTATTTTGTTATTTTTGTTAAATTTCTAAAACTATTGTAATGATCCATTGCCTCAAAATCAATGTAAGAAATTGTTCTAAACCATAATTTCCTTATACTACCATTAAAAAAGAAAATATAAACACTAATCAACATTTGACATTATCATATTTCCACAATCCATTTTTACTAATCAACATATTAAACAATTTTATTCTTGAAAATTAAAAGTATTTTTTAATTTTCTTTTAGATATTATTTATGTAATTATAGGTGGAACGTGTTCTTTATTTGTCTTTTAAATTGATCCAAAATGATGGTACATATACATTTAATGAATACTTGCAAGTGAAAATAATGTGATCTGGTGGTGAAGTTGTTTTGGTTCTCAATGAGCTCATCGAGATCGTGCCCGAAATAGATTTTAGCTCTTAGCAGAAGTTGAACTTTCAACCAAAAAAAATGTGATTTTAATATAGTTTAAATTTTTTAAATCTAATTAAAACATATGCTTGACAAAAATTGACTTTTAGTTGAAACACTTAAACTCATTTATATTAGTAAATTGACCAAACTAATGTTATGTCCTCTTTATTAAATGTACCTCACTTTGAAACGTCATAATTATTTAAAAATATTAATTATAATAATTATTGAAATAATATTATCTAACTTTTAGAAATTACAAATATTAAGATACATTAATGTTATGAATTATTGAAATTGAAGTTTCTTATACCATTTATAGTTGTCCTTCAAATGTTTTATATCAACTTATGAGTTTGAGTTGAGACATATATATTTGAAAGGAAATTTAAAAAAAAAATAGCCTTTCATATATAATTTAAATCTAAATCTTAAAGATGAAATAAATTTCATTGTCATTTGTTCAATATAAAGAGTGAACATTTATGGAACTATCTTAAGTTTGTTATAGGATAATGCTAGTTTGGCATTTTTATATTTTAGGAAAGTGTATTATGATGTATTAAGAATGTTCAAATATTTGTAATGTTAGTACATTTGAAAATAGTTAATTGTTATTAGTTAATATAATTTTATCTTATTAAATTAATATATATTTATTAAATTTATATGCTCAATGTTAATAAGTACAACAATTTAAAATTGAATACATAATATCTAAGATTAAAATGTCTATCTAGTTCTTAAAAGAGAATAAAATTAATATCTTTAGACATCTAATATTGAATTAGAACAAAGGAAAATGACTAAGCGAAAACTACAATTTATTTATACATAAAATTATAATTTTAGCTCTTAAGAAAAAATAAAATTAGTATATCTTTCTTTGAACACCTAATCTTAAATTAGAACAAAAAAATATGATAAAAGAAAATTATAATTTAAATAAATAAACACAATTTATAAAAGTTAATATTACCATACTAAAACACCATTCTTTTTAAATAAATATAAATTAAAACTTATAAAATTGTTTCTAGTGGTAACTAATTACTAGATTAACTTATGCATACATCTCTCTAGATAAACAACTTCAGTCAAAAGCTGAGATAAACTCTGAAGCCAAACCATTAGAAGTACATTTAACACTGTTTTTGTTTTTAAAAATAACTATTATATTTCAGATTTTCAGTTTTTCTTATGCTTTCATAAAATGATTTATGAATATTATAAATATGAAAGGGGAGCCGACAGTCCTTCCACATGCAATATGACTTGTAAAGTTTGTAAAGCTGTTTGAATTAGTCATGAATGCATGAAAAGACTATACCCACTTCCATACTCCTATACAGTTGTCAAAGTGAGTCTTTCATTATAAAAACTGGGATAGACATATCCACATGTAAGAATCTCACTACAAAATTGAAGTCCAAAATCTATATCAAATTAGATTTAGGGTCAAAAGCTTATAATATTAAATAGGTCTGAAAAGCACTCAATAGGTTAAGCAATATAAAGTGAGCGTACATTGTTCAAGTTAACAGATCAATACTAAAAAATTATTTGCTTTGCTCCATGCAATTACAAACTCTCTTAATTTTCAAAAGTATTTTTTCTTCAAATTTATTTGTAGGACTTGACTTCAGGAGAAAATATTGAAGTCAAAACCCCAATTTACTGTACAAAATTCATATGCAAAGGAGATGAATTTTGAAGAACTCAAAGAAATATGAAGTCTAAAGTTCATACTAAGGTTGCTGAAAATTTTAGCACAGAAAGAGTGAGGGTACATTTACAACTTAATAACTGATAAAGCCTCTTATGAAAAAGAGCAATGGACATAATTTAGGAAGTCATCATCATTCTCACAAACTCTTCATAGTTAACCTGTCCGTCTCCATCAACATCTGCTTCCTTTATCATCTGCTCAACTTCTTCATCTGTCAGTTTTTCTCCCAAGTTGATCATTACATGTCTCAACTGAATAAAAAAGAAAATTCCCAAAATTAGAAATCTAGTTCAAACCTCGAATTTCATAAACTACTTGATCTCATAAATATCATTAAAACTAGATCTTATAAACATCATTCTGCCATTAATCAGCCTGCAACAATACAACCCATTTCATTACAACTTCTAAATAACATCTTATATATGAAAAGAATCACCAACAAAATCAATGCCTTTGAAAATGCAAAAGAAGCTCCATTAGGGAAAAAACCACTAAATGTTGGCTCTGAGATTATATACTTAAGTGGAAGAATATGAAGTGTGATTGTCAGCCAGTTCTCTAGTTATTGTGCCTAACGGCCTTCTATGAGTTTATTCCAAATTTACTATAACAAAGTGAAAGTGTCTTTTTTTTTGGCTACAGATGTGTAAATTAATTTGACTTTGTAAATATATGAGCAGAACAAAACAAAAACTTTATCATTCCACAAAGCTCTATGTAGAACTAGTGTATTAGTTTATTAAGAAACACACACCAAAAACATCATTCAACAATGTTCCACTGGTTACATCACATTTTGACAGATACATATGTGCATGCCTTCATATAGTTAAACATGAAAAAATGCTAATTAGAATCAATACAGACCCACATCATGGTACTTAAAAAGAGACATTGACAAAGGGGCCACAAAAAAGTCATAAGACTGACCTCAGAAGCTGAAATGAAGCCATTCTGGTCCTTATCAAACACTTTGAATGCTTCTCTCAGTTCCTCATCTGTATCAGTCTCCTGAAAAACCCATATGAAAAAACATTAAACAACACTGAAACCTCATTTCATTTTCCTAGCATAGAATACCACAATCATAAAATCACATTTACCCACTAACATACCTTCATTTTCCTTGCCATGAGATTCAAAAACTCACTAAAATCTATGGTTCCATTGCCATCAGCATCTACTTCACTAATCATGTCTCTCAATTCTGATTCCGTGGGATTCTGCCCCAAAGACCTGATAACTGTTGCAAGCTCCTTGGTGGTAATACAACCTACAAAAACCCAAAACCCAATAAACCAACCCAATGATACACAAAAACCAAACAAACTCTAAAAACAAGAATTTATATGCACTATGATTAATGCTGTTTGTTTTTAAATTCAATTGTGTAAGTCTTTGAACATCAACATTTCGGATCATATTTTATGATCCATCATCAGAAAATTTAAAGAAACAAAATAATCAATCACAAAATCTGAATGCTCAAAAAATTTACACAAACAAATTTATAAACAAATGATATTAATCTCATGAATTATGAAAATTTAATGACATTAAATCACATGATATTCACCATCACCATCTCTATCAAACAGACTGAAAGCCTCCTTGAACTCAGCAATCTGCTCCTCTGTCAAGTTTTCTAGTGCCATCCCTATCTCAATTCACTAGACCTTATGAAATATATTATGATTATAGCTTACAGAAAGAGCTAAGGACTTGTATTTATAGATCAAGCAGAGCAAAATCAACAAATCCCAAGGCAACCCACAAAATAATCCTGCCTCCCTACAGATCCAAACTTCAAGAGGATACAACTGTAAGCCTTCAAGCAGGCCTGTACCGTAGGTAAAAGACTGAATAAGAAACACCCAAATGAACAAATTTTCAATAAAAAATATACCCAAATGAAAAATACAGTCTGTCCTGTTAATATTTTTGTGAAATAATAAGGTGGGCTACGTGGAGATTCTATTGGTTCGGATACAGAGGACTTTTTGCATTAAAAACTCTGTTAACACGTCTTGAGGAGACCTCTATATCTTTTCACGCGGTTTCTATGGAAGCGAGCCTCAGCTTTCCTAATTAATATGGTTTTGGATGGATGGGATATTTGACCTTTCTAAATGTGAATTATTTGAAGGGCTCAGAGTAAAACAAAATTTATTGGAACTCGCGCTCAGGCTAAATTTTATTGGGAGATTCCTAAAAGTCTATCTGTAGAGCTGCTTTACACGGAGTTGGGATGGACTTGGTCCAACCCACTGGTGTCACATTAGGTGATCAGTCCTTTTTTATCTTTTCCAATGTGCGTATGTTTTATTTTCTTTGAATCATGATGGTAATAGGTGGAAAAGTTTTTCTAGTGTTAGGGACTATAGGTTGAGGTAGATTAAGGTAAAACACATAGTGTGGGTAGGTTTTATTTTCCTTGAATCATGATCAAGATAGGTTGTTTTCTAACATGGGAATAGGTAAAAGATTTTTTCTCGTACTCAAGGACTATAGGTTGACGTATATTAAGATGTTTTATTATGGTAAAGTAAAAGGTGTAGGTATGTTTTATTTTCCTTGAATCATAAACATAGGATAGGTTATTTTTAAAGATGGGAATAAGTGGAGTTTTTCCGTGCCGAAGGATTGTGGGTTGAGGTAGATTAGGGTGGTCTACTAAGGTAAAATAGATGGTGCAGGTATGTTTTACTTTCCTTGAATCATGATCGAGACAGGTTGTTTCTCAATATGGGAAGAGTCGAAAGAGTTTTTGTTTGATCATGGATTATAGGTTCAAATAGATTAGGGTATTCCACTAAGGTATAGTATATGGTTTAAGGAGATTATTTAGTAGGGGAGAGGAAAATGGAGAGGAGGTTGTTGACATGACCTATAATTTATTCATATTTGTTTAAATGCATATTTAAGATGAAATAATATAATGACTATATAGATTAGGGTGTTGGATGATATGTAAAGTGAGTTTGACAAAGTGAACAAGTGGGTAAGAGAGAAGAGGAGGTTGTTGTAAGGATATATAGTTTATTGATATTCATTCAATGTAAATTTAATATGAGAAAATAAAAGGATTAGATTGATTTGGATGTTGAACATGGGTTAATGTTTTTTCAATGTACATGATGGGAAAACAAAAGGACTATCTATTGATTTGGATGTTGAACATGGGCAAATTAGATGGCGAAGGAGATTGACTTAGTGGGGAAGTGAGGAAGAGAGAGGTGGTGGTTGTCATGACCTATAGTTTATTAATATTTATTTAAATGTATATTTAAGATGAAATAGTATAATGATTGTATAGACTAAGATGTTCAACAATATGTAATGTCTGATTGACTTGGTGAAGAAGTGGGTAAGAGAGAATAGGAGGTTGGTAGTGGTGTGAGGTTTTCACACCATCGCCCCACAATTTTGGGGACCCCCCTATTTTAACTCGATCAGGCAATTTTCTCAGATCAAAGATTGAAGGTAAAATTTGGAATGAGTTTGAAGAGTTGAGAAATAAAGTTTAAAAGGATGAATGGTGAATTCAAAACAATGAAGGCTGAGTTTTATCAAGTTTATAACTTGATTTCCCAAAACGTAATAATTTTATAATCCAAATTAAAGATATGGATTGGACAATTTGATTTATGAGCGATCTTGGTTTGAAATTTTAAGCAAAATTTGGATTTTATGGACTTAGACAATTTTTGGGAAATTTGGCAAATTGTGGAAATTGAAAAAATGGAATTGAACAATTTAATTGGGTAATTTTGACTAAACAATTTTTGAAAAATCTAAATTCTAAGTGTTAAAATTGCAACTTTAATGTTCATTTTTCACAAGTTGGGAAGAAAACCTTCGCAAGTTGGCAAGCAAACCTTCTCAAGTTGGCAAGCAAACCTTTGCAAGTTGGGAAGAAAACCTTTACAAGTTGGCAAGCAAACCTTTACGATGGAGAGATCAACTTGACAATTTGGTAATTTCAATGGCAAAATCCTTATGCTTGGCAAATTTTCCTTTCAAAATGGCCCATTAAATGTTTTATTTCAAAAGATAATTTGGACTGGATTTTATATTTAATTTTCCAAGGAAATTTTAATGCTAATTTACAATTTAAAAATCAATGCCATTTAAAAAAATCAACATAAATCAATGCCATTTTAAATTTCAAAGCAAATTTGATGCCAATTTGTAATTTAAAATTTTGATGCCAAAAGAGATGTTATTTTATAATTAAAAATCAAAGTGGCCACCTTACAAGTAAAAAATAAAATGCCAAGGTAAAAATCGAAAATCAAGGTGGGCCTTTTTTCCATTAAATGAACGTCATTTTATAACTTTAAAAAATCAAAAATATGGGGGATTGTTTTATTTCAAAGTCAATGTCAAAAGGTCAATTTATTTTAAAAGACCAAAACTTTTAAAAGGGCCCCGCATTAAATTAAATTTCAAATTCAAACATGGGAGGTGGCCGGTTTTTGATTGGTCTATTTTTTTTGTTTTATTCCCTGGCCAAGTCGACCCTCTTATTTCAAATGAGGGAGGGGGCACACGCCTGGAATTTGACGGTCACCCCTGCCTGTCATATGATTTTTCTATGACGGTCTAGTCAATTTAAAGTCTTTCATTATGTGTTTTATGAAAAATATTGATTGTCAAAAGAAAACAAATTATGAATAATTTATATTAAATTCTTTTAAATTAAAAAGATTCTAAATTAATAATAATGTATAATAAACTATTAGAAACTTTTAGTTGTGTTGAAAACAAAATTAGAAAATAATTATATATTATTAATAGCTACAAAAATCTCAAATTTCTAAAATTTATATATTCTATTTTTTTAAAAATTAATATAAATATATAATAAAAAATATTTTAACATATACTAATATCATAAATTAGTAATATCTACAAAAATCTTAAATTTACTTTAAAAAATTTTAAATCTATTTATTTTATTTAAAAAATAAAAATATATATATTACATATTAATAATATTAAATGATGATCACTTAATAATAATGGCAAGTTTCTAAATTCGTATTAAAATATTTAGAAATTTAGAAATATTTTAAAATATTTAAATAAAACTATTAATTATCATAAATATTTTAAAATAACATATATCTATATTATAAAGTATACTATATTGCCTATAATAAAATTTTACAGTTTATTAATAATTTAAAGAGTCATATTTACAGTTTTACAAAAATATAGCATGTCATTTTATACGGTCTAAAAGAAATTTAAGCTGTCATATACATTTAAAAAGTGCAAAAACGGCCATTACGGCCATCAAATTCCAGGCCTGGGCAGGGCATATAAATATGGGCCACCCATTTCATTTGGCAAATAAAACAAAATTATTGTTGCTCTTGTCAAGTCTGACTTGCCTCCAACTCTCATGTGAATTGCATCCTCTTGTTTGTGTGCAAATTTATCTTCTCATTGGTTGCGATTTGCCTCAGCAAATTTGCGATTCATCTCTGCTCTTCATTAACAGTGATTTATCTTCTTTGGCTGAGATTTCTTCTTCCTTCTTGGCTGTGATTTGCCTTCAAGTTTGGGACTAAGATTTACTCCAACTCAAGTGCTAATTTTTCCTCATCTTTGGGGCTGTGATTTACTTAGCTTAAGGCTGAATTGCTACTTATTTTGACATCGAATTGTCTCAAACATTAGGTGTGAACTATCTCTACTAATTGGCAATGAATTGCCTCCTCTAGTTGGTAGTAATTTACCTTGCAAGTTGGGAGAGCTATATCAACAAGTTATAACAGTAAACTCTTCATATCGACATTGATTTATAGTATAAATTGGAAAGCAACTCTTGGCCAATTGGCAGCATCTACTCGGCAATTCAATTCGATTCAATCAAGTTGACAACTTGAAGGGTCTTCGTTGCCAACTTGGAAGGCATCTCTTGCGATTGGACAACAACTTCTTGCATCTTGGCGAGCTAATTTTGAAATTTTGAGATTTGGGTAGTTTTTTTTTTGTTTTGTTTTTTTGATCGGTAAAAGGCCGAAGCCCTGAAAGTTTTTTATTAATATAAATAAATTTTACAGTGTGACCCCACTCACTGCAGGTGCTGGTAGGAAAGAGCGGGGTTGAGAAAACCTCCAGCCTTGCCCGAGACCATAGGTCCTATACTTATACACAATTACGTGGGCATACCTACGACTCGACACTTGTCAAGATTTGTAAGATACATGATTTTTGTGGGCATACCCACGCCTCGACACTTGTCGCGATTTGTTTGATACATAATTTTCGTGGGTATTCCCACTGCTCAATGATTTCCTATGAATTACTACATATACATGATTTCAGTGGGCATACCCACCGCTCTATAAAATCAGAGTAAAACATTACAAATGTTGCTTTAATGTATTCCTCTTTACATTTCATACAATTGGATCAATAATTTCATAAAATTTTGTTCTAGGAACTGTAATGGAAGGATGATTTAGTTGCTCGATAGGTATAATGCATCATTATTTTTCTTGCTTTGTTTTTAATTCGTTGGTTGAATGAAGTAACTTTCCCCCTTACAAATCTTGGTACCTGAAAAATAAGACAAACAAAACTTCCATCTCCAATGGTTAACCCACATCAAATAATATAGATATTTCCTACAATTGTGCATTTTCTATTTAGAATTGCAGATTATGATACTGAGTAACACTTTAAAAGTAATACATACCCATTCAGATTACATGACTAATTTTACTTTGGAACATCTTCCTTTATAACCATATGTAATCTATTATCAATTTAATCGGTCAAATAAAATTAACAATAGAAACCAAAATATTAGTTGTACTACTATCTTGATTTACCTCTACCTACATTTATTTGAACAAGAAGGATATAAGCCTATATCCATGTCTAGAAAGCAAACTTAGTTACGATTGAAAGGGGATGACAGTCTAGTGTGTGTGTGTGTGTGTGTGTGTGTGTGTATCTGAAGATAGAGAATATATGTGAATATAGTACCCTGCAAAAAATGATATGGCTCTAGCCCTATTTACCTAGTCCCAGCAATAATATTTGTGTCCATGGCATAGGCCCTTTGCATTTTCAAAAAGTAGCCATTATAATTCAAAAAAAGCAAAAAATTACCTAAGTCTCCCCGGGCCATGTTCTATATTTAGGTTACTAATTGGCCACTAAAAATCTTAAAGACCCATTTGCTAAATAAAAAACCATGTCACATGTCTAAAGGGTTAGTCGCATAATCTCATAGGCTAATTTTGGCCTATGCGATCATATGACTAATGTTCCATTGGGTCCCCCTTGGATACATCCCTATCCCTAAGACTAAGTGCCTAAAAAAAAAATACGACTAACCTAAGGTTCCAGATTAAGCTTATAACCCTTGTCGCATGGTCGCATAGCCTTTTTTCATGCTATGCGATCATGCGACAGGGGTTGTCTTGTTGGTTGGGGTCCCCTCTGAGATTTATCCCTAAGTCTTATGAACCCCGGGTATAATTTTTCATGAGGTCTGTAGGATCTTCTGAGATTGGTTGTCGCATGATCGCATGTCAAAAATTTTTGACATGCAACCATGCAACCACTTGCCATCTGTCTCAGCGGGCACGTTGGTAGGAGGGTCTGACAGGAATTAATGGGTGTGTAAGATCGATGATCCTCGCTACTTCATGATGGAAAGCTGCGGGCTATTTAACCAATGAGTTTCAGTGAGTGCCCTTGATTCGATTCAAAGGTAATGTGATCGGCGATCCCGCTATCAGAAAAAGCGGGGAGAGGTGTCATCTTTTGACCTTGTCGCATGATCGCAAGAGCCATTTTCATTGTTTGTGATCATGCGACAAGGGAGCCATGTATGCTGCGAGCCCGTTGAAGGAAGAAGGTTGGTGGTCCCGCTGACAGGGAAGGTGATGATGTGCCAGCTTCCGGTTGGTCATTGAAAGTGACATGGCGGTTGACCTGTCAGGGGTCCCGCAGACTTTTATAAAGGCATAACTCCTCCATACAAGTCTGCATTGTAAATTCCGGGTAAGGGATTGTGAGGTCATTATCCACACAATACACCAACTTATCCAACCCACCTAAATGATCTTCATCAAAAATCTCTCTAGCTACCCTTATACTTAAAATGTTCTAACTAATAATACATGAGTCCTAGCATAATGATGATAATAAGCGTTGATCTCAGTCAAGTTACATTATTCTTCAATTGCGTGGCCATGATTCCATTTAACGGACATATAGGGGTGTTTATAAATGATTCATTTTTTCCCCATGCCATCCATAAATGTGCCTTGAGTTCAAAAATCACCTATATGAACCAGTCTAATATATATAAATACAAATCCAAAACCTATCTATGTTTATATATATTAATCGGAAGAGAAGAAAATTTAAGACTCTCTGAGAATGGCCTTTGCCACTCTTTACAATTTCATTATAAGCATCTGTAAATAGGTATACATATACTGAGCATTGGTATATATATATATATATATATATATATATATATATATATATATATATATATATATATATATATATATATATATATATATATATATATATATATATATATATATATATATATATATCTTTTTTATAGAATGATTCCAGATATCAGCATTCAGTGCCTACATATAAAATCATTCAGTGTCTTTGAAAATTAACCATGTCTAGGTCAGAGAAACTATATAACAAAGCCTATTGAAATATACAACAGAACTATTATACGATGAAGATTATGAAAAGAGTCTATTTTCTTCCACCCAAAAAAGACCTAATCTCCAAATATAGCTCAAGAACAAACCCTGCTATGCCAGACCTAATTCTTACAGATGATAGTACAGCCCCAATTGAATATATATATATTACATATCAGAACTTAACTCCAGATGTGGGGTACTAAAATTCCATCATCTCTACGAGGATACAAATGAGGCAACTTCAAAAATTTGATAAAAACAACTAAGGAGTAACTACGACAAAAGGCATCCTCAGAAAGCCCAGGCACAATCCCTCTAAGAGTGAGGGGTACATATCTTGGGATAAAGGAAAAAAGTTATATATCTCTAAGTTAAAGTTAATAAAGAAGACAATCAACATCCTCTGCAGCTAAGTCTTGAGTGGAAGGAGTTTGTAAGATTCATAATTGTGGAAGGACTGCCCCCCATGGTCATCATGCTATCTCCACCTTAGCAAGATCCGAGAGCCTGATCTTAGAAGTTCACCATACCTCCTAATCATTACAAATTATTAATAATGCTGATGGAATTCAAACATCTCATGATGTGAGGTTACAAGGATTTTAATTATTACCCTGCTCATAATCTCTGAAATTCTAATCTATATCTATCATGACGAAGCTATGTTGATTTGTCAAGAATGTGGTGAAAATTCTTAGCAATGTTGTTAATAAGCACAGGATAGAAAGGAGCAATGTTGATCCTATGCCTATGCTAACTGGATAGCTTGCTATGTTCTGAGATTTGACCTTCTAAACATAAGGAAGTGTACCCAGTTTGTTGATCCTATTCATGCTAGATAGAGCAATTGTGATATTCCTTACATGCAATGAGTGTCTCTTTTATATACAAATTGTTAATTAAAAAATTCGCAAACCTTCCATAAGAGATGGCTAATATTTAAGTCTATTCCACTGAATCATATTAATCTAATGGGTTTAAGTTAATTATGATTACTATAATTAATAGTTCCTCTGCAGGGTTCCAATATCCTGATAGCGAAAACAGAATTCCAAACTTAAATCTATGTTTATCAAAGGGGATGATCTTTGTCCTTACCTTAATTTGGTTAACCAATTTAAAACTTTTTTATAAATACTGTTCCAATATTGTCACTCTGTTTGCCCCTAGATTAGCTAGCTTGTCAGCCTCTGTATTACCTTCTCTATAAGTATGTCTGATTTCATACTTTGTGAAGTTTTCCATAAATGAATTAATCTCTTCTATTTTTGAGTTCAGAATCCAATTGGGAGTTCTTTTAGTGCGAATAGCATTGACAATGATTTGGGAGTCTCCTTCAATAATTGCTTGTTTAATGTTAAGATACTTACATAGTTTAAGTCCTTCTAACACCACTAAACATTCAGCCATATTGTTTGTTGTAGGGTTGATGGGTCTCAAAAATTTAGTGACAACTTCTGACTTCTAGTTACGAATGATCCCTCCAATACCTGCTATCCCAGGATTACCTCGAGATGCTCTGTCAAAATTGAGTTTATACCATCCTTCTTTCGGGGGTATCCATTTGCATGATGTTATGTCCGATTTGGTTTTGGTACCCCCTTTACCATAGAGGGGAGGGATTGCTAATTTTGACCATTTGCACCTAATTTTGTTGTCCCAGCTTTTAAAAGAATCTTCATAGCTCAATGTGTCCCTAAGTTTGTTGTTAATAATTTCTACGATAGATGCTTCTATCTTGTTTGTGATGGAGTTCCAAGGTAGTTTTTGATCAGTAAAGATTCTTCTGTTTCTTTCTTTCCATATTTCCCAAACTACTATTGAAGGTGCAATTGTCCATATATCTTTATATAGGTTGTCTTTATATATAGAAGGCCAAGCTTTGAGGTTGCTGATTAAATCACAATGTGAAGCAGATTTCCATCCTAAACTCTAATGAAGCCAATTCCAACTGTTTTGAGAAAAAGGATAGTTAAGGAGGATGTGATTAACATCCTCGGAGTGGTTTTCACATAAAGGGCATCTAGATGGCCCTTCGAAACCTAGTTTATTGAGCCTGTATGCAGTAAGGATTCTATTTTGCAAAGCCGCCCATAGAAACATGCCAGCTTTAGGGAGGCGGGATTTGTTCCAACATAGGTTCAAAGGAATGTCTATATTATCCAAATTTTGGTCCCTAATAATAGAATTGTATCCCTCCTTAACTGAGCATTTTCCATTATTAGATCCTACCCATACTAAAATATCTAATCTATTTTTAGGTGTTATCACTCTATCATTTAAGATTGCCAGAAGGATTTTCTTCTCGTGCCATACCTCATCAATTTCATTTAGATCACTCCAAGTAGTCTCTTCCTTCTTACATAGGTAGTCCTTAAGGTGTAAGCCTATGACTCTTTTGCATTCTTCCATAAATTTGTTGGAGAAGCCCAATTTGTTGAGGGGGGTAAGGCCTACCCATGAATCATCCCAAAATAAAGCTTGATCTCCTGCTCCAATATCCCAAGTTAGATACTTGCTAATAATCCCTCTGCAATCCTTAATAAAATTCCATATCCGAGATCCTTTGACATGTGAGTGAGACCTGAAAATATTGATGGGGTCCGACTCGGGAATGTATTTGTGTAATAATATGGAAGCCCACTTACTACTTGATTCTTGGTACATTCTCCATATAAGTTTGGCCCCCAGGGCTTGGTTTTGCCATAGTAGATTCTCGATGCCTAGACCCCCTTTTGATATCGGTTTGCATAGAGTATCCCATTTAATAAGGGCCAATTTTTTGTCTTCTAAGGGACCTTGCCAATAGAATTCTCGGAACATTTTATCTAATTCCTTTTTGACACTAATCGGAAGGGGAAGAACAGACAAATGATACGTGGGAATGGCTGAAAGGACTGATTTGATCATTGTTGACCTACCCGCCTTAGTCAGCCACTTACCTTTCCATGAGCTCTTCTTGTTTTTTACTTTGGTTAAGACTTGTTGCCAAAGTTTGGAAGATAAGATACCTGTATCTAGGTCAATACCTAAGTATTTGCACAGCAATTTACCAAGTTTGTATCCCATCATACTACAAATTTCCTTTTCGAGTTCTGGGCGAGTATTGATGAAGAAAATTTTTGGCTTAGTGGGGTTAACATATTGACCTGAGGCTTTCGCATAAATATTTAAAATACTTTTGAAAGCCCTTGCTTCTTGTTTGTTAGCATAACTTGGTAAAATCGTGTCATCCATAAATTGTTGGTGAGTAATATTAGGAACATTTTTCGAGGCCTTCAAAACCAAGATATTCCCTTCCATATGTTGTTTTGTAATTGATCTTCCTAATGCTTCTGCCATAATGACATAGAGAAAAGGGGATAGCGGGTCTCCTTGCCTGATGCCCCTGGATATACTAAAGAAGCCTTTTGGTGTGCCATTGATAAGAATCGATATTTTGGGGCTTGAGATGCAGTTAAAGATAAGGTTAATCCACTGTTTAGAAAAGCCGAATGCTTCCATACATTTACAAAGGAATCTCCAATCTACTTTATCGTATGTCTTTTGGATGTCAATTTTCATTAGCATACTAGGTTCTTTTGTTATTTGAGCAATATGGACTACGTCTTGCGCTATAATAATTCCATCCAAAATTGATCTATTTGCTACAAAACCCGTCTGCTCTTCCGAAATAATAGTTGGAAGGAAAGTTTTGAGTCTATTTGCTCAGCATTTAGAAAGGATGTTATATATGGTATTACATAGGGAGATAGGTCTGAAATCCTGTGGTTCCATACTCTCATTTTTCTTCGGTATTAAAGTAAAAAAGGTGTTGTTAATTTCACTTAAAATAGAACCCAAGTTCCTAGTAGCTTCCACTGCTTGCCATACCTCTTCTCCAACAAAATGCCAACATTTTTGGAAGAAGCTTGCTTGGAAACCGTCTGGACCCGGAGCTTTATCTGGATGGAGTTGAAACACTGCAGCTTTGACCTCCTCTAATGATAGCTTAGTATTCAGTATTCTGTTGTCTGTATCCGAAATCAGCTTAGGAATGGCTTTAAGCATTTCATTTTGGGCACTGAGATCAGATGCTTCTATGGTGTTGAGAAGGGAATTATAAAACTTTGTAAGTACATTTGATATCTGCTTAGGGTCCTCTATTATATGTCCCTCAGCTATCTTGATTTTGGCTATTTTGTTAATGCTCCTTTTATAATTGGTTGTGTTGTGAAAGAATTTAGTATTACTATCACCCTCCTTAAGCCAAGACTCCCTGGATTTTTGCCTCCAGAAGATCTCTTCTTTGAGGAGGATATCATTGTATTTAGCCATCAGATCTTTTTCCTTGTGATAACTAAGATCATCCATACCTTTTTCTATTACTATATTATTAAGCTCAGTTATTTCTTTTTCTACTTGGGTTTTTTCTTCGAATATGTTATTGAAATTATTCTTATTCCACTCTAACGCTTTATTCTTGATAAATTTTAGTTTTGCTGTTAAGCATAACATTTTCAATCATTTAATTGAGATTTGGTTCCACCACTCCTCAAGGAGGTTAATGAATTCCGGGTTTTGGAACCACATAAATTCAAACTTAAGCGGGTTTCTCGATGGTTTGGAATTTTTTGTTATGGGAAGCCTGACAGGGAAGTGATCCGATCCTGCCTCTAGTAGTATCTCCGCACTGACTATTTGATTAAAGTTTTTGGGATTCATTCTAGTAAAGAATCTATCTAGTTTTTTAGCTATGTAGCTGAAACCAGCTCTTCTGTTATTCCATGTATAAATTCCATTAATTGTATTTATGCTTATAAGATTGTTATCCATAGCCCACTTACTAAAGTCTTTATGGGCTTGCGATATGTATTGTGAGCCCCCAAATTTTTCCTCTAAATTTAAGATAGCATTGAAATCCCCTCCAATGATAAAAGGTTGTTCTCGTTGTTCGATTAAAAGGGCTTGTATCTCCATCCATACTCTTCTTTTTCCTTCAGTGGAGATTGGCCCATATACATCAATCAGGTTAAATTTTAAATCTGATTTTAGACTT
The DNA here is from genome assembly GCA_027943335.1 of Chamaecyparis obtusa. Classification (NCBI taxonomy): domain Eukaryota; kingdom Viridiplantae; phylum Streptophyta; class Pinopsida; order Cupressales; family Cupressaceae; genus Chamaecyparis; species Chamaecyparis obtusa. Next base: position 94,442 of record BSBK01006800.1, read on the forward strand.
TTAATTGTTAGTGCCATCCAATTATCATTAGCGGATACGAGTAGCGCCATCACTTTACGGGGATCCCATAGAACTGCCAGTCCACCTAAGAGGCCTGTTGAAGAGGCATATTCAAATCTTCAAATACCCAATCGTTTGCTAAACTTAGTACTTTCCTCTCTATTAAGCTTAGTTTCTTGTATCAAAATGATGTTGGAATCGAAGTTTCTTAAGTATCTTTTAGTTAGTCGTTGTTTGTTAGGGGCATTTAGACCCCTAACATTCCAAGTAGTGACTTTCATTGTTCTTTGGGAAGGACCTTCCCCTTCCCTATGTTCAAAATATCTGCTATCTTTTTTTGGTTGCCTGGATTGCCATCCAGAGCTCTCAGCTCAACGGCAGACTTCCTACCTCTTTTCTTTTTGAGTTTATTAATATTAGGTGTGCTTAGACTACCTCTATTCAGGGCTATGCCCAGCTCCTTGTTTTCATTGGTTATCCTAAATAGGCCTTCAATTGCATCCTTAACCAAAGTTGATTCTCCACCATCCCCTATTATTGAATTTTCCTGATTATCTGAGCTTTTTTGCTCAATTTCTAAGTGTTCTGCTCTGTTTATAATCTCTTTGCCATAAATTTCTATCAAATCTTTAGCTCTCCCTGATAGATCCAAATTTAGAGATTCTAACTCTAGGGGGATAGAAACAGCTTATTCCAACCCATTTTTAGTGATTGGTTCATTTGTGGTTATATATTCTTTATCATTTATATCATCTTTATTTACGCTAGGCCTGTCTATAGCTTCTGTTCTAATATTTATGTTTAAGTGTTCTGAAAATTTATCTGGGTTATCCTGACAAGCACTTACTAAGGCTTCCTTTCCTGGAGTTGAAGGAAAGGGAGACTGAATCAGCCTATCTTCCTGATCCCTATTTTCTTCTAAAATACATTCCTGAATTTTCTTAATTAAGATTTCCTTTTGGTGTTTTAGTTCATCGTAATCGCAAATTTTATCCAAAAACGTGTCCATTAGTTCATCTGTTAATGATTCTACCAAGTAGTTAATGATTTGATTTACCTCCTCTTCTATTTTGTTTACCTGATCAACTAGTTCTTTTACATTAGCACATTCAGGTTTCAGAGTTTGTTTTGTTTGAGGATCAATCCTGTTTCCTTCGTCTTGGGAGCAGATTTTGTTATTGTTTTTTTCGGACTCTGTCTGTTCTCATTCATCCCTACTCAACTTTTCATATGGTTCTTTCCTAATCATGTTTGAAGAGTTGTTATTAATTGGAGATGATGCTACATTTGATTGGGGATTTGCTAGATTTACAGTAGGTCTACTAGCTGGTTTTTTCCTTATTATATTATTTTCTTGAACATTTGCTACCTTGTTTACCAGCAGAGGAGAGGGAGAGAGATTGCCTAAACCTTGGCCCCCTAAAGGTCTGCATAAAAAACCTCCCCTATCATGACAAAGACTAACCTCAACATCCTTATTAGTTTGAGTTAAAAGGTTTCTATTTTTGTGAGATCTTAATGTAACTTTGTTTATCTCAATAAAGTTTTCTGGAATTATAGGATTAATTATAACTGAGTTATTATTAAAACTTAATTGTATGGGTGGAATATATTTTTGATGGTAATTCATCTCCACAATGATTATTTTGTCGTCCTGTATAAGTGTAGATTCAGCTACTCTTATAAATTTGTCTATTTTATTACCTATCAAGCAGAAAATTTCTTTGCTAAACAATTCCAAAGGAAAATTTTTAAGGGAGATAGCTTTTTCAATTATGAAGTCCTTTAAATACATTGGGTTAAATAAAGGCAGCCAATCAAATAAAGAGAAGGCAATGTTCTTGAATTTCATAACCTTATTATTCATAATGCTTTCCTTTAGTATTTTGTTATGACAGTCTATGTAAATGAAATTATCTCTGAGGGGTGATATACTTACCTCCTTCGGAAGTTGTGCCGATATTCCTTTTATCACATCATTAATTGATACTCCAACTCCATTCCAGCAACAAATCAGACCTATTTTTGCTAAATATTTTTGTCTCTATACAATATCATCATTATCTAGTATGATAGTATCATACTACAAAACACAATGAATCTTACCTTTTTCCTGATGATTAAGGCACCTATGAGGAGGCGTATATACTGCATTGTTAGTGTAATTATGAGTATTACCAACTTTGATATCATGATTCTTCACATTCTTGGATGCTTGAATAGAAAGGGGCCTCTCCAACCATCTCCGATGAGCCGGAGGACTATGTTTAGTAGTTGTGTTCAAATCATCAAAATCAGCAGAGCTTATATTCTTGCTTCGCTTATTAATTCCCTCATGAAAGGGTAGGGTTTTAGTGGGCTCAGGGTAGGAATGTTTACCTGATGGATGAAAGCCATCATTCCTATTGTACTGGTTCCTATAGCCCTGATCCCCCAAAACCTTAGCCCTTTTATGCGAGGGGGTGTAAGATTGATCATTTTTATCAAACTCCCTAAGCAAATCAAATGAATTTTTTAGAGTGATTTTACTGTTAATGGATTTTTTTGGAAGAGATGTTACCACTTTTTTGCCTTTTACTAGATGTCATTCATCCTTTCGTGCTTTATTCCCCCCGGAAGACACCTTTGCCTGTGGCAATCCTCCTCCCCTCGCAGCAGGTAGAGGCTCGTCAGAGCTTTTAGCTGGGATTACCCTGGATGTCAGGGCCATTGCAGTTCCGGGGAGGTCATTCATTCTTTTGCCTGTTTGCCAAGCTGAGGATCTACCAAAATTGTGAGCCGAAGGGGCTTGAGTAGATATCGCTCCATCTTTCCTCGAATTGGAGTGGGTATGAAGAGGGACCTGCTTGAAATTATTTTCCCTAGCCTGCTCCTCGTTTGGCCTCCTCGACTTTGCATATTTTGTTTTTGCAAAGAAGACTATTTGTTCATCCAAAGAAATAACAGAGAAGATCTTATTCTTGGTTATCTTATTTCTAATCTGAAAGTCACTAGTGATTTGGGTTCCAATGTTAGAAACCGAAACCCAAGTTTTAATTCACTCAGAGCCCTTCAAGTTTTGATCTTTTATAGAAGAGTCGTGATTAGAAGGGATATTGGTGTTGAGATGAGATTTGCTCATTGTTGAATCAGAGATCTTAGCCATAGATTTCTCATTTTCCTGTGATTCCAAAAGGCTTTTAGCCTTTTGTTTAGCAATAAACTCATTGAGGTGTTCATAGGTAGGATGAAGATGTCGAACATCCTTTTTTTGCAATCCTTATACTTGTGCCCATATGACCAATAGTTAAAATAGTAGCTAGAGAACTTCTTTATCGAGCTTGCAGATCGAGTGTTCGCATTAAGCACAGGAGAGGATGACAGATTCGTTATAGCCAAGACAGGGTTTCTCACTTTGGAGCGTTCATGATGTATTAACCCTAGCTTGACTTGTCGGTTCTGCAAAGCAAATTTCTGTTGAAGTCTTAATTTTCACATTTTCGCCATTTATACATCTCAAGTCAATGGGGTTAATAGTAATTTTGTTGAGATTTGGGTAGTTTTAGTTGTATCATGGATGAAATATATATTTTGTGATTATTATGGCATGGTAGCTAAAGCTTTGTTTTTATGCATTTACATGTTGATTAGATTAATAATTTGAAATATGGAATCACATGTTCAATTTGGGAGCTTGGACTTGGATAGTTGGAAGCGTGGACTCGATGATTTGGAAGGGAGCTCAATGCATTTGAGGATCCTACTTGGATCCACTTCCTTGATTACTTAGTCCTAGTTTAATTCTTTTAATCTTTGAGTTTAAAAGGTAAAGTGTGGTAATGCAAGCACCATTGTAATAAGATTAATGGACATTGGACTTTGTTTTATGAAGTTCACCCCGAGGTGGTGAACTTCTTGATTTTATTTTTTTTGCTTTCCTAGATTAGGTCTTATTTCTTTCAAACTATAAATTAACAACAAACAACTATCTAATCTATTTAATTAATAGCTACATCATCACTAGTTAGAAAGTTTAAAATGAATAATGAATAAACAATAATTGAATAATTAACACAAATCAAAGGTTAAAATGAACATTCATGCTAATTTAGATAATTAAAACAAAAAAAAATTACAAACTAAGTTAGAATTTATGCAAAGGATAAATTGACCAAGTTAATTGAATAAACAACAATGACTATCTAAATCAATTAACTCGATATTATATACAATTTGTATTCAAGGGAAGTAATTGGTGGATTGTGGTCTTTGTAGGAGCTGGCATCGAAGACACAAACTCTTCCAGGGCACAAAGAGCAGCTCAACTCGAGGAGGACTTAGAGGACATGATGCATAAGTCCCTCTTTTCCTCCAAGTTGAAGAAGGTTGGTGACACCAACCGAACGGTAAGTATGATACAAATGAGGGATCGATTACTTGGAAGTTCTTTGTGACTTGCAAAGAGGATTCTTAAGAGTGGAATCATACAAGTGGCAGTTTTCCCTCTTACCTTTCCTTGTCCCGAATTAATCATGGAGTGTGCTATCGACTATGATTGCCAATCCAAGTTAGTGTGCTATGGTGAGGACAAGAATGTGCTTACTAATTTAACTGGGCCCATTATCGAAGAAGTATCCCACATCCCACATCACAACAATGGTATCTTGGTGACTAGAGATCAAGCAACGAAGAATTAAAATGATAATTCAGAATTTTATGCCTCCTTGTTATGTAGAGAATGGTTGAAGGATCCAAGGAAGGGGTGACCCCACAATAGTGGGTTATGCTTTTTTAGACATGCTGATTTGTGCTGAAATAATAGATTTTTAATAAAATATGGTTATTTAAGCCTTGAGAGGTTCCATTTTAAGGAATTAATTAAAAATGGTTAGCTCAAAGCATCTTATATTAAAAAAATATTGATATAACATCTATACTCTTCATTCATACCTAAAATGGAGTCTCCTTCGCACCTATTAAAATGCTGACAAAAAATCACTTCAATTTTATCTTTTGGCATATCAAATGAATCCATTTAAAAAACTTATGTATGTAGTAAGGTACTACTAAGAAAACTCTTGCCAATGATTATAATGTTAATATATATCAAGTTTATTATGACTTTGTATTTTTAGTTTTACTAAACATAGATATTTCACCGTATGTCTACCTCTATGTTTGACACTTATGAAAAAATAGTAAATAAGAGAAAAAAAATTCTAAAAAATATCTATGCCCTAGGTATTGGAGTTCTCTTTCTATCCAAATAAAGAAAAATGAAATTGGAAAAATACACAAGTTATAAGCTATGTAGTCAATGTATGTCAAAATTATCGTTTAGTCAACTTCAAACATTAATAAAATATGAAATAATCATGATAATTTCATCAAACCAATTGCATTCCCTCCATATGGATGTTAAAAAACTAAATTTGAAAACATCACATTCATATCTATTTTATAAAAAAAGTTATGCTCTATGAAAACAATGTAACTCTCTGAAAATGACATTTTCAGCAACATACCAGTTTTCGTGGGAGAAAGAAAAAACCAATCAAATCAATTCAAAAATAAAAAATAAAAAATATATTTAGAATCTGGACAGAAAATCCTAAAAGACTCTAATTTACTTCATCTTCCGATTCCAAACGGTTTAACAAGAATATGCATTCGAATCTGAAAGTTTTTTTCAAAATGTAGAGTTCAGTGTCCGTTCAGGCAAAAAAGTGTAACCCACTATTGTGGGTTCACCCGAAGTCATTTACAAAGTTACCTAAGTTCTTGAGATCAGAATTCAAACCAGAGTATGGTGACCTCGTGGTGATGTTGAGCAGATTCATGGGAACAACTCAAGGTGGTAAATTCGAGACATGGATGTATTACTTCATCAAAGACATCGAGAGTGGTAAGAGAATGTTTGATTGGGCAATGATCATAAGTGAGAACTTAGATCTACAATTGAGAACAGTGCAAGATCAGAAGGTATTCTACATGGGATCCTACCTTTTCTATATGATAGAAGGCTTGTACCAACAACCAAGATTGAAAGCTTTGGGTATAGTTGGGAAGGAAGTCAGACAATACTTGGTGCATGAGTGTTATCCACAATTACATTTACACAACACCAAGGACTTTAAGATATTTTATGATGCATTTTCCATGAATACAATGAGAACTTTGCAAGAGGGGCCTCACAAGAGACTAACTCTCAAAGCAGAAAAGTTGGTGCAAAAGTATGGGAGTTGGTACAATCAATTTCCAAAGTTTACATATATCAGATTAGCAAGAAATACTTGTTGCCCGAAGAGACTTCCAATGTATCCACCTGACAAACTAGTATTGTTGTAAGTAGCTAGTCAACTAGCACATTATGACAAGATTCAAAAGAGAAAAGGCAAGTCAGGGGCTACTTTCTCATTGACAATTGGAGTTGATAGTTTCCACAACTCCATTACTTTGGCAGCAATGGAGATAGAATTGGAATACTACCACTTGGAATGGTATAAAGCAAGACAAAATTTTGATCCAAATGAGCTAGTGAAAACAACATATGGGAATCCATATAGGCATATTCATCATTTAGAAGACTATTGGTTCAATGTGGAAGATGACTACAAAATAAGGAAAAGAGCCTTCTCTAGACTTACAATGGACATGATGAGAATGTATGGATGGAGAGGACTTGGCATCCCAGATCAGTTGGAGGAAGATAAAAAGACATTAATAGTAGATTATATATCCATAAAGCAAAGTGAATTGGATCCCATTGATTGGATAAGTGACCAAGACCCTTCATTTGAAGCAATAATGAATCCCATTGATTTATACACAAAGGAATGGTACAACAAGAAGATGGCTCAATTGGAGGAGCGAAGAGTTCACCTCACTTATGAAAAGATGAAGTTAGTGGAAGAAATTTTGGATGAGTCAATTGGGCAGCAAGATGAAGTAGGCATCTAGAAAGTAGAAATGAATAACAAAAAGAGAAAGGATATATAAAGTACAAAAGGAAAGGAAAAGGAAATCGAGGAACCACCAAACCAAGAAGTAGGGTGTGAGTAGAGTGACCTCAAGGGAAAGTGCCAGTGCAGCTCAGAATGTGGTTACCGAAAAGGTAGATAAGGAAACAATAGTTGAAGTGAGTTCAGGTTCATCCAAGGGATACAGTTATAGCACAAATTATTCTCCCCTCACTCAGAATTAGTCTAAGGGAAGTTCTTCTCCTACAGGTAGTGAGAATGTTGGATTGATTGATGTGGAGGCCCTATTAGTCAAAGAAGGAAGTCAAGCACCAAAAAGAACTAATGAGGTTATGCATGTGGAAGAAGAGCCAAACTTAGAATTGGAAAAGTGTATAGTGTGATTGTAGTTGAGAGATCTTCTCAAGCCTAGGGGAAAATTTTCACCTGTTCGACCTATTGAGAACATAGAAGAGTTGACAGAAAGAGAAGTAAGCAAGAAAGAGAACCAACCTCCAGGAACAGTGGTAAGAGTTATTAGAGGAGAGTCAGGTACTCATAGGGTTCAGGTTGCAATTCCAAAGGTGAACAAAGCAATAGGCGATATTCAAGCCCATGAGTATAACATAATTGAGCATGAACTGGGAACTACAAAAAAGAAAATTAACTGTGAGGAGCTCCATGATGGCATCAATTCTCTCAAGGAGAAATTAGATCAAGCAATGGAAGAGAATGAGAGGCTAAGGGCATAAAACTAGAGTTTGAAGAACTGTTATAAGGATGCATGCAGGCCACTCCAATAGTTAGATCATACAACTATTCCACCACTTGCATTAGCACAAGGAAGCATTGATGATACAAATGATGCAAGGGTCACTCTACAGGAGACTTGATCTTGGGTTGACAGAATTATTTAGGATGGGTTGGTTTTCTTGCCATATTTTGTGGAACAATTCCAAGCATTTTTAGCTCTTAGAGTCAGGTTCCATGCCTTTGATGGTATTTCTAAGGACTTTCTCCTAGTCAAGGACAAGACTATTCCCCAATTGTAGATAGTGATTAATACTTCAGATAAGTTATTAGAGAAAGCCAAAGTGATGAAGGCCAATGAAATGAGCATTATTGAGAATTGGTATTTTGTCTTACTTCATAGGTTGGAAGTGTTGGAAGGAGTTGGGAATGAGATTTCTCATCTTGGGTCAACAGTCTACAATAAGATATCATGCACCTTGGGTGCAGCAAGAGTCACCTTTGGCATTGAAGAAATTAAAAAATGAGGATATAAACATGAATACTTTACTAGATAGATTGGGATCTTTTGGAGGAGTCATCATCAGAGCACAAGAGTTGGAGGCTTTCTCATCGCTCAAGGTTCTCATTGAGTTTACTAGAGATTGTTCAAATGAATAGGAGAAGACACTTAAGATGACTAAGAAGATGATGGATGAGGCTGAGAGGAAAATTCAATGCACTCCTTGCCCTTCCTTGGATGAGATCAACATCACGCTTGCTTAGTTCATCGATTTGGCTAAGAAGATGAAGGACAAAGGAAAGATTATCTTAGAAGATCATTTGATGTAAGCCCAAGTGACATATTTTCCTTTCTTTTTGGGTTGGGTAGGTGTCTGATTTTGATTGGCTAACCATTTGGTTCCATTTCATTGGTTGCCTCCTTTGTATTTTTTTTTCATTGATCCATTAAATGAGGTGTCCTCTTCTCATTGGTTGATAAGGTGGTAACCCTAATTAGGGTTTATGGGATGTAATTTGGGCCCTTGATTTTAGGTTTTTGCCTCTTAATCTTGGTCATTCATTGTACTTGAGCCTCTATATAAGGTCATTTTTTCTCATTTGTAAGAGTTGGAAGATTGAAGAAAATTGTTGCTTAAGTAATGCCAAAATTGCTCTTCTTATCATTGTTGTGTTTTGCATGGTGATTGAGTTGGAACACTTGGTGTTATTGCATGGTTTCTACTTCCACAATTAAAATGGGATTTTATTTCAAATTTGTTAAAGTAAGAGTAAAAATAGATAGATTATCTGGTGATATTGGTGGATGTTTGATTGGTTGACTCTATAAAACTAGGCCACTAGCTCCTTGTAGATGCAAGGGTCCCTTGTGTGGTAATCTAGTAGTTGTACTCAAGTTCAATTGGCATTAGATGCTTAATTTATACTCTAAGTTGGATTGAGGAGAAGGTGTTGATATGAAAACCATTTGAGATCCTTTGAAGCTTTGCACTAGGTGGAGTTGAAGTCACATGCAAGCCTTCATTTGGTAGGAGTCCTAGTCCATCCATTAGTCTTCCTATCCATAGTTAGAAGTAGTAGTCTAGATAGTAGGAGTTGAAGAGAAAAGTTGAAAGTGATATAAATCATGATTATATTTTATTGCACATTGTGAATCTAAATCTTTAGAAGTGTAATTAAGTTGACATCCTTGAATAAAATGCCTAAGCCCACCTAAGTGATTAACCATCAAATCACACCATTTCAACTGAGTTAGATATCTACAGGTGTAAGGAACCTTGGAGTCATTTCATGATCTTCATTGCAAAGCTTAGCAGGGGATATGACTTTATTCAAGAGAGGGTTTAATGCTCTATGTTTCTCAAAGCATTGAGTGTTTAGTCTTTCATGTTGTGTAAGTGGAACAAAACTCACATCAACAGAGTTTGGCGCTAGAAGGAGGGCAGATTGTATTGTTTTCTCAAGAGGTTGTCAATAATTGAACATGGTGAATAATAGGGATTTCTTAGCCATGAAAACTTAAGGATGATTGTAATCATACCAAGACAACATCATTTTAACATTTCATTCCTTCACTTGGAACCAAAGGATAAATGGTCGTGAGTACTTGCACATTGCTAACATCCTAGACAAAGAAGAGGAGAGAGCTCAAAGAATTGACAAAGAAGTTCAAGAAAGTTTGGAACGTGAGAGACAAAATTGAAGGATGAAAAAGGATGGTTCTTCCTAGATCAAATCAGCCTAGAGAAACTTGGGGAATGATTCAAGATCATATTGTAGCTACATTACGCATAGTCTCATAGGAGAAACATGAGGACAATAGAGAGTATTTGGATATCACTAACGTATTGAACCAAGAAGAAAGGAAGGCTCAAGAAATTGAAAGGAGAATTCAAAGAAGTTTGGAACTCCAAAGAGAACTAGAGAGAAAGATAAGCACAAAGGTTAGCTCAATCCAGTCTCGAATGAGATCAAAATTGAACATAAAGATGGATAGGAAGATTGGTTCTTTCTCTCATGAAAGGTTCAAAAAGTTACAATTTGAAATAAGGTAAAGGATATTGAGGTCTACACCACACCAAGAGGAAGATTTGGCTGAATTTAAATTCTATAAGAAGAGAAGAAATCATTGGGCAGCTAACACTGCAAGTTGGGCAAGCTCTTCAAGTAGTCTAGTTCAAATTCCCAAAGTGAAAGGTACTCCAGCTTAAGCAAGTTAGTTAGTGCCAATTCAAGGTCAAGTCAACCAAGTGGAAATGTCACAACAACAACAAACTCCTTGGATTCAAAACAAAGCTTCACCTCTTACATTCAATCAATACAATAATCTGCCCAAGAATCTAGAGCACTTATGTTCGAAGTTCAACGTGAATGATCCCAATCATATAGCAGAAGAGCATATCAAGATATTTGAAGATGCATTATGTAACAGGAGAATTCAACATGAAGATGTATCATGTAGACTCCTCCCTCACTCTTTGGCAGAAGAGGTATTCTATTGGTTTGTGAATTTTCTAACCTCATCTATATCTGGATGGAATCAATTGAAAGAAAATTTGTTGGGAAGTTTGGCATTCCTATCACTTCGTCGGATTTGTATAGGCAATTTGCACAAATTAGAAGACAAGATCAAGAGCCCATCAACTCATTCAAAAATTGCTTCCATAAGGCTTACACACTATTGCAAGCTCCCTATATAGTCCAACATGAAGGCACTCTGGAAATGTTCTATAATGCCTTGGATTCTCAAACATCTATGTTCACAAGAGTTTCTAATCCCACTCCAATGAGTTTGAATGAAGCATATGCTAAGGTAATGGAGGTAGGAAATAAAATGAAGTAGCAAGTGTCTGGATTCCAAAGTAACTAAGTTTCACAACTTACCTATCAGGTTCCACCGAATCAACTTGTGATGCATCCAGGACCTCCCTTATATCAAGCACCACCATCAATACCTATTTATCTACAAGGTACAAGTACATCTACAAGGTTACACAAAGAGAAAGATGAGATGAAGGAATTGATTGAGCAAGTGAAGAATTTATCTACAAAAGTTACCTACCTAAGAAATCAGAACAATTGGCTCCAAGTTATGCAAAGGAATAATCAGGGAGAAAATTTCCAAGGGAACTATCAGAGAAACAATCAAGATGGTGGATACCAAAGGAATTATCAAGATAGAGATTATTGGAGGAATAACCAAGGTGGTAGCTACCAATGAAACAATAAGAATAACAACTACCAAGAAGGTATTCATTCAATCACAAAACCAAGGATACAATAATCAGAGGATGACGTGTAACACAGATCCAAATAATGGCAATGTGGTGTCGCCACTTGATAGTCAACCTCTAGTAGATAGAAAACAAGTGGATAAGATATTTCTAGTAGAGTCATCTTTATCTCAACATTGTAGATTCCATGAAACAAACCAACATTCAGAGTTGCAATGCACTAAATTCAAGAAGGCCTCCAATTTGTTCCAAAAGGTGGTTGATGAATGAATCAATCAGGAGGATACACCATTCACGGGGTATGAAAATAGTTACCACCACAAGATATGATAAATGCTTAACTTTCAAGGAGTTTTCTTTCCCACCTGAGTTTGAAGCTTATGAGGAGCATCAAGGAAGATTTACACCAGCTTCAACTAATGGACCAGTGGATGATCTAGTAGTTTTGGACGAGCTTGGAAATGAATCAAAGTTCTCTTTCCCTCCACTAGATAATAGTGTGTTGGAGCAAGGTACCAATGAAGTTCAAACATTTCAACAATCACAAGGGAATGTAACAAAATTTTATCAAAGGAATAACAGGAGGAACAATGAGCCTCTAACATCTTCTATCCCACCGAATAATTTCAATTTACCCTCGTATCCTAATGCAAATAATGTGTTCAACTACCTGAGGGATGCACCAAAGTATAGACAAGGTAGTAGTAATAATAGCAGTGGTTGAAATGTTGGTATCCCATAAAATACACATGGAACTCAAGAGGCTAGTAAAGAGAAAATAATGAATAACCTTACAAGCAATGATGAGTTGAAGAAGCTTGGGCAGAGCGTGACCGAAGAAATAAAGAAGATCAAGATTAGTTTACTATCGTTCGAGTTATTGAAAGTGACTAAAATTAGAGATGCCTTCCCCAACAACTTGAAATATAACAAAGGGTTAGGATCTCATGCTCAAATTTCTACAATAATAGGTCAAGTTGCCTTGATGGAAGGAAGACCTCCTCCTAACACAGTAAATGTGATTCAAGAGACAAATCCTACACAAAGAATTTCATATGGAGATCTCAATAATTTCAACAGGAAACATGAGCCTCAACTAGTGTATGTAGCACAAAGTTCAGCACTAGTCAGTCAGAAGATACAAGGAAATGAAAACTCAACTAAAAGTCATGAAACGATGAAGGTAGATGAATCAATGCAACTAGTTGAAACAAAGATAAAGTCTAAATCTGTATACAAGACACAAGTGGTATTTTATCAAGGGAAAGATGAGCCAACACTCTTCTTTCTTTCAGTAAGAATATTTGGGAAGTTACTTTATAATTGCTTGATAGATTCGGCAGCATCTAGCAATGTTATGCCTTTGGCGATTTGTAGAAAGTTAGGAATTGTCCCAATAGGATCAACTAAGAAGGTCACTCAATTAGATAAAATTGAGGTTCCAGTAGTGGGTGAACTAAACAACATACATATATAGTTGGCATCATATCCTAGGATGGAACACCTCATGGATATATCAGTTGTGGATGTAGTAGATTACTATGGTTTGATCCCAGGCATAGATTGGGCTAGAAGGTTGAATGACTATATGGCCACCAACTTTTCCCACATGTGGCTCCCATGGAAAGGACTTGTTGTGACCTATTTCACAACTCACCCATCAAAGATGGGACCCCTCTCCCTCTTGTCTAGCCTAGCCCCTTTTGTGTCATGCTCTATCAGTAGTAGTCTCTCAACAAGAAGTCTCACCCAAAAGGCATTGTCTCTTGATAATCATGGACTCCCAGAGTGAGTAGGGATGAAGAAGTGAGTAGGGATGGAGGAGTCTGTAGAAAGAAGAATCTATGACCACTTCCAAATCTTGACTTTTCCTTCCCTCAGGTGCATTTTCAAGAAGTTAGCAGAATGAGTGCTGAGGAATAAGTCTGTGACACACCCAGAATCCCGCTCCAAGGAAGGTGGGAGTGCAATTCAATGAGGTCAATGGAGACTGCATAATAGAAAAATCTACCACAAGAGGAAAATCCTGCTCCCGCACTCCTTGGAGCGCAAGTTTCATGCAGTCATGGATTTGTATGTTGAAGGATAAAATCCACCATCTCACTAAAATCCAACTCTATTTTCCTTGTGAGCGTGAATGGCACAAGTTCGCAGAATGTGTGCTTTGGACAAACTCTGGATGCCTTCCAAAATCCCACCCGAGCACTTTCTGGAACGCATAAAGAAGCAAGTTTACGGAATGTGTGTTAAGGATAAAATCCTTCACTACACTAGAATCTCGCTCAACACATTTCCAAATGCAAACCATTTCAAGCCACATAACATTGCCGAAATTAGCAAAATTCATCTCAAATTTTGGAAGAAAATTAGATATTAAATCTTAAATTTAATATTTAATTAACAGACTTTTGGATACAATCAAGTTAAAAAATCGGCAAATTTATCAAGTTCAAAGTCCAATTTCAGAGAATCAATTTGAAAATCCAATTTCTTGCAATAAACCAATTTGAAGCAGGAGTTTTTTAAAAAAGTTTTTTGATTCTAAGTTTTAAATTTAAAATGGGTTAAATATTAATATTTAATTAATTAATCTTTAAAATGAATCAAAAATTTGGAAATAAAAGAACTTGAATTAAATCGATATGGATTTAAATAAAAATTAATTAAATATTGATTTTTATCAATATTTAATTAAAATGCAAAAATCGATAAAAATAAAAAAGCAATTAAAGAATAAAAGTTCACAAAATTGGTAAGGAAAGTAAGGAGGTGGAAAAATTAGCTAAATATATAGGAAAGGAGACTAATAATGGGGCAGAATTACATGCTCTAGTAGAAGGACTATTACTTTGTAGACATTTAGGATGCAAGAAATTAGAAATTGAAGGTGACTCAGCTATTATCATCAATGCCTTAAGAAAAGGCTCTCTCCTTAATTGGAGATTAGATGCTATGTTGTCCAGAACTATTGCTCTTTGCCAAGACTTTGATAAAATAACAATTAACCACATTTATAGAGAAGGGAATGAAAGAGCAGATGAACTAGCTAATCAAGGAATCAATGATTTTCTCATAAGTTAGTCATGCTCCATCAAAATTAACAATGAATCATTTTACTAATCAAGAAAAAGCATGTGTAAACTTCCTTAATCAAATTCATTTTCCTTCATTAAGAATGTAGAGTAAACATTTCATCCAATTACAATCAGAATAAAGGACAGACGTTCCTTTTGTCTTCTTTAGAAAATTTAAAACTATATAGAATATAGAAGTTAAGTTTCAATCGTAGATAGTTACATGATTATCAAATATTTATAGGAGCCATAGTAACTATAACACCCCTCATTAGTCACTCATGGTTTTAATTTATAAAGTTACCTTCAATTTTATTATATGATACTTATTATATGCAACAAATACTAATGTAGCACAATATCTTCTTTGTATGATTGGAAACATTACCTTCTTCTTGTCCTCTTAACTTCAAATCTTATCTACCCTAATTCCAATTTGTCCTGGATTAGTCTTTTATTTCACTTGAAATAAATATCATTATTTTAGATACATTCTCTCTGCTCAGAATGCTTTTTGATTAATACTTAGGATAATTTATTCCAGGGTATGTTTCCATTATCTTTTATCTCTTCTACTATAATAATGGTGTGTATGGATAACCTAAAATCTAACAATTTTTAGGCAAGGTAAGAAACATATTTTTGCAGGTTTGAAGTAAATAGAGAAGACAATTTCCCATGCAGAGCCATACTTGGAAAGGAATTTGAGTTGTCACAAGTCAACAGGGTCAGAGGACATGTAAAGATAAACCTCTTACGCATGTGGCTGGTCTTTAGATGTAAAGACAATTGGGGGATAAGAGAGGCTCTCAATAAGGATAGAATTGTGTATACCAAAATAGAATCTCCATCTTTGACCATTGCAAAAGAACAACATAATGCGAGTCACGTCACCCGATTTTGTGTTTTACTTATTTCAAATTGGTAAAAAGAGGGAATGCCCTCCTAAAAATCATGTATCAGAATCTGGACTACGATCCCAAGTGAGGTTGGAGGTTTTCTCAGCCCCACTCTTTCCTACCAGTGCCTGCACTAAGCAGGGTTTTTGTAAAACTTCTTTATAAATTAGTAAATTCTTGGCTTCGGCCTTTTACTGATTAAAAAAAAAAAAGTTCACAAAATTGGAAATTGCTTTAAAAGAAGGATTTTGTTTTTTGTTAAAATTGAAATTGGTTAAATATTGATTTTATTAATATTTAATTAATTAACTTCCCAAAAAAATAAAAAAATCGAAAGACCAAAAATTAGAAAATTGAGAAATGGGAAAACTTCCCCATGAAGACAAAACTCTTAAATTAGCAGATTCTAAAAAGTGGGAGAAAAACACAGACAAGTGGAAAATAATCTTTTCAAAAGCAGGGAAACTGCCTAATTTTAGCCTGCAGTCTTTAAAGAAGCTTTTCAAGTTTTTGAGACCCTATAAGAGAAGACTTTGCTCATTTGATTTTGACACAAATCGAGCGAGAATTCTTTAGAGGAGAGAGAAAGTTATTTCTTTTGAGGAGCGGGAAGTTTTCTTAGCAAAGGATTATTTCTGGAGAAGTGTGAAGAAATTTGTGAAATTTTCAACTTTTCTTCAGTAAGTCAATCAGATGTACACATCTCCATGAGGAAAGAGAAAATCAAATTTTGGACAAGATGGAGAAATTCTGGCAGATCTTTGAATTTTGGGATGAAATGCTTTTCTCTTCTTTATTGTGCTCTTATAAGTTTTTGCTTTCTATTTTGTAGATGGCTAAACCTAGAGGAACCAGTGTAAGCAAAAGGCAACTGATCAAGAATGAGCAAAGAGAATTCTACCTAGAGTCCAAAATTCTCTCAAAGTGGGTTGAAGTGAAGGACATGAATCTTGGATGCCTCGATTTGAGTGAGTTGTAGAGGAGGATGTTTGGCTACAAAGATCATCACCCAAAACACCTGGCTGCCCGAATTGTGAAAAATAGAATTGTAGCTGCAGCTAGATTCCCTCTTGCCTTTTAGCACATTGAGTTGATCATGGAATGTGCAAAACACTTTCAGTCCAATGACATAACGATTAAGGACTCAGACGGGAATATCATTGCAGACCTCTCTCTACCAGCCATTACTGAGGCATTTGGGATCCCTTCATCTTGAAGGTTGGTCTCGAAGACAAAGGAATAGGGGCATAGAGTCTACACGGTGGGAGCTCAACACTGTGACAAGATCATCAACAACAAATGGATGAGGAGGAATAAATCCCACTATTCTAAGTTGCCCAAGGAGCTTGTGTGGATGGATTTCCACCGGGAGTATAGTGATCTAATAATGATGCTCAATAGGATATTTGGCCTACCCTACTTTTACCTATTTGAGACATGGATGTGGTACTTTTTTCAACATGTACTAAAGGAGTTCAATCACATCGATTGGGCTGGGTTGATTAGTGACAACCTTGATGAGCAGCTAAGGAATCTAGAGCATACGAAGAAATTCTTTATGAGCTCATATGCGATATACATGCTGGCACAAAATATGAGGTATGAAGGACTGAGGTACAAGGGAGTCCTCAGAAGTGGGAATCCAAGGTTAAGGGTCCATGACTGTTACCCACAGCTACATCTACATGCCATGGATGACTACACCTGGGTTAATGATGTGTTTGCAATGCGCATCGTGAGAACCTTGTAGAAGGGACTGCATATGAGATTGTCTTATGAGGCAATGACATTGGTGGAGGAATTTGGAGCATGGTTTATTCAGTTTCCCACCTTCTCCTATATCAAATTGCAATGATTTTCTGAGCAGTCGTTCAAGCTTCCATGGTACCCTACCGATAAAATGGTCTTGTTGGAAGTCACCTGATAGTTGACAGCCTATGATAAAGTCCTGAAGAAGAAGAAGAAGTTGGGACTGGAATTCCTACTTTCTATTGGAAGTGATGCAGTTGAAGTGTGTCCATGTCTTCCAACAGCTAAGAGGTCATTTGATGAGCTAAAATTCTTTTGGCTACCACTCTATCTAGGAAGGTCGTATTTTGACCCATATAACAAGATTAGAGTAGTGGTAGGGATGAGGCATCAATACAAGGCTCACCTCGAGGAATTTTTGGCAAATGCAGTTGATGAGAATGAGGTCAGGAAGAGGATGTGCTCCTAATTACCCTTATACCTAATTACGATATGTAAGATTGTCCACATTCTTGATCAGATGGAAGAGGATCTGAATGTGCTCTAGAGAGGTTTTAACCCAGATAAGGAAAAGACCATTCATCCTTACGATCGGCAAAGGAAGGAGATTGTGGATCTTGATGTATTAATAAAGCCAACAGTGGACTTCACAAGGTGGTGGGTAGAAAGACATCTTGATAGGATGACTGTTTCAAAGGAAGATTGGACCTGCAAGTTGATAGGTCATCCACAACTGTGAGATGAGAGACCAAGGCAGCCATTTGGAGGAAGAGTAGAAGAAAGAAACATCCCATTAGGCAGTGCAGAACATAGAAAGGAGAAGGGTGCAACTTAGGAAATTCATATAAAGAGGAGATTGGATCTTCATGTTGAAGAACCACAAAAAAAGAGATTAAGGTCTGAGAGTGCACCATCTTCTCCTAGCTAGACTCCCAGTGTACAGGAAATTGGAGCATTCACCCAGTAGGAAGGAGAAGCAAGTGAAAGAAGAACGCGGCAAGGAGAGCAACACATGACTAGGCTAATACAAGATAGATTGAGCATTAATGCCAATGAGAGGTTCATTCCAGGAAGAAGTAGGGAACAAGATGTGACAACAAAGGAGAGTCACAATGTCTTCTTTAGGAAGATAATTGAGGAAGAAATTCCCAAGGTAGAACCAGAAGCCCCAGTGGCAGAAGAGGAGATTCCCACAACAGAGGCACTTGCTCCTGAAGCAATGGCAGAAAGTCCTAGAGTGAAGGAGATTGATACCAGAGCAATGCAAGGACAAGAACAGTTAGCAGTACAGAGGGACCTGAATACAAATGTTCTAGAGTGGCTCAGGCAAAGGATTCAAAGAAGCCAGGAAAAGGAGATAGACTCTGCAATTGAGTTACAACATATTTTGGATCGAATTGACCAATCAGGAGAAAAGGGAAAAGCCAAGAAATTCACCAAGGCCGTCAGAGGAGAATCCAGATCTAGAATTTTTCACATAGAGACTCCAGTAGTGGACAAGACCAAAGATCAAATTGCTCTTGAAGAGTATCACATAACAAAGGTTGATCTTTGTCAGGCCTCTTGAGCACAGGTCATGGAGGAATTTGATGATTCAACACAAGCTGTCAAGGATAAGATGAGGAAGCTGGAAGAAAAATGTCTGAGGAAGAAGGAAGAGAATAGGGCTTTATGTGCATACATTGATAGGTTACCCCGCCCAGTTCAAGAAGAGGAACTGTCTTTCATTTCACCAACAATTATTCCAACCGATTCAGTTGAGGCCATCGACAAGATTAGGAGGATTGTGCAAGGTGAAAAGACTTGGATTAAGGGAATTGATGATGAGGCCTATATCCATGCCGAGGAGTTAGTATGAATTCATGATAAGGTGTTGACCATCCTTTCCCGAATTTGTTGCAAAGAGGAGACTTGGGAAGATGAGCATATATATCAGGATGAGGCAATCTATGACTTGTAGGAGCTGATGGAAACCCCTAGGAAAATCTTGGTTGATGGCAAGGTCATCAGAGAGGGAGCGTATGATTTCTCTCGGTGGTATTGTCCAGTTCTCTTGGAAAAGGACATGTTTGAACATTTTAGTAAGGAGTCATCCCAATTGAAGGGGATAGTTGAGAATATCTGGTAGGAGGTCTCTAATACCATTGCATCACTGTGGTTGCAAAGGTTGGCCAAGGAGGAAATAATGATGGACAACATGAAAGGGAAATTGGAGGAGTTCTTTAGGCTTAACTCTTTCATAAAGGATGATTTTGAGAACCTCTCTGCCTTCTCAAGCAACATGGACATGGCTCAAGATCTATTGCCAGAATGGGAGGACATCCTGAAGAGATTAGAGCGAGCAGTGCTGGCATTGGAATTCAGATAGGAATCAGCACCGAGTGTCAGCATTGATGAGTTGGAGGCCATATTGGGTAGATTCCAAGAATTTCAACGTAGAGGTCAAAGGTAGATACATTTAATGCATAGTGGACATACATGTAATGGTCATTTATGACACCTCACTCTCTTCTGAGCATGCATTCATAATGGGCATTTATTACCCACTATGGTAGTGGTTTATTCCTTGCATTAATTCAGATTCCCTTTTTTGTGCCCTAACCCTAATTAGGGTTGAGGTGGCAAAATCTGGGCCATCAGTTATTCTTTTGATTTGGGCCTTTCATTGTTTTCAAGGACCTATATAAAGGCCTCTTCTTCTCATTTGTAAGGGAGCGAATTTTAAGATTGTTGCTTATGAGCTATTGAGACAATAAAATTTTCATTGAAGTGTGGTGATCATTTGATGTGTCTTAATGCTTGCTTGGTTTCATAATTCTCTCAATTAGATTAAGTTTAGTAGATAAAGTGTAATGAATATTTTGGATAATATGATGATGTTTTGATGAGTTTCTTTGGTTCATACTTTTGACTTTTTAGTGATTCTAAAGCGTTGTGCAAAGTTAGCCCGAACCCCTATCCATGTACTTAAATTCAATCATTCATGTAAACCTTTGAAGATTGCACCAGTCCACGTGTAGTTGTAGCTTGACTTGGAGAAGTGTGACTTGGTAATTAAGGAACTCATCCATCACCATACTTTCCTTGGCTATCACTACCCTTAGGATTAGATTAGGATCTTTGAACCTTAAACCCTTTTCTTTTTTGCATATCTGGTGAAAACCCTTAAAAATAGTACTTAATTGAAAATATTTTGATAGTACCCATATTCATCATGATATAAAGGATTAAAAATGTATTGCCCCTTGTGATCATCAATAAATCACATCAACATCAAGCATATCCATGAGTCGAGGAACCTTGGAGTTATCATATGATCTTTTTGCAATCTTAGCATACACGATACTTTATTCAAGAGAGGATAGGATATTTTGGTATTTTGTTCTATTGTTTGGTGAGTCATAAAACACACATCAATAGGACTTTGTAACTAGATTAGAATTAATAGCACTCCTAGGCTAAGACTGACTATCATCAAATATGGAGAGCAAAATGAAGTGTTGTTCACTGAGACGGATCTTGGCATCTACAGGCCCAAGGTCGGAGAAGTTTTGACATTTAATATCATAAGTAAAGAAAAAGAGTCCATAGAAATTCTAGTTGAATTAGATCTGGATACTTCATTACACGAAGGTGATGACATGTTTGAAAATTTCAGGAGCTTTGTATTGAGAACAACTCAACAAGGTATCAAGTTGGGTAACAAAATGTTAGTGAGAGATTTGTTACTTCCCAGCTGGTGTAGAATTCAAAACACCTTTCATTCGGATTTGTCTTGCTCCATGTGCGAGATTTCCTTAGAACAATTAGAGAAGCTAATCTTGGGAGCATTAAGGAGAGATGATCAATATAGGAAGCAAAAGGGTTTTTCTAGTTTGGTTTTTCCACGTATATCTTGGTGTTCTTTGTGTTGGTGTTCTTATATTTACATGTTCACTTTTTCTGTGGATATTTTATGTGCTTAACCGATAGATCAAAAGTTTTTATTGTTGTTGCTTTATAGTTTACTAGCAGAGAAAAAGTTTTTAAAGTGTGTTGAAATAGCTGATTCGCCCCCACACTCATTTATTTGGTCTATTCAACAAATAGTAGATGTATTTGCATTGTAGATCTATTCACAAGGTTTCCAATGATAGGTTATAGTAGCAAATTTAATGACCAGATCAAAAGTGATGATTCTCAAATGTTGTGCCACCAAAATACAAGTTCCAATGAAAATTTGGCTTGGGCAGGAAAATGAACCACAAGATCATTGGGCACCAAATGAAGAGAATTTACATTTTATAGAACATTTTAAGGTGGCTATTGGTGCTAAATAAAGAGGTGAACCAAGGTTTATAGGGATAACTACACCAGTACAAGTTGTGGCTCTAGATTGTAAGGTTTTCTTAGAGAGTTGAATTTCTTTGTAATGATTTGAGCCCACATGGTTGTATCATGTAAAAAAAATTATTGTTGTACTTCTTGTTTCATTGGGTAATATAAAGAAAACGTTTCTTTCTTGCATTTTTATTTATTTTTCTATTGCTATTATTTTTTTGGATTTGTAAGGGGAGTGTGCTTCATCAAATGGTATAAAAGTAGATTCTTAAGTTTGTAAACAAATCGTAGAACATGAGGTATTTTGTACAAAGATTATGGTTATGGGTCTAAGAGATAAGCAAGAAAAATGCCTACATGAAGGAAGGAAGAAATGTTAGTGTGATAGAAGAGGTTTTTAGAGCCCTCTAGAGACAAGTTCAAGCATTTCACTTGATGACCTACATAGTGAAGTCAATATTAGGACAAGAGATGAAAGTGAAGATGCATAAAAAAAAGAAGGAAGGTTTGAAGAACAAGAAATGACCAAAAATTATGTCGAGGCTAGGTTTTTTAGGGCCATTTCCAAGATTCAAAAAAGCCCAAAGATTGAAGTTTCCACATTTTTAGAAAATCTTAATGCAAATGAGTTGATTGATTGGATCAGTGATATGCAAGAGTATTTTGAGTATTAAGTAGAAGACCCTAAGAGGATCAAGTTTTCCAAGAGCAAGTTGAAAGGCCATGGAAAAATTTGGTGGAAACAAGTTCAGTTAGAGAGAAATAGAAGAGAGGAGGAGAAAATAACAAGATGGGATCATATGGTCAAAAAATGAAGAGATAATTTATTCCTATTGGCTATGAGCTCGATTTGTCAAAGAAAATGCAAGGGTTGAAGAAAGAAGAAAAAATTGTTAGATAATATATAGAAGAATTTTATTGAGTCCTAATCAGAATAGGCTATTTTGAGGCCAACAAGGAGAAAGTTGCACGTTACATAAATGGGTTGAAGCAAAGTATTCAAAAAGAGTTGAATTCTGTAAGAATGCCTACCATTGAAGATTCATATCAATTTTCTTTGAAGGTAAAAGAGAAGGTAAAAAATATATTTGAAATGAGTTTATGAACACAACAACCAATAACAAACCTTCAATATTTATTATTTTGCACCAAATGTCCTCCATAGATGTTCCAAAAAGAAGTATTGTCATAACTGGACCAAAGATAAGACCCACACAAAATGACATCAAAGCATACTATATAGGATATATCAATACTATACATCTTAAGCACAATAATCCATATCACATGTTTTGACATTAATAAAAACAATGCCAACTCATCAAAAACTTCTCAACAACCTCCCCCTTTGGCATTGATGGAAAATAGAAAAAACATAAAAACTTCCAAAAACTTCCAAAAACTTCCAAAAGCTTCCAAAAGCTCCCCTTACTCAAGCAAATCCCCTTTTTGTTTTTCTCTTCAATTTCTTCCCCTTTTTTCTATCAAAGGAAAAGGGCCAAATAAGAACATCAGGAAAGCAAGTAAAAATAATACTCTTCACAAGAAAAATTATCTTGTACCTTTATTTCACAATTGGAAGAATCTTCTTCCAAGCTTGCATTGCAAAAACCATCCTAGCACACATACTATCCTATAGAACCTATAAATAAAATAAAGATGACTAGTCCAGAGATGGGCACTGTCCTTCTCAATCTCTTGAACAATCCAAATAACTGAGGGGGGGGGGGGAGGGCGGGGGGAGCGGTGAATCATTTATCATAAAATAATTTTATCAACCTTGATTAATTCAAAGGAATACACAATTAATGAGATAGATAAAAATAGATGTGAACTTAAAAGCACATAAACACCATACACCATGAAAACCATAATTTAGGTAGAAACCTAAGATGGGAAAAACCATGGAGAAATATATTTCTCAATTATAGAACATAGGTTAAGGTGACACTAGTTAAGGTCATTTTTTCAAAGGGCTCATTGCCAAAGATGCTCACTACAGGTAAGGCTCACTACTAATGGGCTAACTGACTTGATAAAAAAACAACCAATTACAAAATAGTCTCAGGGGAAAATGTGAACTGATAAAGTTGAACCTATATGTGCACAAGGTAAGTTCTAGTGAAGAACACAGTAACAATTGTTTTTAGTAGATTCGATTAGGAATCTTTTGCCAATCTTCAATAACCTCTTCAATATTCAATACTTCTTCTTGTTACTATTTCTCTACTGCCTTCTCTATTATCCTATTATCCTTATCACTCTTACTTTGTTTGCATACTTCACTGCCATGCATACATCCACACACACACATATATATATTTGGATTCAAAAAGATATTCTATATATAAAGAAGTTGGGGGTTGGAAAAGCTACGTGTTTGGTTGATCTTCAAGTAGAGAATATGATGTGGGGGGTTAGATTTCTCACACTTCACATAATGAAAACATTTAATAACCTCACTTATAAAGGGTTCCCTAAGGATTGGATAATTAGTCTAACAATACCTCTTTTTAAGAGTGGTGACATCAATAATCCTTCCAACTATAAAACCCCTAAGATAAAAATTTTTCTTGCAAAATTATTTGGTAGTATGATAGAAAATAAAATTAGCACACAGGGAAAAGAAAATGATAAGTGTGCAAAAGGGAAAATAGGTTTTAGGTGTAACACTCTACAATTGACTATGGTGTCACTTTGAGAGACTTGACTGAAATTTTTTGGGAGAAAAGGTAAAAATGCCTTTTGATGTTTTGTTAATTTCAAAAAGGCATTTGACATGGTTCCTAGGGCTAAATTGTGGCATAGAATAGAAGAGCTTGGGATTCCTTTGCATCTTAGGGAAGTTGTACATAAGTGTAAGAATTTTCCTAAAGCCTAGATACCATGTCGAAATGTTCCTTAAGGCAATGAAAGAATATGCTAAGATCTAGAAGCCCAATGAAAAGTACAAGAGAGACAAAATAATATGATTAATTAATTGACTAGATTCAATAATAATAAATAATGCATAACATGCTTCAGTATAATGTATATATGCTTGAATATATAAGCAATGCATGATAACTAGGAGATACACAAGAGATAACCTATCAACCACACTAGATGGAATCACATGTTCACTAATCGTGGATCATCCTCCATTTTATAATGAAGTATGTGCAACAATATAAGGATGCTAATGTGATAAGAGTTCACTAAAGGTGGATCTCACACATAAAGTGGAAATGAGATAGCAACTATCACCACCTAAAGTGGAATTTATTCTACACCATATATGCTAAAATAAGATGCAAACTCCTAGGTGTCTACAATTCAAACTACTATGTATGCATTATCCTAAGTAAGATTAAGTAAAGTTCAATCAAGAATATTTAATTACACCAACACCTCCCCTTAAGTGTAACTTAGGGGAATGCACTTAAACTCAAAATGCTAGATGAAAATACAAGATGAGTCTTGGCTACTAGGTTATGTTAGGTACCCATGTACAATATGAAAGTGCAAAATAAATGCAATGCAATCTCTCATAAAGAAAAGAAAGGGAGAAAACCTTGTGGGACAAAACTCACCCATCCCCTCCACCCAAAAAAGAGAGAGAGATGAAAATACACAAGATGCATGGATGGATGGAGTATTGAAGACCCCCTAGTACTACATACATCATGGATATACAATCAAGTATCCCCCCATAGGAAGGAAACAAGGAGACATGATATCCCCCCCCATAATGAACAATGTCATGGAAAGATAGTGAGTGTTTGAAGGAAAAACATAGACCAATGCCTATGAACAACATTTCTCCCCTTGGGAAGAAGATAAACCAAGTAAAAATGTAAGAAGGCTTCCTATTATGGATAGGAATTAGGAAGGGGAATCCAAATGAAGTATGAAGATGATATCTCTGAAATCTGCTCATGTGTCGCCATGTCCTTGAATGATGAAGATGCCACTACCCAACTAGGAACATACCCAATAGAAGGTGACAAAAAAGGAACCAATGGTAACTAATTGTGAACAAGCTCCAAAGACAAAGATGTATCCTCTAAATAGGAAGTAGGAAGAGAGACAAAGTAGCCCCCCTTGATATAGAAGGTACACCAATGGTAGATGCTCCAAGATCAATGTAGAAACTACTCCATGAAAACTCAACAACTTTCCTCCCCTTACGAAGAAACAAAACCAAAGGTGCATGTATGAAGCCTCCCCAATCTGTAGGAAGAAACCTCAAAATGTATCTAGTATCTCTGAAAATTGAATCAGAGTCTCAAACACATAATAATGATTAACCTAAATCAAGCAATGTGCAATATCAAGTAAAGGAAGAGACTCATGAATGCCAACCTCCAAATATTCAAATGTCTCCGTTGAAGATAAATAGACCTCCTCCAACTATTGTATAAGAGGATCTACAATCATGTCAACCTTGAAAGAATGATCAAGTGAACAATGAAGAAGATGGTCAAAGTATTACCTCACAACAAATGAAGAAGGATCATCTTCATCAAAGAGAAGATGAATGTCATCAATAATGTCTCCTAAATCTACAATGTAGGACTCCACAAATAAACTTGCAATGTTTGTCAAGAAGTCATCCCATGGAACTATGTTTGGAAGATAATGAATACACTATTGCACTAAATCAAAAGAATCCATGGATGCAATAATGTAAGCGTCATCATGAGAAATAGTAGAAATGATCTCAATTCAAGAAGTAAGAGTTGCAGGTGGAGGCTCTGGATCACAAATCCACCAAGACATCTTCCTTAAAGTAGCGTCAACAAAAGAAATATTATCTCCATCTTCAAGTGGAATGAGACAATCTATAATAGGATCAAGTGGGAATGAATGAACATGTGGATTACCATAAATCTCCCAAATAATGGTCCAAATTGTGTGTGGGTACTCAATGCAGTTGATCTTGGGGTAGATTGCACATAAGAGAAATGAATTGAAGTTGACACAAATCAATCTTCTGATATGATTATTCTTATCTCTCCAAATACATTGATTCCACTCCATCTTTGGCTCAGGGACGAGTCCATAAAGATGACGCAAGAGATTGAGCCATCTACAATGTGTGATGATTTCTTTTGCCTATGATGATGCATAATTACTTCTAGTAAAAGTTATTACAATAGGATGTATTGTAATACCCAAGATTGCATTCATGATACACATTTCACATTACAAAATGAGATAAAAAAATCATGACACCCTCCAAAAAATGCACTCAATCAAAGAACCCCCCTCCCAAAAATGATGATTTTGACACTTTCTATACAGTGCATGTACAATTGCCACTTGCAAACAAGACAAAGTAAAATTTTGATTTCAATGATTAGAATTGCCAAAATAAGGCTATAGTAGACTTAAATAAATTAGATACAAGATCACTCAAGGATCCAATCAATTACAAGCACTAAAATAGGTCAAAATAGACCAAATGCTAAAAGTGCTATGTCCACTTACAATGGCTACAATCTAATAGAAAATATGAAAAGTAGATAAAAAGTCACGCACTTTCAAAAAATATGACACTTGAAAATATGTTTGTATGAGTCCAAACAAAGCCTCTAAAGTTGCAAAAATCAGGATTGGACAAGAATAGTCATTAAAAAAGAAAATTTTGGAAAATATGTCCATCAAAATAAAAAATACCCTCACAAAAGAAAAGAGCATGGAATTCTAGTCCAAATAAAAAAATTTGCATTAAAAAAGGAGTCAAAATGACCAACTTATGGGGGTTTGAAGTTCGCCTCCAAAATCAAAATTGCCAATGGAGAGGGGGTCCAAAATTTTTAAAATGTGCACACTGTATAAAAGTAATATGCTAAATTTGACGGTCATGAGACCATCACAATTTAAGAAAAATGCCCAGACTTGATGTCTAGACGACCATCAATTTTTTGGTAACTGTGACTGTCAAAATCAAGTGTCTAAATTTGATGTCCAAATGACTGTCAATGCAAAATATAAAACTTCAGAAATGAATGCCAAACAATTGTCAAATTTAAGATAATATACTTGTCTGTGTGGCAAAAATTGACTAGGCTACTAATGTGGTGCTGACTGGATTCTCTCATGTCACATGTCAACTATTATGTGGTTTGTGTGTTTGCGTGTCATTCACATGTACATGTGATGTGAATCTAATGTGCCTTGGCTAATGCCTACATGGCTGAGTGTGATTTGTCCACATGTAGGTGTTTTGATGCATGGTAGTCCACTACATTGAGTGTGGTAGGCCCTTCAGTGTTGCTATAGATGAGACATCACAGTGGGAGATCGCGCCTAGGGACTTAGTCCCACATTGATAAGGTAGTAGAATTTCAAGTTTCTGATGCACTAATTGTCGATAGGATCTACAGTTCTGACAAAAACCAAAGATCTAACAAATACAGGGGCTTGACCCCAAAATTTTGTAGAAAATAATACAACAAAAATAAAATAACCACATTTGAAAATATTTTTTTAATTTTTTTCAGAAAAAAATTGTACTAATTACAAATAAGGCAATGCGAGCCTAATGCAAATTTTTTTGCCTCATATTTGACTTTCACCCAATATAGACAAATTTATAGTCAAAATTTATCTGAATGACCACTTGAATGCAATGTTGAGGCTATATCTTGCTCTAGATGTTCCCACAAGCTGCTAGTACTTCAGATCTAAATCACGACCTTCCAACAAATGAAATATAAAAAAAAACTCTCTTAAGGCTATGCAATGAACACTACAACTTTGATACCATGTAAGAAATTTCCTAAAGCTCTGATACCATGTAAGAATTTTCCCAAGGCAATAAACTAATATGCTAAGATCTAGAAGCCCAATGAAGAACACAAGATAGACAAAATGATATGATCAATTAATTAATTAGATTCAATAATGATCAATAATGCATAACACGCTTTAATATAATATAAATGTGCCTGAATATATAAGCAATGCATAATAACTAAGAGATAAGCAAGAGATAACCCATCAACCACACTAGGTAGAATCACATGTCCACCAAAGGTGGATCATTCTCCATTGTACAACGAAGTATATGCAACAATGTGAGGATGATAATGTGATAAGAGCACTAAATGTGGATCTCACACATAAAGTAGAAATGAAAGCACAACTATCACCACCTAAAATGGAATTTATCCTACACCATGTGCTAAAATAAGATGCAAACTCCTAGGTGTCTACAATACAAATTATTATGTATGCATTATCATAAATAAACTTAAGTAAAATATAATTAAAAATATTTATTTACACCAACAATAGGCTTTATGGGTTAAGTTTAAATCAACAAACATCTCAAAAATAATTTAGGAGCAACATTAAGGTCAAGTAAGGGCGCCCTTTATCCCTATTCTATTTGGTCTTTACATTGATAAGCTCGAGGAATGGTCAAATTCACAATGTAAATATGGGGTTTGTTTTGGGGAGTTTGTGATAAGGCCACTTCTCTATGCTGATGATCTTATTTTCATGCAAATTCAACTCATGGGTTGCAAGAGCACTTATATGCCCTTGAGCATTTTTGTAGTGCGGTGGGGATGCAAGTTAATATCAACAAGAAAAAAATCATGATTTTCTCTAACAAAAGAAAGCAAAGTCAACATGTAAGTTCCATTTTGAAGGCAATACTCTTTGAAGAAATTAAGGACTACAAATATCTTGGATTTGATTTTAACAAGAAGCTAATTTTGGAGGGCTGCAAAAGAAAGATAACTTTGGGTGGATTGAAAGCATTGTTTTCTCTTCAAAATAGGTGTAAAGAGGTTGAACTTTTAGAGTGGAAAACTATCTAGCTTCTTTTTAGTCGTCTAGTGCTCCTAGTTGTGTTTTATGGATGTGAATTATGAGTCAGGAGCACTTCTATCTTGAAGTGGAAACAAATTGAGAAAATTCAAAAGCGCTTGATCACAAACAAGTTTAAGATTCTAAGTCTGGTTAATTATGATATTTTGCTGAGTAAAGTGGAGACAATCCCTATTGAAGCAATTGCTATGATGCATCTCACAAGGTATTTAAAAAGAATTGAAAACATAGAAACAAGTAGATGGCAAAGGGTTGTTTTTAGTGATAGTTATTGAAGAAAAGAAAGAAGCGTGGATGAGACAAAGCAACATATGGATGAGAAAATTTAATATATATTTAAATGTGCATGCTTTATAGACAACGAAGAGATAAAAGCTTTTGTTTTACATAAATTTAGCAAGCATACTTGGGGTAAAGTGTTGGGGAGAATAAATAAATACTATATTGAGGTGCTCAATTCCACATGCAATCTATTTCAAAAATCATACATAAAGGCTTGTATCTTGTAGAGAGCCAAAATTCTTATTGTTCAATTAAGAACTAAATCTCATCAACTTCGATGTGAAATTGCATTGTGGAAATGATCGAAAGAAACTTGGAAAGTAAGTTTGTGCGTTCTTTACAATTTTGAGGCAATTAAGTTGGAAAAATACTTCATTTTAGAATGTGATATTTGTAGCGACATCATAAACAATTATATCAATATCTTGACAATTGATTTATGGTATAATCTTTTCAACAAAAAAAATTGTTAAGAAATTAAAAAACTCATCATCCTCTAGTATAAAGCTCTCTCCCATAAGCTATTTATTGTTTAGCTTCATGAATGTTAAAAGTTCTATAATTTGCAATGTGGAGTGATTATGTATTCAAAACACGCGGATACGTCCCGCCATTTAGAACCATGTGCTGACGTTCTTAATCAACATACGACACATAGACGTTGTTTGGTGGGTTAAAATAGAGAGTTCAAAAAGAAATTGATGAGCTGGCACTTAAAAAACCGTTTTAAAAAAAATAGCACAATACCGTTTCTCCTAAAAAGCAAAAAGGAGAAAAACGCACCTGGCGATTAACTTTTTTTTGCTTCTAAGCAAAATTCCGCTAGGGAAAAACCTGCATACTTGATTTTCAAAAGTATAACTAAATTCTTGGTTTGTACTGTCTGTAATTAGAAATTCTGAGAAGGGGGTCTGATTCGGCTGTGACGTATTCGTGGGAGAAAGTGTTTCTTCTGCATGAGAACAATGAAGGAAAAGGTATAATGTATGCTATTTTGTTTGCTAGCTCATGTTAAACCCACAATAATATTTGGTGTTTTTGTAATCAATCTGATTTTTGATCTTGTTAAATTTTCATTTGGATGGGTATTTTTACTCTGATTGCTTTGTGTTTTGTGTTTAAATTTAATCGTGTAGAAAAAGTAGTAATGTCGTAGGAAGGTGGGAATTGTACCGTGTATCTATCAATTTATATGTATGCTGATAGCAAAGCTATCTGTCAAAGAATTTAACAGTGTTAATTTTAGAACGAATCCCATTTCCAATTCTGGTGTTTCTTGGGTTGGACATGCTATCACAGTTTCTGTCATCCTTTTCATTGCGTATCTTCTTTGGGATTTTCCAAAGACATTCAGTCCCTCTTTTCCTATTTTCTAACAACTTGAGTATACAGATTATTTTGATATATAATTTCATGGCTAGTTTGATATATTTCACATTTACATGCATAAATTTCAGGCCTCTAATGTCTCTTTTACGATCTCAACTTGACATTGGTTTTTCTTCTTGTGCTTCTAGTAGAGATTGTCATGATTTGCATGGTTTAGAAATTTAGATTTCTGTTGCAGAATTATTTTAGGTTTCCATATTTGCTTTGTTTTGTGTAATTTTATGATTAGATTTACTCCGATCTCGGTAATTTTTACATTGGGCATTTTGCTTTGCTTATTAAATCTAATTATCATATTACGAATTGTAAGGTGCAGGGAGCAGGAATATTTTGTGAATTCGAACCTGTATCCCATTTGCAGAACTTGCACTCATGCATTCCTCTTCTTACTTACTAGTTTTCTATTATCATAGTTACTTTACTTCTGCATCTCCACCAATTAAACATATTATGCAAGACATTTTGTGAAACACATAGGGTGCTATCTGCACACATTACTTGGGCTGTAAATATTTGTAGAGAATTGGAAAATGTGTAATGTAAGTTTGAGGGATATTCTTATTTGGTTACCTTGAATGGTTCTTTAGCCCCATTTCCCTTTCCATTATGTACATATCTGTTGATGTCAGTTTTGTACCACTACATAACATATAGCAATTGAATACTTGATATAGCATACCAAACACTCAACCCTCTCTTGAAAAGTATATACTCATGAAGAATCAAGAGAATACTCCAAGGTCACTTGTGGATACTAACTCAATTATATAAATGTGATTTGTTGGTAATCACTTCGGCGGGCTTACGTTGTTCACTTGAGGATGTCAAATTCTCGCTATGATGAGATTTAGCTTTACAATGTATACTCAATTGACTTTCTCCTTTTATATCACTTCCAACTTTGCTCTTCAAACTTCAACTTCTAAACTACTTCTTGCTTTACTACTACTCCTATGGAATGGAAAGATTGGCAAATGGACGGGGATCAACCTAATGAAAGCTTGCCAGCGGTGTTACTTCCATAGATGCAATGATTCAAGGGGGATGAGACTAGATTACCACACAAGGCTCCTTAACAAGTCGCTAAGATGCTAGTGGCCTAGTATATAGATCCCTATCAAACATCTACCAATATCACCATACAACTAGCCATCTACTTCTACTCTAACAACATGAAATGAAATCCTATTTTAATTTGAGAGATGAGAAGAAACATGCAATACACCAAAATGATCATGTATATCCACCATGCAAATCACAACAATGAATAGAGAACAATTTTGATAGTATTTTGGCAACAATTCTCCAACATAACTCTCCTTACAAATGAGAACAAATGACCTTATATAGAGGCTCAAAATTACAACGAGTAGCCAAGATTAAGGGGCAAAATCAAGGGCCAAGATTAAACCTTACAAACCCTAATTAGGGTTACCATCTTTCAACCAATTACATGAGGGCACCAACTTTGTGGGCCAATGAGAAAATTACAATAATCTGTCAACCAATGAGAACATGGGACACTTGGCATGATTTGATTGCATGCACATGAAATTGCCACCTCATCAACCTTATCTTATAAATTTATTTAATCCTTGAGATGAGGTGAAGCCTTGGATGCTTGAGCTTGTCCTTAGAAACTTTCTCATCACCACTTGAACTTGCTTGTACTTGATGTCCTGACCTTGAAAGGGTGAGGTCTCCATGCACTTGGGGTAATCCTGCCTTGGCCTCGGTGTCTTGCCTGGATGTGAACCTCTTTGCAATTTGAGAGCCTTGCTCTTGGCCACTGCCTTGAAATCAAACTTGACCTCTCTCAACCTTTCGTCTCGCTTTCCACCTTCATTATTCTTGCCTTCCTTAACCTTCATGGCCTTCATGTTCTTCTCTAACTTTCTTACTCGAATTTGACTTGCATGCCCCCCCCCCTCTGCTGCAGGTTCTGGGGCACTTGCCCTGGCCATGTCTCCTTGATTGTTCCAGAATCTTCCCATTACTTGATTTGAGATAATCGTTAAGTTCATCAATTGCCTCCTAGTTAATGCCTCCCTCTTTGGCTAACCCCTGAATGCCTTCAACTGTTCGAACTGTCACAACCTCGCCCCTTGGCATAGTCATCTGTCTCCACCATAGTGGTGCAGTGCATCTCCCCAAAAAATGGATTTGGTTCGACTAGCAAAGCATCACCAACAACATTCCATTCAAATAGAAGAGGTAGGACCCCATGTAGAATTGCCTCTGATTTTGCACTATCCTAAGTTGCAATTCTAAGTTCACGCTAATGATCCTAACCCAATCAAACTTTCTTTACCATTCTCAATTCCTTCAATAAAACAATACATCCAAGATTAAACTGTGTACCTTGAGCGGAGCTCGTGACTCGGTTGAGAAGCACAACAAGATCGCCACACTCTGATTTGAAATCTGACTTGGTGAGCCTTGATGACTTGGTGATTGCCTTCTTGCCTTCGTGTAACCAATTTTGCTGTACCATGTCCACTGCTGGGGGTATACTGAACACTTCCTTATACAATTCCACACTTACTAATCTTCTTTTCCATAGAGGATTGGCCTTCTTTCAACCTATCTCTCAATTGTATCATGTCAGTGGTACCAATGTTAGTGTCTCGGACTCGCTTCAATTTCGAGAAGGTGGTCTTGGGCATCATATCTTCCTTGTCACCTATTTTGGTATTAATTTGGTTCTTGCTTGCACTAGCATCCGCCATCCTAAACACTTATTTTTGCCCCTTCGCCTAGTGAGATGGACTACCACTTATTTCTGCCTCTTCGTTACCTATGAATGGACTACACTTATATCTCCTCTTCTTTCCTAGGGGTGGGAGTACACTTATATCTCCTTTTCTCTAAATCCTAAACGGAAACTACACTTATATCTCCCAACTTCAAGCCCTAATGAGATGATGAGGTGATGGAATGGATGATGCAAGCAAGAAAGGAAAGAATCCAATCAAGACAATCGAGAAATCCGCTTAATGAGCCAGCCTTCTCTCAATCCTGAAACTTATCTCCAACACCCAAACAAACAACACCAAAAACAAGATAACAATTAAAGAGAATAAGTTAAATTACTCACCAATTTTGCTAATTTGCTTCCTCAAAATGGCAGGGCCTGGGCAAAAAAATTAGTAGTCTCTCTGTCAAAATGGCATGCCTCTCTTCACAAAATCCGTAACCTTCAAACAATATCACAAGTCTCCCCTCTTTTCACAATTTCGGGCCTGTCTGCTGCAAATTCGGGCCTGCACTGTAATTTAAGTGGCCTCTTTCTCCAATTAATATCGCAGCCCTCTCAACAAATCTTGACTGCTCCTTAAGGCAAATTCGCCCTAATATTCAGATCTGGTCCACAAACACATATCAGATATCGCTCCTCTCTGCTCTTGATTTTGGATCTGCACCTCTAAAATCGTGGCCCTCAATGCCCAAGTCGCACCCTCCTTAATTGCTCACTACTCCTCCAAATTGAAGTCGCAGGTCTGCCCCTTTATGTTTCGCTCTGCTCCTTAACACACAACAGTCTGCTGCCAGCCTTAGGCAATGCTGCTGCCTTCTAACATTTAGATCCGCTCCCTCTAACAAATTCGCTAATGACTGCCTTTAGTTCGCTGCTCAAACAATTTCGCTCTGTTCCTTAGAGTTCGCTGATGTTGGAAGGGATGAAGAATGAATGAGGAGAGGAGAGGAGCCGCTCCATCTTATATCCGCCAAGAGCATTGCCCCTAGAGGGCCGACCTGCACATAAGGAGGAAAAACGAAAGTTAAATCCTGCTTGGAAAAGTGCCGACCTGCCATTGGAGTTTTAAATTAATTAATAAAAATGCCAAAGAGGGATGACATAGCATAAAGGAAATAAATGCTCAACAAAAAACAATTAATTCCCCATTAGAATTTTGAAAATAGCCCTGATCTATTTGATTTCAATTCAGATTTTCAATGCAAACCTATATTTTATTTTCCAGATTTTAAATTCCAAGGCCCCAAAAATTATAATAATTGCTCAAATTTCGATTTTTTTTTATGGCCAAGGCTATGATTTCAAAGCAAATTCTAAAATGTTTAGGCTCAGATTTTCGAAATTGCAAAGGGCCAAGCTAGCATTTATCATCCAAATTTTGACATTCATTGCCCAATATTTAATTCATTTAAGCCCAGATTTTCGAAATTTAGAATTAGCATAATGATTTCCAAACAAATTTCGAAAATATATGCCCAGATTTTATTTCAAAGCCCACAATTTACTATTTCAATGCAAAATCGAAAATCAATAGGGGACCAGAATTTATTTGCAATGCTTAAATTTCGATTTTAACTTGCCCAAAATGTAGATTTACTTGCCAAGACCTTCAAATTAAACTAAATTATTTCTCACAATTTTACAATTTTCATTTGGCAAAGTAATCTATTTATTCCAATCCCAATTTCATCATTCAAGATTTGCAAAATTTTCAAAAGACCAGAACACAATTAAAAATCGAAAATCCCAAGCCAAGCATTTCAATTTCATCAATTCTCAAAATCATCTAAGTCCAAAATACTTGCCAAGACCTCAGGACATTAGGATCAAGGAGAAAGCCAAGGCTTGATCGAAAATGGGGGTCCCCAAATTGTTGGGGCGATGATGTGAAACCTCACAACAATATCTTGCTATCATTATTTTCCAGAATGCTCTGTCCCTTCCTTGCTTTGCTTTTGTTCAAGGACAATCACTCAATCTCTTTTGTCATTAGACGAATATACATTGACAAAGGTTAAGCTGTCAGTGACTTTGGATTTTGTATTTTGATGGGTTGTGGAGACAAGGTGATTCATATAATATTACTAAATTTAGTAGGTATCTTTGTTAAGTTTGAACGCAATTTTGATATTCTTGTTTGTGTAGAGTCCCAAAGGATCTCCCTATAACATTGGTTATTATTGTTGTTTGTTTCTATCAGGACTTAGCACGATCTATGTGAGTTTTGCCAAGCATGTAATTATGTAGGTTTCCAATGATGAGAAATTTCAAATTCCTATCGTAGAATTTTTTTTGCTTGTCAGGTAAGAGTTTGACTCTTCTCATCTCTTTTGTATTTCTTTCGTTTGCTTTATTTATAGTTGGATTGGTACTTTTTGCATTGACACTTTCATTTTTGTTTGTTAATTTTTTTTTGTAGGGTTAGAATTACAATATTGTGAAGAAGGGTTCATTGGTTAAAGAGTTGATTTGCCCTTGATCCATCTAATCAATTGTGTGCATGTTTTCTTCTTCTTATAAACTATGCTGCTGCTATTACCATGTATAATGTTCCTTATTTGGGATTGCCCCAATTTTTGCCCTAGAATTACGAATTCTATTAAAATAAGAATTGTAAGATGGTTAGAGATATAGCTTTACCAATTAAAAGACCTTTCAACAAGGTAAGCCCGATTTAGGTCCCGCAATCACCAAATAGGGAACACGTGCATATATACAAACTGACTATATTGTTAGTGTAATATAACCTGCCTTATTATAAATGGATAATACAAAGAGATATACAATCCTAACCTAAGGATTTGGTAACAATATATAATGCATACGAAAGAACTCACTTATAGCATTTAACTTCCATATGGATTGGTGGAAAGATTACAATATAGTGCCCTTAACTCAACCCTAGGCCCAAGGGAGGAAACTTTGTCCCCCTTGACCCCATGCTTTATAGGGTTGGTGTACTTAGTGAGGCCTCACCGTTCCCCATATTGCAATTGCTTTCCATCTATATTGACTATCCTTTGCAAATAGTGCCTTTGTATGATGTAACCCATGCCCATTCCACCATAGGCCTTATCTAGTGCCTTTGTATGATGTAGCCCATGCCTATTCCTGTAATAACCCTCGAATAAATCCTTTACAATTGTGATTTTAAATACAATTTAAGTATTAATAATTATTGTCATTTTCTTCTCTTCAAAATGTTAGTTTTATGTCATTGATGAACTTATCGCATCAGATACTTAAGTGTCATTTCAGACTGTCATTTGTTCCATGTATTTCCTGCTTGCAATCAGTCACACCTGTTTGACTATACGTCTTGGCAAGAGCTCTGGGTTGTTGCTTTCTCAACATGTGGCAAATTCATATACGACAACTGGCTCTCCTTAAGAATGTCTGTGTGTTACACTTGTCTGGCTGGACCGTAGATTCATCACTCTGCATTTACGAATCTGCAGGTCAGTTATGTTTATGATTGCAATGAATGTGTGGACAATAGTCGTTCTCTGTTTTGAGTAAGGAGATAAAAACAAATGTCTGCATTTGATCTGTGCAAAAAAAAGGAACTGTATACTTCAGACTCCTGCGTTTTTTTTTCTTCGAATGATGGACAGGCAGACCATAATGATGATCACAGGGGTGTTTTCGTACAGAGAACATAATGCATTGTGTTTATTTGCAAAAAGGGGGACGTGCTGTGTAAATACAGAGAATAGCTTCCTTAGTATAAATTGCCCGCGAAGGATAATGCGTGAGCCATTTTTTTGATAACAGCAAGATACAACGGAAAAAGAAAATGATATCGATTAAAATAGACAAGTCTTCATGATGAATGGGTGGTGATGAAGCTTGCGAGTGTGATACCTGTTTGAACGTTTTTTTTCTTTGCAAACAAAAAACTGTCAGTGGCCGTTTTAAAAAAGGAGGTTATGCAAAAGGTAATCTATTGGGACTGTGCAAGGTGAGAAAAATATCGCAAAAAAAAACAAAACAGATGACCACGCATGGTGAAAAAGATACGAGAAGAGTAACTACTTTTTTCAATACAGAGTAAGTATCGAAAGATTAGAGATGTTGTTGAAAATTCATAGAGAGAAAACTATGAAAAGAGGTGATTCAAACCGAACTCATATATTATGGAGATAGCGCCCATGTGAAGAACGAGAGACTGCTATCTCTGTATTTTTCGAATGAACAGCAATAAGTGATACAGCATGAGTAGAGAACTAGGACACCAATGAAGGTAGAGTTTGGTGTGAAAGCGTGGGAGGAGTTCAGAAATTGTTAGGGAGTATATGAAGAGTGGGACATATAGTTACAACATATAGATTCGTAGAACAGTCCTTGGTCAAGTGCCAGAGATACAGTGCCGAAATATTAATGACAGTGCCCTATGATTAAAGCAGAGAGTTATGCATTGCAAATGTGTTGAGGGACAATGAGTTTTTTTTTGAAGAAGTGCGTGGGGTCTTCGTGACAGGAGGACCAAATTATATAAAGAAAAGTGCAGGATTGTATTCTGTATAGTGAAGGGGGTGTGTCTACAAGCAAATAAGAGTTCTTTAAGAAACTTTGACAGTATATCAGAAATTCCAGAAGGGAACAAATTATGCCTTGAATCATTCTGTAATGAGGCAGTCTGTTCTTCATTTTGTGAGTCTTTATACTTCAGTAAAGACAAATATTCTTCTTTATAGCTATCCAGGAATCCATAGTTTAATAAGGTTGTAGCCTTATTGTAGACTGGTTGAAGCTAGTTCAGATTGGATGTGTGGAGAGTTGTAGCTCTCAGTTGTAACGGGTAGTTGCCCATCAGATTAGTGATGCCGTGGTTTTTCCCGTCTTGGGTTTCCACGAGATAACTTGGGTGTCTTGTCCTTTATTGTGCGCTCCTTCAATTTCTGCTTTGTAGTTTTGCTTAAGTTTTTAAAATATTGATTCACCCCCTCCCCCTCTCAGCATTTTCCCTTTTTCAATTGGTATCAGAGCAGGTCACTCTCTTCCCGTGCTTAAAAGCTTGAGAGTTCGATCCTTGTGTCCATTATGAGTGCCTTAGAAGGTCTAGCTACAAACTGTGCCCCTCTCTTTGATGGAAACAACTTTGCTTTCTGGAGTGTTCATATGAAAACCTACATCATGTCTCTTGGTTGTGATGTGTACCTCAGTCTCGTAAATGACTATAAAATCCCTACTACTCTTGTAGATGCTGATGCTAAGAAGGAATTTGAGAACAATGCGAAGGCCATGAATGCAATTTTGTGTGGTCTAACTGAAGCTGAGTTTGTAAAGGTCATGCACTGCGACACAGCTAAAAGAATCTGGGATAAATTGCACAATGCATATCAAGGTGATGACAAGTCAGGAAAGCTAAGATTCAAACTCACAGGGCTGTTTTTGAAGGTCTTCGAATGAAGGACAATGAAAACATTGCTGCATATTTTCTCCGTGTTGATGAAGTTGTCAACGCCTTAAGGGGTCTAGGTGAAAGTGTTGAAGAGAAAATTGTAGTTCAAAAGATTCTTCGATCTCTTCCCATGAGACTTGATGCAAAAGTCTCCGCTGTTGAAGAAATGTCTGATTTAGACACTCTAACTATTGATAAGTTACATGGCATCTTGAATGCATATGAAATGAGTGTTGACTTGGTGGTCAGCACCTCCTTGGAGATTCGTGACATGGCTTAACCGCCTCTCGTGGATCAGGTTAAATCTGGCATTTGTATAGGGCATTGACAGTTTGAGCTTTTGGTGCAACGGCAAATGATTCCAACA
This sequence comes from Chamaecyparis obtusa, assembly GCA_027943335.1. NCBI lineage: Eukaryota > Viridiplantae > Streptophyta > Pinopsida > Cupressales > Cupressaceae > Chamaecyparis > Chamaecyparis obtusa. The sequence goes on from BSBK01006800.1 coordinate 133,930, forward strand.
ATTGGTATTAGAGCCTTGGGTCACGGGTTCGAGTCTTCCTTCAGTGGGTGCTGAAGGCTTAGTCGGTGCTGAGGGGGAGATTGTTGACTTGGTGGTTAGCACCTCCTTGGAGATTCGTGACATGGCTTAACCGCCTCTCGTGGATCGGGTTAAATCTGGCATTTGTATCGGGCATTGACAGTTCAAGCTTTTGGTGCGACGACAAATGATTCCAACAATGAGGACTACAGTTGAAGGGTCTTCTAAAACTGAATCTGCATTTAAGGCTTCTAAAAGAAGCAAGGACAAAGAGACCAATCTAAGTCAAGGCTCGGATGAGGACTCAAATGAGGAAATAGCTTACCTCATTAGAAGGCTAAAAAAGGGCTTTAACAAAAACAGAGGCAAGTCTGGTCTGAAATGTTTCAACTGCGGAAAGCTTGGTCACTTTGCCTCTAAGTGTCCTTTCGATAAAGAAGAGGATAGCAATGATGAAAAGGAATTCAAACACCGGAAGTCTAGGAGGTTTACCAAGAAAAATTGAAAGTCTGAAAAGGGTAAGAAGATGCTGTTTTCAAAAAATGACAGCGATGATTCTTCAAGCAGCGAGAGTGATTCAAGGATAAGTGAAGTCATGTTCATGGCTATTGATGATGTGGCTGTTGATGATGCTAGTTCTGAAGATATTGGAGATGATGAAGTAGACCTTGAGCTTTAGTTGATTTCAGCTCTATCCGAGATTAAGAAACTGAAAAAGAAAAAATTAAGTCTTGTGGATCTTCTACAAGTCGAGAGTGCTGAAAAATTGAAGATTGCTACATCTCTTAGGGAGGCTGAAACTCAGCTTGTCGATATTAAAATTCTGAATGAGGAGGCCAAAAAGATTCGTGAAGATTTAGAAAATCAAATTCAAATAAAGGAAGATAACATTGCTAAGTTGGAAGCTGAAGTTGTTTCACTTAGAAACATTGGAAAAACATCTATGCTCTCAAGTGAAGAATTGTCTTTCAGCTGTGGCAAAGTCACATTGGATGATGTTCTTGGCTCTCAAAGACCCACCAAAGATAGAAGAGGAGTTGGCTTGCAATCTGATCCAAACTTTTCATCACCGGAAAATAATCAGCCTACTCCCATCAAGGTAAACAAACCTTTCTTCTATGGCTATTGTTTTGCATGTAATTACTTTGGTCATAGAGTTGCTGATTGTAGAGCTGTTCCATATAAGAATTATTATCAGCATGAAAGAAATGTGTTTAGGAAGTACAATCTGATTTGCTACAGCTGCAATAAGTTTGGACATACACCTAGATTTTTTAACAGCTACAATGCAGATTCGTTTTATAATGTTGAGCCTCAAAGAAGAGCTAAAGTGACTAAGGTTTGGAGGAGAAAAGTTCAAGAGACTCCTCTTAAAGCTCTTGTTGTTCAAACAGCCTTTCTAGCTAGCAGTGAGAAGGACATATGGTATGTTGATAGTGGCTGCTCTTGACATATGACAGGTGACTTGAGTAAGTTTCATTCTCTCAAGAAAATGAGAGGTGGTAAAACTAGATTTGGTGGTAGCTCTTCTGCAAAGGTTGCTGGTATAGGTACAGTCCTAATTAATAATGATGAAACTATTGTTGAGAATTTTCTTTATGTAGAAGGGCCGAAACATAATTTGCTAAGTGTAAGCCAGCTATGTGATCAAGGTTATGATCTCAGTTTTAAATCCAATGCTTGCTCTATTAAAAAGGGAATTGATGTCATAGCGAAAGCTTTTAGAGCAGCAAATAATCTTTACATTTTTGATGATACTAATGATGAGACATGTTGTTTGAGCAAGGTAGAGGATGCTAGGCTTTGGCACAAGCGGTTTGGACACGTTAACTTTGATAATCTTATTAAGATCAGCGAAAAGGAGGTTGTTAGAGACTTGCCAATGCTAGAAAAACCAGCAGATGTTGTTTGCAAAAATTGTCAAGAAGGCAAACAAACTAGAGCTTCCTTCAAACCAAAAGATGAATTTAGCAGTAGGCCACTTGAGCTCATCCATACGGATCTTTGTGGACCAAAAAAGGCAGCAAGTCTTCAAGGTGAGAAATAGTTTATGCTTCTAATTGATGACTTTACTCGCATGACATGGGTTACATTCCTAAAAGAAAAATCAGAGGCTTTAGAGAAGTTTAATATTTTTAAAAGTCTTGTTGAAAATGAAATGAACATGAAGATCAAATGCTTGCGTTCTGATAATGGGGGAGAATTCACTTCTAATGAGTTTGTTAAATTTTGTGAGCTACATGGTATTAAGAAACAAGTTTCAGCTCCAAGAACACCACAACAAAATGGTTTTGTGGAAAGGAAAAATAGAACAGTTCAAGAGATGGCACGTTGCATGATGAATGAGAGAAATGTAAAAGATGTATTTTGGAGAGAGGCTGTCTACATGGCAGTTTATATTCAGAATAGAACATTGTTGAGACCAAAGCTCAAGAAGACTCCTTATGAACTTTGGAAAGGTAAACCAACCACTGTTAAGTACTTTAAAATTTTTGGGAGTCCATGCTACATTAGGAGAGATGAAGATAATTTGGGTAAGGTTGAATCTAGAGCTGATGAACGTATTTTTCTTGGGTATTCTTCTAAGAGTAAGGCATTCAAATGTTACAATAAAAGGCCGCATAAATTAGTAGAGAGTGCTAATGCCCATGTCATAAAACTGGCAAACCTTTTCTGCATTATAAGAGAAACTATCAAATTTGACATTCATCATTTGAGACTTTAATTGTTGGTTCTCCACGCTCAACTTCCCATATTTCTTTCCACTAAGAATCTCCTTCTTGAGCTTGTGAACTTGTAATCTCTTTGGGTACCTCCTTAATTGCATCTTTTAGAGAATCATTTTTCTAATGAAATTTTTCACTCTTTACCTTGTACATGTCACGTTCCTTAATCAACATTTGGATTTGGTCTTTGTTCAATTTGGCAATATTAATACCAATATTTGCACTAATCACTGGATCTATTTGTCCCACTTTTAAAGTCATCATGTGGCCAAATGCCTTCTTTGTATGAATGATTTGAGGTTTCCTGTGGGGAGGATATAGGGCCCAAATCAAAAGGGATTTCTCATCAAGATTATATCTAGATCTAGTATATATTTTAGTCACTCCCTCTAGACTGAATTTGTATTTTGCCCCACTATCAGGTAAGAAATTGTAAAAAACTATAGCATAGCTGAGATTCCAACCTAGAAATATTATCACACCAGTATCCTCTAACAATTTTCTTCCCTTTTCTGGAGTCATACTATTCATCTCATTCTCTACATCTTCCTTTAGAGTTTCCAACAACCAATTTTCATTTGTAGGTGTTATATGTGCAACTGAATCCCTTAACAACTTACCCTTTTGTCTATATAGAAAAGACTTGAATTCAAGGAAGTTGATAAATTGAACATCCGAGGTAAGAGAGGTGTGACCTAATTGCCATATGTCTTCCTCAGCATGTCCAGATGTTTCACCTACTTCTTGTCCTCTACCTAAAGAAGGCTAATATTCTTCAATCCTTGATTTAACAATTTATCAAGTTGGTTCTAGGGTACATCTTCATCAGGTGATTCCTCACTAGAAGAGGACAATAGTTGAGCCTCTTGTAGCTCTTTCGTCTGTTGCTCCATATGCCTGTGTTAGTTATCTATAACTTGCTCTGCATCTACTTCCTCAAGATTCCTAATGATATCATCATGGGGGAATGGTATATGGGTATAACCACTTAGAGTTTTCTTTTTTCTAGCATAATCTATATAACCCTCAGGGTCAAACCCTTTTCTTGGAGCAGCTTTTTTCATATTGTAATTTGTCATCTTGTCTAAGATGCAATCATACCCCTTAGTAATCATTACAGCAAAGTCTCCAAAGCGCAGTGTTCCAGGCATAAATGATTGTTTCCCATGTGCACTCAAATTCATAACATTTGAATAATCTAGTTTCCTGACAATCTCCAAATATGCAATTCGATTTGGCACAATCTTAGGCAATAGGAAAGAGGTGCCTTCAAAATTGTACACCTTGATCATGGTGCAATCTACAAAGCAGTACCAATCACCCCAATTATGATCTATAATCTTTTGATTATCAAAATCCTTGGGCCTCAAAAATCGTTTGATCTCATTGGAAAGTGAGTAATCACAAGGGTGATTGTATACCCTATACGTTGTCTTGACAAAGTATTCCTCAAAGTAAACATAATTTGACCTTGCAAACCTGCTGTCCCAAATAGAAGTCCATAGTTGCACTGGCAGTGGTTGACTATCCTTACCAAACTGTCTAATTCTTAATTGTTCTAGCCACATCCCAATTTATTGGCCATAGTATAATCTCATGTGCATTAGAATGGAGTAATGTTTGAAAAAGATTTTGGCAGGATTACTTTTGATAGCTTGCAATCCTAGGTAAATCATCTTGAAACATGTGAAGTATAATCAAATGGCCTAGCATTGTGGCATTGTATATCAACAGCTATTACCATTGGAATTGTGGACATAAAATCAGGGGCTTTTGTACCTATCACTTGCCCAACCGAATAGTATGTATACTTCAGGTATGTTTCAAACGGATCCACATGAAAGGGAGGCCCATCATCATCTTCAAGTGGTACCAAACTCCCATCTATCTTAGGCCTATGTAAGGGTAACCTCCATCCTTTGTAGGTAGTATCCATTCTCCAGTATTCATTGCTAATCTCCTCATGTACTATGGGATAATCACATGCGTCATCCAAATCAAACACTTTGGAAATTGCATTCTTGGACACATGTATTAAAGGTTCTCCTTGTAAGTTGCAGAGGGCTTTGAGGTTTGGATTGTTGTGTTCTGCTAAGAGTTTCATGAGATCGACATTCACAAAGACTTTTGGCACCGCTAGTTTTCCCAAGTTGAATTTCCAAGGGTTGTAGACGAGTTCATGTCGAGTTCTTTTATTGTAGTGAAAAATAAACAATTCACAACCTCTAATTGTCATCCAAATATCCCCTAGGTCTTTGTGTTTATCTTCTAGTCTTTCTGTATTGGGCCTTAATTGTGCCGTCCTTCTAGACTTTGGCCTTGGACTAGGAAATTGGTCTAACAAATTTTGGTGCAATTTTCTTTGTTCAACCTCCTCACCTTGCTCTGTTTTGGTCTTTTGTTTCTTACTTTTAGACTTACTAGTTTCTCCTTTCTGTCTTTTGTACTTTTTGATCCTTTAGGGCTATCCTTTCTAAATTGTCCTTTTACAGGAAATGAAACTCTAATATAGAATTTAATTGTGAACTATTGAATTCCTAGAGAAGTTATGTGCGCTTACTTGAACACGGTTTGATCAATGAATTTTCAACCTTCGTCTGATCTTCAACCTTTCCTCTTTGCAACCTTGGCCCTTAACAAATTTCTTCTGATGTGATTCATTCGATCAAAGTTATTCATATAGAGCTTATTTGTGTGACCATTAATGTTAGCAATTGTTAATCAATGCACATGCTTTTTTGAAATTCAAAATGTTAGAACAATGTGGTTCTGTTTCATTGGTATGACTTATCTTACCTTATGCTGATCTGTGTATTCTTTTTGGTGCCAATCCCGTTTATAAGTTTATCTGCTAATTGTAAAGATCGATGCAATGTCTTTTTGAACTGAAGTGTCTTTTGAGCTTGATCAAGAAGACTGCTTGGTAATCTCATCGATGTTGTATAAACTCTTCTCCTTTTGCCCACAACCGTTGAAATTTTGAAGTGAGAACCATAAAGTTTCCCTGAGTTGCCAGGTTGTCAAAGACACTGTAATGTCCCCATTTTGAGCTAGCATTAGCGTTAGTGGATTTAGCCTATCATTGGGTCCTTGTAGGCTAATATTGGTGATTAGAGGACCCTGTTGTGGGTTTTGGCCCTTTTTTTGAGGGACTTACTATTTATAGTAAGTCAACTTATGGTTCTGATGAGCTTAGATGTATTAGAGGAATTAAATGATGCTCTCAGTTTTTATTTTCGGCTTCCGGTTTGGGCTCCAAGATTCTTGGAGGGAGCGTCTATTTTTAGAAAGTCATTCCGTTAGGTTCATTCATCATCTTTCTTGATCAGGATCACGCCTGTGTTCTCAGATTTCGATTCTGATGCTTCTTCAGTCATTTTCGCAAGATGGGTGAATTATAATTATTATTTAATTAAATTGGCTAAGGTTGCTATTTTTATTGGGATTTCATATTGGACACCTTGGTGTTATAGCTCGTTGGAACCGGATTGAGAAGTTTTAAATCTCGAGCACATAAAATAGGGACCCTATTTGTCAAAATATCATTATGTTAATGAAAAGGTCATTTTTGGAGCAATGGGGGAGTTTAAATTAATAAAGTGACTATTATATGCCATCTTTAATTTATAACATAAAGTTGCTTTATGTGAAATGAAATTGAAGTAAATTAAAGGAGATGAAGACAAATGAAAATTAAATATTATAAAAGGGGATTCAGATTTCATTTTATTCATTCTATTGTGCATTTGATATTATTGATTTGTGTGAAGAGAAATTTAGAACAAGGGTTTTAGAATTTCAGACTTGGAGAATTGTGAATTCTTCAAAGTTTTTACAAGCATTTGAGGTGTTGAAATAAACATTGAGATTTGCTATAGTGTGGGCTTCGTTGAGAAGTTCAATTTGAGCTTACAAGAAGAATTTTGAAATTCTTGAAGAGAGCTAGGGTTTCATGTTTAGTCTTCAGAGTTTTGGAGAAAACATTGAATTCTATGCAAGGTTTGAAGAACTGGAATTGAATTTTCAAGGTATACTGCAGATTTGATTGTGCATGAAGAAGAGACAATAATTGTATGAATTTGCAAAGTTGCCGTACATACTTCAAGAGGCTGCTGTACAGATTAGTTGTTGGAGCCGTACTGTTTAGGAAGGACTGTACTTTGCTTGGATGGAAGTCTCAAGGGCTGCGTAAGGGTGCTGGAGATAGCATTGTTTTTTGTGACTGTTTAGTTAATGTTTGAAGGCTGCGTCAAACATATTCAGGGCTGTGTGCTCTTTCCTTTGGCAATGTATCAACAATGAATGGTTGCGTCTAAATGTGGAGACATAATTGTTTGCTGAGAAGGCTGCGTCCATTGGTGTAGAAGTGTTTTAGAACCATCCATGAAGTCTCTCCGATATGGGTGATTTTTCTCTTTTGGTATCCTTCATCTGAGAGGCACAATTTGTTAATACTTACTGGTTACTGAGAGGGGGGGGGGTGTGAATCAGTAAATACTCATTGATGTGCTTTAATTCCCAACTTCTTAAATTGTCCTTAACTGATAAACAAAATATAATAGTCATTCAAGCAAAATAGAATCACACAGATCAAAACAAGTATTTATACGTGGAAACCCTCGGTTAGAGGGAAAAAACCACGGTGAGACAGAGCTCACAACTTCACTAGTACAAAATGAAGGTGCCCTGTTAGGAGCTTACAAAGCATTGGTTAAGGTGCTACCCGGTTAAGGGATTTTACAAGAGATTTGTTAAGATCTAAACCCTGTTAGGAGCTGCCTGGTTACAGGACTTTGAACATCAACAAGATGTTACCCTGTCAAGGGATTTTTACAACGAACCGATTAGGTCCACCCTAATATAGGGATTTGAATATGCTTTCACTACTGATAAAAGCAATGATCTGTTATGACACTAATGTCTGATTAGATCATACCTCTTTCTTTGTTTGCTTGGCTCTTGATCTCTGCTACCTCTGTGTCTGTAGCTCTTCTCTCAAAAGATGTCTCTCCTCTACTCTATGCAATCACCCACAATCAACAATAGCTTTCCTACGTCCTATGACCTGTATTTATACAAGAGTTCATCGTAAAGAAACCCTTAACTCACAGAACCGCTAGGCTGTAAACTCACCAATAAATCATGCAAATAGCAAAAAGCTATGCGTTATGATCTAGAGTTTACCATGAGATTATCTGAAGAAATAAAGCTAACTTCTGTTAAAAAGCTAACTCCACTTCTCAGATGTGGATATCCCTTATAATCCGGTTTTAACTCAAATTGCTTCCATAGAATCCGGTGCGGATCTTTAGGCAGTTAGACCGATGTATCTTGTACCTAGTTCCAACTCTGTATGAACTCTGAGATCGGTACTGGATCGGTCTATTGGTGTATACAATTCATTTCATCAACCGATGCATACACTCTGTTTATAGTCTACCGGTGGCTTCTGAGTAACGTGAGTGATCGGTGATCTTTTACCGGTGCATGGGTTTTGTAGATTCACACTAATGACAACTTAAATTGCTAACAATCTTCCCCTTTGTCATTGGTGGCAAAACTATACAAAACCATACTCACTTACTAGTCTTTCCTGTAGAACACTTCCCTTGTCTAAGTGCTCTTCCTCTCTCCTCTGTTCTACTTCTGTTCACTCTCTGTCTTGCTACTTTCTTCCCCTTTTTGCCTCCAGAAGCCAAAGGGTTATGCTTCACTTCACATTTGGAGTTTGGTGAAGATATCCTTATAGATGTTCTTTGTAGAATGTAGGAAGGGTGCCCATTGACCGGTGACATATTCAATGTTCTTTTGTGCTCCTTTGAGAGAAACAGTGATGTTCTCCATATCTTCGACAGTTTTAGAGTCCAGGTCATTGATTAGAGCATCTGTTGAAGTAGCTGTCTGGTGCATGATATCAAGTGTTGGGGCCAGAAGCATTTGAAATCCAAGGATGTCTTGGATTCTTTTGTTTTCTTCTTCAGCTGTCTTTCTCAGGATTAGAGCAAGACTAGCCATTTCTCTGCTAAAAGTTGTCGCAGTTTTATTGTTGATATCAAATTGGGTTGATACAGCCTTTATGTCCTTTGAGGTCTTTGTAGCATTTTCTGTTAAATCTTGCAAAAATATCTCAAAATTTGAAGTTTTGCTCATCAAATTTCCTGCAACCTGTATTTGTTGTTGAAGAACTTTTAGATTGTTTGATAGAATAACCTTTATATCTGCAACTTGCTTGTGAAGAATCTCCACTCTTTTCTTCTCATAGTGGTCAATTGCCATTGAATCTGGATCAGTTAGATCCTCACCGATAGTTTGAGTAAGTACTTCCAGCTAGTCGATGACCGGTTCGTCTTCATCTATGTCTGCATTCGGTACGAATTTATATAGGATATCTTTTACTTTGCTCAAAACCATATCCCGTTTTCTTTTAGTAAGCTCTTTTAGCTGTCTTGTTGACATTTTGCTGATGTCAACTATTGTAGTAGTTGCCTTCTTTTTGCTTCGGATTCTTCAAAAAATGAGAGCTTTCTTTTAGATGAGCTAGGAAGAGTTTCCGGTTCCTTTTGGCTGAGCTCCTGTTCCTTCTCCTTTCCCTGTCCTAGTTCCTTTGGAGCTTGCTCATTTTCTCTTTTGTCTTGTTCATCTGGTTTGTTTTCTTCTTTCAGTCTGTGTTCTGGTTGTTGAACTTCTATCTTAGGCATAGCATCTTCTTCTTGATGCGAGGGCTCTTCTTGTGGGGCTTGTGTTTGTTGCTGCTCTTTAGTGGAATGAAGATCACCCACAACGATTCCTCCATCGCCTTTAACTGATCTGTCAGTGGGAGTATTGTCAGAAGTTTGTCCCAAATTGACCAGTTCTGAAGTGAACAATTTTGTTAGATCTTCCTGTACACTAGTTATTGGAGTCTAAGTTGTAGTAAATTGAACAGGTGGATCTTTAATTGTTGCGGTGTGATCCTGAGGACCTGTTGCTTCAAGAGTATTGAAGTCATACTGCTGCCAGAAATCTAAAGTCTCTTTGAAGACTTCATTCTCATACCCATTGAGAATTTTGGCAACTGTGTAATTTGAATCCAGATTCATAGAAGCTTCTTCTAATAGAAGTTTTACTCGTTTTTTGCTTAGACTAGGTCTAGCTTTTTCTAGTGCTTCCCTATTGATCTTTGAGTTTATTTCTAGACCGGTTCTCCATTTTGTTTGAAGCTTGCTGTTTAACTTAGGAGGAAACTTGCCCCTATAATCCCTAGGAGTCTTGATGAAATCTAGTACACTTTCAACAAGATCTTTTTCAATTTCCTGTTTGTCCTCCTCGGCTAATACACTATACCATTTGGCTGCATTATCTATTTCTCCAAAATTTGTAATTTCAGCTACAATATCATTTACAGTCATAGTGCGAGCCTTACCTTTTTCTAGAGATACTAGGAGTGTTGGATTTGTTGGTTCATCGGTTATGTCAACAATGACCGGTTGGTCTACTCCAAGTACACCTTTTCCTTTCATGGTTTCACGGACCGGTGAAGTTGTTGCCTTTTGGCGTGCTTCCTCTGCTTGTTGTTGAGTTTGAAGAAGATTGGTCCAGATAGCTATTCCTTCATCATGTACTTTCTCGGTTTCTCCAATCATCAAAAGGCTTATCCTTCTTTTGGTTAGGAAATTTTGCTGATGTAGTTCAGCTTGTTGAGTTGCTTCTTCTAGAGTGAGATGATTCTGAACTTTTAACAAAGCTAGAATCCTCAACTCCTTTTCTCTGTTCATTGAAGCTTTCCACCTATCTTGAAGAATATCCACAAGATCCTTAGGTAATACTGTATGAAGTTCCGCAGGATGCAAATTAAACTTATGTAGGCATTCGACTAGAGCATCTTCAATCTTCCTTTGGTCTTCGTCATTTGCCAGATTGTATCTTCTTTCGACACCACCCATTCCTCCACGTTCTTTCAATCCTGACACAAACTAATCAATTGTTGGCTTGCCTTTTCTTGGTGGATGCTCCTTTGCTAGTTTACCGGTTTTCTTCTTTCTTTCGATGAGTGGAACTGTGTCTTCAGAATCGGTTTCTTCAGCTTCTTCGTCCTGTGTACTCGCCACAGGTTGAGCTTTCTTCTTTTGTGCTTTTGGTGGTGCAGTTCCCGGTTTCTTCTTTGGTGTAGGCGTTCTTTTCACATAAACATTCTTGATTGGTCCACTTTTTAGATTTTTCTCTATCTCCTCATAGTTTCCAAACCGTTGAGCGCTGAGGTCTAGGTGTGCTTTCTCCAAGGCCTCTACATACGCCTTTGCAATCTTTGTGGTGATTTCGTAACCAAGCTCCGGTGCATACTCATCTCTTGGTTCTACTGCTTGAATGATGTAGAAGTCAGTTGATACCAGAAAACATACCTTTTCTTTGTACAGGTCAACGATAGTTGACGGAATTCTTTGTCTGGTATGCATTTTCAGTTGAAGGGCCTTGAAATGATCGGTCATAGCTTTGTCAAACTGGTCTCCCAGTTGGTTAGCATAATCACTGATTTGCATCATGACCGGTCGATTTGTTGTCCATGTCACTTTTCCTATTCCAGGGAAGGAGTTAGAGTAGTAAAAGTAGAGACATACCAAAAGTGTGCCAAATTTTAGTGATTTATTTTTGACGATGCCTAGCTTCTTCATATTCTCGAAGATCTATCCTCTTAGTATTTCGCACATATCATATTGTGCATTATCGTGTATAATTTTGTAAGCTGCATGGATGTCTCCACCCGGTATGCTATTTAGGCTACTGGATTGATATACTTTGTAACCTATTACGGTGGATGCGAACCGAACTACTGGATCTTCAATAGTAGTTACGGTCATCAATCGCTTGTCAGATTTTGATTTTGTCAGATTGGCCACCACTGTATTTGATATGGTTCTCAGGGTTAGGGCTTCCCCTTGATTGTAGAACCCAGTTACCCTATGCAGATCGTCTTTAGTGATCAGAGTGCAAACACCTTTCGTGACCCAAAATCCCGGTTCTGTTGGAGATATTGTCATTGATGTCGAAGGTATGAAGATGAAGTTGTCATTGATGTCAGAGAAAAGATTCAAGTATGTGATACACAAGGTCATCAAGATTATGTATAAGATTGATGAAAAACATATATCAGAAGGATTGATGCTTAAGATTCTTCAAAGGTCCAAGCTAGTAAATCTACGTATAAGGTCTTCAGTCCAAATGGAAACATTGATAGAAAGAGATGGTGTTATCAAGAAAATAAGGCAAGTGACTTATATGAGAAGTTCAAAAGTAAGATGACAGAGAACAGCGACTTCATAACAGTAAAGAAAAATGTTTTATAAGGCAGCAACTTATTAAGAGGCTTAGATAATGACAAAGAAATATTACCAACTTCACAAGAAGCTTTGTCGATTTTAAGAAGAAATTATAACAGGAGTGCGCTAAAGTCAAACAAATGATTTGGGTCAACTTCAATACTGGGCAAAGTTATTACACTACAGTTGAGTTCATTAATAGGTATGTCCACAGAGATATGGAGGAGATTACACTAAAAGAGACCTATTATATTGTTGACTTAAGTAACTAATATATGGCAGCTTACTAAGGCAAAGACAACAACTTCCTATATCAACTAATAACATGGACAGCGAACTTACACAGCAATTTGAACAGCGACTAAATTAACTTGTGATGTGTAGCCCGATGGATATTATGACAGCCATCTTGATTTATGTACGCAAGTCTGAAGTTTGATATTTGGCAACAAGTTTGCAATGAGAAGTGAAGATAAACTGATTATCCTATCATAGCAATTGAAACTTCAATATCTATGAAAGAGCATTCTGGCATTCAACATGGTTTATTTCCTTTGATAAATGGAGGCATAGCATGAATAATTGTGGAAGCACAATAAAACTCTTGGTATCGGTGTCTACATAAAAAGTAATTAAATTAAATTAAAAGTTTATTAAAGTAAGACATAAAGGAAGGGTTTCAATTAAAAGATACAACATATGTTAGCGATGAAGAATGAAGACAGAGATACACAGATATACGGCAATCTTCAGATATACATGGCAAACAGAGAACGGTTTTATGAAGACAGTAGTGAATACTATATACAACATGAAGATATTAATCGATATACAGCGTTGAGCATATACAACATTGAAAAACAGCGATGGTATATGAACATTGTTTTCAGAATAAGAATGGCAACAGCGATATATATAGTAACAACGATAAAAGCATATATATATAAACCGTCGATGGCAAGAACAGTGATTGAAGAACACGGGTATATACGGTTGAATACTTTGAAGACAATATATATCATTATCGAAGGTTGATATTATATTGTATATAGAGGTATAATATATATCATGAAGATATTATATATATCAAAGGTTAATATTATTATCAAATAAAAGTTTGCTATTGAAGCTCTATTAAAAAAAAGGCCATCGAAGTTTTTAAAAGTTTCATGCGATAAAGTATTATCGAAAAAGATAATATCATGATTAAAAAAGATTAATTTAATTCAAGATAATCATATGAAAAGTCACAACTTTTAAAAGAGACATATCGTTTCTTTAAAGGTGTGAATGTATAAATATATTAAGACTATCATTTTGAAAAAAAAAGTAAGTCAGCAGAAGGAAAGAATAAAAGGAGATTTGAGAGGCAGTTTGTATGTATTGGAGAGAATGAAGAACTAATAAAAATATATATATAGAATCATAATAAAATCTGATTTATATGAATATACAATGTGGTGTCAATAAAGAAAGATTATACAAATAAATATTTTGTAAAGGCTGACTTTGAAAGAAGAAGTATGTGCTGAAATTAAAATGTCCATCATCAGTTGAAGATAGCAACATTGCCAAGGTGGAAGAAAAATTTATATACAGTGAGTTGGTGCTCAGAATCCAGACAGGGGGAGTCGGTGCTTCCAATAGGTTGGTGCCTGCGAAGTGTGGGAGTTGGTGCTTCCAGTGAGTCGGTGCTCATAAACATAGGGGTTGGAGCCTCTAGTAGGTTGGAGCCTACAAAACATTGTAAAAGAACAAGTTTATATAAAAACCAATTATTTTGTGGTTTTCTCCCATATTGGGTTTCCACGTAAATATTGTGTTCATGTGCATAATTGCTTATTTGAGTATTTGAAGTTATTTTTGATTAAAAGTCTTTAAATTGAAAAATCATTATTATACTGATTCACCCCCCCCTCTCAGTATAATTGTGTGCTCTTCAGGTTCATGCACTCGATTAACCACCATTCGAATCCATTGTGGTCTGAATATGGTTGGATAGGAGACTCCATTGATAATCCCAGATGATACTAGCTTTGCATAACCATTGGGATAATTTCCGTCTTTGCATAGCGAGCGATACTCGATTGGTATGTACGTCTCACCCAACTCTTCTTGTTTTGCATGGATGAATACAGTTACATCTTTTGTCAGGAGCACTCTGTTAGGTACTGAGGAGAGCGCACCAGCCATGTCGATCTCCCCGTTCTGATTCGGCAAGATATCATACGGAGGACGATCAGCTTGATTTGCTGGAACTAGCTTAGTTTCGTATGACGAAGATGCCATTGCTCTTAATCGGTTACTTGGAGAGATGATTGATCGGTTTCATAGACTGTAATGTCCCCATTTTGAGCTAGCATTGGAGTTAGTGGATTTAGCCTATCATTGGGTCCTTGTAGGCTAATACTGGTGATTAGAGGACCTTGTTGTGGGTTTTGGCCCCTTTTTGAGGGACTTACTATTTATAGTAAGTCAACTTATGGTTCTACCGAGCTTAGAGGATTTAGAGGATTTATATGATGCTTTCAGATTTTATTTTCGGCTTCCGGTTTGGACTCCAAGATTCTTGGAGGGAGCATCTATTTTTAGTAAGTCACCCCGTCAGGTTCATTCATCATCTTTCATCATCAGGATCACTCTTGTGTTGTCAGATTTTGAGTCTGATGCTACCGCAGTTGTTTTCGCAAGATGGGTGAATTATGATTATTATTTAATTAAATCGGCTAAAGTTGCCATTTTTATTGGGAATGTATTCTGGGCATCTTAGTGTTATAGCTCGTTGGAACCAGGTTGAGAAGTTTTAAATCTCAAGCTCATAAAACAGGGACCCTATGTGTCAGAATAACATTATTTTAATAAAAGGGTCATTTTCAGCATTAAAGTGGAGAAATATAATAGTTTATTATATTTCAAATGTGCACATAAAGCAAAGTCTTTTGTAAGTGAAAAGTGTGTGAGAGAAGATATCTTTTATTATAAAAGCAATGCTTTGGGCAAAAAGGAATTCATTCATGAACTTATGTTTTTTTTTAAAGATTGGAAGTGGAGAAATACAGCTAGGGTTTGAGGACTGATTCCTCACTTTGCAATTTGAATCATCACATGTTGATGGTGAATTATGCTTTTTAAATTCTGAAAATTCAATTCTCATTCTGGAGGTACAATTTGGTGCTATTGTATACTGAATTGTGAAGAGTTCTTCAATTATAGTTGATTCACAGGTATTCTTCAAAGGGGTTCGATTCTTCTTCATTCAAAGGCTTAAGTAATTAATTGGAAGGTTGTTGTATTTTCCTGGTTGACTGCTCATAATTAATTGGAGAGCTGCAATTTAATTTTCAAGAAACAAGTAATTGTTTCAGGCTGCAATTTTATTGAAGAGGGCTGCGATTTCATTCTCAGCAGGCTGCATCACCTTTTTATTTGGCTGCATAACCAGTATTGGAGGCTGGGTATTGTTTTTTAAGGGCTGCGTAAGTTTCCAACAGGGCTGCATTGGAATAGTGAAGCTGCGTTCACACTCTTTGGGGTTGCTGAAGACTCCTTCAAGCTGCGTTGTCATTCTTTGGATGTTATTTCAATTCTCCAGCACTCATACAATTGCCAGGTGCCAATAATTTGAATAATAATTTGATGTTTATAAACATTGTCACTTCAATAATTTAAATAATTAATGATCATTCAGAATTATTCAGTTTGATATTGTTTATGTTATTCAAATTCGGTGGGAAAATTCCATATGAAACAAGCATTAACAAAACACAAAGATACAAAATTTGCAAGTAATTCAGAAAGAGAAATTATATTTGAGGAGCTAGACAGGCTCATCATAGTGGTATCAGAGCTTTGATCTTGCCAGCCTGGAGGTTATGAGGGCTTAGCTATGATAGACAGTTTTGTGCTTGGTATGGATTATGTTCGCAGGGGTAGAACTTCACCCCCACCAGAGGGTAGTAAACAGGGAAAACAACTGAATAGCATGGTTAATCTTAGGAAGCAAACAAATGCCATGATGGAAAGTATAGAAAATCTTAGACAAAATTAGGAAAGGATGAGTGCTTGCTTTCAAATCCGTCAACCATAGACAATGTGACAAGGTATATGGTTTCCATTTTTAAAAGGTCTTCCTCACAGAGAAAACAGGAAGAGAACCAGGAGGATTGTACAGGTGTAGCTTCCGCAGCCAGCAACCATCAGGTAGTGGAGCCTTTGCTCAATGAGGCAGCTACTAGTCCCTATACGCATGATGATGGAGGCTCTTCCCAGGAGCATGTGGTTATGACAGACTTGCTTGAGGACAGCTGCATTGAGTCTCATTATTTCCATGTGACAGGAACTCGTGATCACGAGAATGTTGATGACATGATAGCCACCAATGATTGCAGCCCTACATCAACTGGTAGCAATGAAATTACTAATGATATAGGTTCTGATTTTTATGACAGCAGTCCTATGTATGAGCCTATTGATGTCGTTGATGACAAGGCAAGTATAGAGGATGTTGTGGATATCACTATGGGTTTTGACTCACATGATGAGAGTGTTAGTTTGCTTCTGAAATTCTGAAAATTCAATTCTCATTCTGGAGGTACAATTTGGTGCTGTTGTATGCTAAATTGTGAAGAGTTATGCAATCATTATTTTTCTTGGAATTTGGGAAGAAGACAAACCCAGTTAGGGTTTCGAGGATTGATTCCTCTTTCTCGTAATTTGAGCCATTGTCTGTTGATGGTGAATTTTACGTCTGATTAACTCTGAGATTTCAATCCGGTGCTGTTGTATATCAGATGTGTGAGAAATTCTGAATCTGGAGTTTGAAGTTTATTTGGAATTGTGTCATAGCATCAACAAACGAATTCTGAAAGTTTTGTTCTTGGAGGCCATTGGTTAATTTCTTTCTGATTATCGAAAGAGTTTGTGAAGAAGAGGTCTATTGGATTACTTGAGTATGTGGTTATGACAGACTTGCTTGAGGACAGCTGCATTGAGTCTCATTATTTCCATGTGACAGGAACTCGTGATCACGAGAATGTTGATGACATGATAGCCACCAATGATTGTAGCCCTACATCAACTGGTAGCAATGAAATTACTAATGATATAGGTTCTGATTTTTGTGACAGCAGTCTTATGTTTGAGCCTATTGATGTCGTTGATGACAGGGCAAGTATAGAGGATGTTGTGGATATCACTATGGGTTTTGACTCACATAATGAGTGTTAGTTTTCAGGATTGCATGCTAAATGCGAGTTCTTCTAATTCTGATTTCTATGACAGTAGTGAGTCACGTTGGCAACGACATGTGATATCAGAGGTTTTACAGGTTGGTAATATTGGCATTGATAATGTGGACACTACTGATGTTATCTATGAGGATGATTCATGCTGCAGCGAGTCTGGTATATCATATCAGATATTGGATGATGACTCAGAGTGGTTATTGGATGATGATAGGTCCCAGGATCATATTTTATAGGGACTTATTGCTGAAGACTCCTTCAGGCTGCATTGTCATTCTTTGGATGTTATTTCAATTCTCCAGTACTCATACAATGGCCAGGTGCCAATAATTTGAATAATAATTTGATGTTTATAAACATTGTCACTTCAATAATTTAAATAATTAATGATCATTCAGAATTATTCAGTTTGATATTGTTTATGTTATTCAAATTCGGTGGGAAAATTCCATATGAAACAAGCATTAACAAAACACAAAGATACAAAATTTGCAAGTAATTCAGAAAGAGAAATTATATTTGAGGAGCCAAACAGGCTTATCACATAGACAATCTCGCTCGATGATCAATTTGCAAGAATATTACTCAAGCAGAAAATAAACATAAAATCGCAAGGTAAAAGTAAATGAGTAATCCTTCTTTGCTTTTATAGGATTAGGGCATAACGGTAATTACCAAATGGTAACTATTGTTAAACAGTTACAACATTAAATGCCTTACCTAACCTTTCTTGCTACTCTTGCTAACCGGTAGTCCCACTTTTTCGGTTAGACATGCCCCGGTTGATCACCTCATACCCTTTTGGTTTGACCTATGGACCGAGTGAGAGTGAAATTCACTAGTTCTACCGGGAACGGTAGTTGCACTACCGGCAACTACCGGTTCCCCCTAAGCCTTGAAGGCTTAGTTTGCAGAAGAGATTTCACCATCTTGTGATGATGATTTTTCTTCTGTTTTCTCCTCAGCGGAGCCTTTTGACTCCTTAACGAACGATATTTTCTTGACCTCTTTCATGATCTCCTTGCCTTTGTTGTCTTTCTTATCAGATGTCGAGGTCTTCACCACCGGTTTGACTGATCTTTTGCCTTTGTTCCTTGTTCGGTTCCAGCAGTCTTTTGCTGAGTGACCAACTTTATTGCAGTGATAGTTGACCATACTGGTTGCCTTCCATGGGTTCATCCTTCTTGGATTGGGTGATTTGCTCCATGAATCGCTGCGACTGTGCATCCCACAGTTTGCACAATTGATTGTGTTCCGGTTCTTGTTTTTCGTGGTGAATACCGGTCTCGGGGATCTAAATGCCATTGTCTTTGATCTTCATTCTTCAGCCTTGTGTCCAAACTTGTTGCATACATAACAGTAGCCTTTGAAGCTTCCCCTGCTTCCATTGGACACAGATACAGGGTTGGACCAACACTCATTGGTCTTGTGGCCATTTTTGCAACAGTTCTTACAGTAACTGTTGTTGGTTCTTACCGGTGCATTTCTGCAGTCATTGGTGTTATGACCCAGTTTTTCACAATGCTTACAAGATGTGTTAAAAGTTTTCTTACCTTTTTGTGCTAGCGTCTTTCTCTTGTCCTTCTTGCTTGACTTTGCATCAGATGGCACACCGTTCTCTTTGGTGATTGTACCGTTGAATTCAAGACCGGTTTGAGCCTTTAGTTGATATATCTCGACTGCCAAACTCTTGCATGCTTCATCTCTAACTTGCCATGCTTTGTGCATATTGGCATTTTCTTGGGTGATAATTAGCATGTCTTCTTGGAGTTGCACAATGAGGAGTTCATTTGCCCTTATAGCTTCCTTTGCCTAGTTCTTTTCTTTTTCCAAGGTTGTTGATGACTTGACTGCTGTGTTTCTTTCACCTTCAGTTTTCTGTTTTTGTTCAATCAGCTTAGTCATCCTTCGAGCATTCTCTTCTTGCTCCCTTCTGAGATCAACAATCTGACCGGTTAGGATTTGGTTCTTTTCCATAAGCTCACAAATTGCCTCCTCAGCCTCATCAGATCCACTCTGACCAGAGAGTTCATCGATGGTTTCGTTGCTCTCATTTAATTGCAGAGCCAGCTCCTTTCTTTTTGCAAGTGGTTTCCTCAGCCTATTCTCCAGAGAGGCAATAATATCGTTGGCTTCCTCTAGCTATTTCTGATATCCATAACCCTCCTTGATTTTTCTCTCAAGCGGTTAAGCTTTATATATGAGAACCTGTCTGCTCTGATACCAATTGTTAATACTTACTGGTTACTGAGAGGGGGGGGGGGGTGAATCAGTAAATACTCATTGATGTACTTTAATTCCCAACTTCTTAAATTGTCCTTAACGGATAAACAAAATATAACAGTCATTCAAGCATAAACAGAATCACACGGATCAACACTAGTATTTATACGTGGAAACCCTCAGTTAGAAGGAAAAAACCACGGTGAGATAGAGCTCACAACTTCACTAGTACAAAATGAAGGTGCCCTGTTAGGAGCTTACAAAGCATTGGTTAAGGTGCTACCTGGTTAAGGGATTTTACAAGAGATCTATTAAGATCTAAACCTTGTTAGGAGCTGCCTGGTTACAAGACTTTGAACATCAACAAGATGTTACCCTGTCGGGGGATTTTTACAACGAATCGATTAGGCCCACCCTAATATAGGGATTTGGATATGCTTTCACTACTGATAAAAGCAATGATCTATTATGACACTAAATTTCTGATTAGATCATACCCCTTTCTCTGTTTGCCTGGCTCTTGATCTCTGCTACCTTTGTGTTTGTAGCTCTTATCTCAGAAGATGTCTCTCCTCTGCTCTATGCAATCACCCACAATCAACAACAGCTTTCCTGCGTCCTATGACCTGTATTTATACAAGAGTTCACCGTAAAAAAACCCTTAACTCACAGAACCGCCAGGCTGTAAACTCACCAATAAATCATGCAAATAGCAAAAAGCTATGCGTTATGATCTAGAGTTTACCATGAGATTATTCGAAGAAATAAAGCTAACTTCTATTAAAAACCTAACTCCTCAAATGTGGATATCCCTTATAATCCGGTTTTAACAAAAACTGCTTCCGCAGAATCCGGTGCAGATCTTTAGGCAGTTAGACTGGTGTATCTTGTACCTGGTTCCAACTCTGTATGAACTCTGAGATCGGTACTGGATCGGTCTATCGGTGTATACAATTCATTGCATCAATCGATGTATACACTCTGTTTACAGTCTACCGATGGCTTCTAAGTAACGTGAGTGACCAGTGATCTTTTATCGGTGCATGGGTTTTGTAGATTCACACTAATGACAACTTAAATTGCTAACACAATTAGGTAGAAGGTTATATGATAAGGGTTACACCATTGATCTTTAAATGAGGTTTAAGGATAGTAGTGGGAGAAAAAATTATCATTTTTTAGGTGCTAACAGTGACTCTATCTAGGGATGAGATGTTCATGGGACATCTGCAAGAATCCATAAAATCTTTGGGATGCAGATCAAATGAAAGTGAAATGGAAAAATATACAATGGGATGGTGAAATGAAACCTACTCTACTATCCATTGAAAAATATCTTCTTTCTTAAGAAAAGAAGTGCTTTAAGAATTGTCCATGCACTGACAATTCTTGAGCTTCTCCTAACATATTTTGTGTAAAGTACGAATCTTCTCCACCTTTACCTGTCACTACATATGGCCCAACCCATAAAGCCTCAAATTTCCTATGTTTTCCTTCGTCTTGATTCCTTGCATTCCACATGAGGACCCACTGCCCAACCCATAAAGCCTCAAATTTCCTATGTTTTCCTTCGTCTTGATTCCTTGCATTCCACATGAGGACCCACTCTCCCTTTTGAAACTTTTTGTTTTGAGATTTCTTGTCATACAGATGCTTCACTTGTTGTATCTTAGCATTTTATTTTTGTGCCTCCCTTCTAATTTCATCCAGTTCTGCAAGCTACTCAAATCTCTCTTCCATGGGATCCAACATTTCTAATGGTTCTGGTGCTCGGTGCTCGGTTCTCTTGCTGACCGACTTGCTTGTTTGGATGAATTGGCTTGGCCGACTGGTGCATTTAATTTGGGTTGCGCTCCTCGAGTTATGGATTGACTGTTGGACATATGGGGACTTAAATTTGGCGTGTTGCATTGTTCCATGTGGATTTGATGACTGTTTGAAGTCCGACATGAAGACAACTCGGAGGTTGTCACAAGGTGGTCGGTTTGGGGTATGTTGCAGAGGGTTTTTGAAAATCTTTAGAGATGCCTCCAAGAAGATTGGACCCTAGGGCGATTGAAGATCTCCGCGATGCAATGGAAATGAAGATAACAGAGAAATTGAAATCAGATGTCAGATCTGAGATGATGTTAATGAAAAATGAAATGGTCACCAAGATTATGAGGGCTATTGCTGGTATGTCGAGGAATCTTGAAATTGATGATGGTTATGAGGAATCTGTTGAAGATTTTGAAGCTACTGGATCTAGTGGTGATGATAGAGCTGACCGGATGGATAATCTGGTGGAGACATAATTGATCGGTTGTGAAGACCTAGAGCTTGGTTGAGTACATCTTACCGAATGGAGGTTTCTAATTTCTCAGGTACATTTAAACCCGAGGACTTGATTCATTGGATCAGTGAGTTGGAAGATTACTTTGAGCTAGAAGACATTAGAGATCCTCTTAGAGTAAGGTTGGCACAGACAAAATTGAAAGGACATGTTGCATTATGGTGGAAAGAGTTGCAGAGAGACAGACAGGAAGAAGGTGAAATGAAGATCAATCGGTGAAGTTTGATGGTGGCAAAGTTGAAAGCTAAGCTCATCCTTGCCGACTATGAACTGAGTTGTTTAAGAAATTGCAGAATTTGAAACAGAAGGAAATGACTATGGAAGATTATACCGAGGAGTTTTATAAGTTAACAATTCGGTCTGGGCATAGAGAACTTTCTAAAGAAAAGGTGGCAAGGTATGTTAATGGTTTGAAATTCAATATCCAGGATGAGATTGGTATGTTGAAGATTGGTTAAGTAGAAGATGCTTATTAATATGCCCTGAAGGCAGAAGAGAAGCTGAAGAGAAGAATTCATGGTAATTCCCGAGGGAAGGAAAAGCAAGAATAGCCGGTGAAAGACAAACCGAAAGCTGAAGATGAAACAAAACCTGTTGAACTGAGAAGAAGAACAACCAGAGGTGGATTCAAGGGCACTTGTTATAATTGTGGTGAAGGACATCGATCATTTGAATGTTCCCATGCAGATAAGAAGCTCGGTAATAGCAGGAATGTTGTGGTTAATGAGAACATATAGAATGAACCCGAGGTGGAGTCAGAAAACTTGCTGGTTCAAAGAACATTGCTCGGTACTAAGGTAGAACCTTGTCAGAGGAGGAATTTGTTCAGAACTCGATGCAAGTCAGGAGGTAAACTTTGTAATGTGATTGTGGACAGTGGTAGTACTAATAACCTTGTTGCTAAGGAGATGGTTCAGAAACTTGGTTTGAAGAGGGTGAGACATCGTTATCCTTGTAAGATTAGTTGGGTGGAAGATGAACATGCTTTAGAGGTAAGGGAACAATGTTTTGTTGATTTTCAAATTGGACAGTATGTTGATCAGGTGTTATGTGATATTGTGGACATGAGTTCTTGTCACATATTACTTTGTAGACCTTGGTAGTATGATTGTAAGGCTATACATGATTGTGTCAAGAAAGTATTTATTATTGAGAGGTATGACAAAAAGTGTTCCCTGATGCCTTTGCAGGATACAACACTCGGTAAGAGGAACCTGAGTTTCAGTAGGAGGATTGACTTGAGGGATTCTAAAAGGATTGGTGATTAGAATGGAAGACAGACCTGTGGCATAACGAGGAAGGATTTGAAAAGGAAAAGAAAACAGAATTGGAATCGAGGAAAGTGTGTTGTGAACTCAAAGGACATTTATATCAAGAACCAGTTCGGGATTTATGTGTTGAATCTTGAAAGAGGTTCGTTGAGTTGCTAGGAACGTTTTTTTCACACCTAGGGTGTTTGATGCAGGAGCATCCCAGGGTAGTTAGCAATCCTGTATCAACCAAAAATATGTTTGTGTTTGGTTTTGGATTTTTGTTGTATCTCGGTTGGAGACCTGAGATTCTTGGTCTCTTTGTGTTAGTTCTCGGTTGTAAGCTTGCTTGGCTTCATTGATGGAGCTCGGTGGTTGGTAGTCACTTTGGTGGTAGTTCTCGGTTGGAAGGTGTGTTGCTTCACCGATGGACTCGGTGAGTCGGTGTGTTGGTTGCTCAGTTACTGATTGGGTCTCGGTGATATGTTACCGAATGGTTCTGGTGCTTGGTGCTCTTGCTGACTGACTTGCTTGTTTGGATGAATCGGCTTGGCCAATTGGTGCATTTAATTTGGGTCGCGCTCCTCGAGTTATGGATTGATTGTTGGACGTATGGGGACCTAGATCTGGCGTGTTGCATTCTTCTATGTGGATTTGATGACCGTTTGAAGGCTGACATGAAGAAATATATTTTGTAAAGGCTATGTTGAGAGCCGACTGATGTTTTGTAATTTAATTCTTGTTGTAAAGCCGACTTGTGGCTGAGTAATATATAAGGGAGGTTTGGGTAGCATTTAAGGAGTCAGTCTTGGTAGCTAGTAGAGATAGCAGAGGATAATCTGGATTTGAAAGGATAATTTAGTCAGTTATTCTAAGGGTAGAAGAGCTAGTATTGTTTTGGAACAAGGAGATTGCTTGGAGGCTTGCAAGCTCAAGTTTAGATTTGCCTTTGTAGTCCAACCAGTTGCTGTTTTGCTACAAATCTGGACTAGCTAGGAAGAGTTGGATCATTGTTGATGTCGTTGTATTTTCTAATGTAATTGGCCATAACCAGGAAGGCCGTACAACTCGGCATGTTGCTTGTAAGCTCGGTTATTGATGAATAAAAGTTCAATTTCTATCAGAGATTGTTGTGTGTTCGTGTTTTCTGCTGTGTGACTTTGTTTGCTACATGTTTGGACATTTCCTATGGGGATTCTTCGACCATGATTGCGTCATAATATCAATATGACTTGTTACTATTGATAAACTCAAGCTTGATCTCTATTGAAGACTGAATGTATGTTGATCACTTATTATCCAAAAATGATTTTGATGTCATATAAATATCATCCAAGGTCTCACGAGGAGACACATCTCTTCGTGAGATCGTATGTCACACGAAGAGATGTGTCTCTTTGTGAGACTAATCTTAATACCGTGTAATACAAAGTAATCGACTTTGAGTTTGTACAATATCAATTTGCAGTATGAGGTGGTCAATACTGTTATCGACTTGAGATAATATTAACATCGGATTGCAATATATGATAGTCGATATTGTTATTGACTTTGTGATTATATTGTTATCGACTTGTAATATATGGCAGTCAATATCATTATCGACTTTATAATATGTGATAATTGTTATCGTTATGTATGATAGTTGTTATTGTTAATGATAACTATGATAGTTATCGATGATAACTATCATAGTTATTGGTAATGATAACTACTATCATATCAGTCATAAACAATTACAAGTTTGATAACAATTTTCAGTGAATTCTGAAAACAGCAATAACATATATATTAATAATTATATTATGATGTTTACATAATCAAAATATACTATTGTATGTATAATCAGATCTTATCTAGTGGAGGATAGATATCAAATGCTTAAGGCCGATAGGTCAATTGAGCATTTGATTTCGTCAGTTAGAATAATCTGACTGAAGCTACAAAACATTAACAAAATATGACCTCAATGAAGTGTGCTTTGTCTTTACCAAGGAGACAATGACCAGGCTCCCATGGGTGTTAGCAATTTAAGTTGTCATTAGTGTATTTCATCAAACCCATTCACACCGGTCGAAGATCACCGGTCGCTCACATTACTTAGATGACACCGGTCCGGTAGATGATACCGGTCAACTAAGTAGTTAGATAAACCAGTAGACTGAACCAAGTACTTAGTATCGGTCCGGTACCGATCTAACTGATAGAAAAATTCGGTCTAGTTTTTGTGGAACAGTTTGAGTTAAGATCCTGATTATGCGAGACATCCATTACTCTGATGTGAAGTTAACCTTTCAACAGGAGTTAGCTTTAAGTTCTACAGATGATCTCAAGATAAACTCTAGATCACAACGCACAACTTTTTTGCGTTGCATATTTTATGGTCAAGTTTACTCCCTGGCGGTTCTGTGAGTCAAGAAGATCACTCTTGTATAAATATTAGTCATAGGACGCAAAGTATGTTGTTGTTGTTGATAAGTGGAAATCGCAGAGAGCAGAGGAAAGCTATCTTCTGAGGAGTGCTATAGGCACAAAGGTAAAGGAAGAAAAGAAGATCAACAACCAGGCAAATAGGGGAAGAAATCTACAGGTATGATCTAATCAGACAATCAGTGTCATTATAGATCACTACTTTTGAAAGGTATTTCATCATATACAAATCTCTCTAAAAGGGTGAACCTAATCGGTTCGTTGTAAAAATCCTTTTACGGGGTAACATCTTTGTTGATGTTCAAAGTCCTATAACTAGGCAGCTCTTAATAGGGCTTAGATCCTAAACGATCTTTTGTAAAAATCCCTTAACCGAGTAGCACCTTAGCCAGTGCTTTGTATTCTCCTAACAGGGCACCTTCATTTAGAACTAGTGAAGTTGTGAGCTCTGTCTCACCATGGTTTTTTCTCTCTAACCGAGGGTTTCCACATACAAATACTTGTGTAGATCTGTGTGATTCAGTTTATGCTTGTGAATGACTATTGACTTTCTACTTTGCATTCAAGAATTTGTTTACAAGTTTTAA
Organism: Chamaecyparis obtusa; assembly: GCA_027943335.1. Taxonomy (NCBI): domain Eukaryota; kingdom Viridiplantae; phylum Streptophyta; class Pinopsida; order Cupressales; family Cupressaceae; genus Chamaecyparis; species Chamaecyparis obtusa. Next base: position 160,032 of record BSBK01006800.1, read on the forward strand.
ACAATAAGATTTAGTATTTTTTGATTCACTTCCCCCCCCTCTTAGTAACTGGTAAGGTAACATCAATTGGTATCAGAGCCAAGTTCTCTATACAATAAAAGTTTAACAACTTGAGGAAAAGATCATGGAGGGTTAGCGGTACCAGAAACAGCTAGAGGAAGCCAATGACATTATTGCCTCGCTGGAAAATAGACTGAGGAAGTCACTTGCAAAGAGAAAGGAGTTGGCTCTGCAATTAAATGAGAGCAATGAAACCATCGACGAACTCTCTGGGCAGAGTGGGTTTGATGAGGCCGAGGAAGCAGTCTCTGAGCTTACGGAAAAGAATCAGATCCTAACTGGTTAGATTGCTGATCTCAAAAGGGAGCAAAAGGTTAATGCTCTAAGAATGACTGAACTGATTGAGTAGAAATGAAAAATTGAAAGCGAAAGGAACACAGCAGTCAAGACATCAACAGCCTCTGAAAAAGCAATGAACCAGGCAGAGGAAGCTACAAGAGCCAATGAACTTCTCATTATGCAACTCCAAGAGGACTTGTTGATTGCCACCCAGGAAAATGCCAATATGCATAAAGCATGGCAGGTTAGAGATGAAGCATGCAAGAAGCTGGCGATCGAGATATATCAACTCAAGGAACAAATGAAAGTCCTTGAAAGAAAGAATGAAATGCTGAGAAGATACAATGAAAGCTTGGTCAAGCTCGATGAGCAACTCAATGCTCAACGAAGGCACAATGATCACATCGGTCTTGGATTTACCGGTGGAGTCAACAAAAGGAAGACGCTAGCACAAAGAGGTAGGAAAAACTTTTACACCTCTTGTAAGCTTAGTGGAAAACTAGGTCATGACACTAATGACTGTAGAAATGCACCGGTAAGAACCAACGATAGTTACTGTAAAAACTGTTGCAAAAAGGGACACAAGACCAATGAGTGTTGGTCCAGTCCCATATCCGTGTCCAGTGCAAGTAGGGGAAGCTTCAAGGGATACTGTTATGCCTACAACAAATTCAGACACAAGGCTGAAGAATGCAAATCAAAGACTATGGCATTCAGATCACCCAAACCGGTATTCTCGAAAAAAGGTAGAAACCGGAATGCAACTACTCATCCAAACAAAGAGATGCATTGCAACAGAGAATCATGGAGCGAACCACCTAATCCAAGAGGGATGAATCCATGGAAAGCAACCGGTATAGTCTGCCATTACTGCAACAAAGTCGGTCACCTAGCTAAAGACTGCTGGAACCATATCAGGAACAGAAACAAAGGATTAGACGGACCAGTGGTGAAGATCTTGAGTTCTGATAAAAGGAACAACAAAGACAAAGAAACCAAGAAAGTAGTGAAGAAAATATGGTTTGTCGAGGAATCAAAGAACTTTGCCGAGGAGGCAACGAAGGTAAAATCATCATCACAAGATGGTGATATTTCTTCCGCTAATTAAGTCTTCAAGGCCTAGAGGGAACTGGTAGTACAACTATCGTTTCCGGTAGAACTGGTGAGTCCTATCTCACTTAGGCTACAGAACAAATCGGAAGGACATGAGGTGATCAACTGGGACATGCCTAATCGAAAAAGTCAGACTACCGGTTAGAAAAGGCATCAAGAAAGGTTAGGTAAGACATTTATTACTATAGCCGTTTAACAAATAGTTACCGTTTGGTAATTACCATTATGCCCTAATCCTATAAAAGAAAAGAAGGATAACTCTTTCCTTTTTACCTTGTGATTTTATGTTATCTAATCTCTGCTCGAGCAATATTCTTGCAACTCAATCATTGAGTAAGATTATTTGTCAAACCGATCTAATCATCTCTAGCAACCAAGTGAGAGCAATGGCATCCTCATCATGCGAGGCAAAGCTTGTTCCTGCAAATCAAACAGAGCGTAGTCCTTTTGACATCTTGCCAAATCAAGACAGGGAGATTGACATGGTTGGCGCGCTCTCCTCAATACCTAAAGGAGTGCTCCTGATAGAAGATGTACTTGCGTTTATTCATGCTAAGCAAGAAGAGCTAGGAGAAACGTACATATAGAACGAGTATCGCTCGCTGTGCCCTGATGGTAATCATCCCAATGGCTACGCAAAGCTGGTATCGTCGGGAATCATAAATGGAGTCTCGTATCCAGTTATCTTCAAACCTGAGTGGATTCGAATGGTAGTCAGTTGGGTGCATGATCCGAGATTTTGGCTTATGAGAGGAATTTGCACTTCAATCACGAAAGATGATCTTTACAGGGTAATTGGGTTCTACAATCAGGGAGAAGCACTTACTCTAAGAACCATATCTAATGCAATGGTGGCTAACCTGACAAAATCAAAATTCGACAAGCGATTAATGACCATAGTTGACATTGAGGATCCAGTTGTTCGGTTCGCATTAGCTGTAATTGGTTACAAAGTATATTAATCAAGTAACCTCAACAGCATACCGGGTGGAGGCATACATGCAGCCTACAAAATTGTTCATGACGACGCACAATATGATATATGCAAAATGCTAAAAGGACAAATCTTTGAAAACATGAAGAAGCTGGGCATCGTCAAGAAGAAATCACTGAAATTTGGAACACTCTTGGTATGTCTTTACTTCTATTCTAATTTCTTTTTCGGGAAAGGAAAAGTAACGTGGGCAACAGATCGACCGGTCATGATGCAAATTAGTGATATGGCTAATGAACTGGGAGAACAGTTTGACAAGGAAATGACCAATCACTTCAATGCATTTCAACTAAAAATGCATGCTAGAGAAAGAATCCCATCAACTGTTGTTGAAAAATACAAAAAGGAGGTATGTTTTCTGGTGTCTACTTACTTTTGCATCATTCAAGCAGTAGAACCAAGAAACAAGTACGCACCTGAGTTTGGATACGAAATCACAACAAAATTTGCAACGATGTATGTAGAGGCCCTGGGAAAAGCACATCTGGATCTTGGTACTCAACGGTTTGGAACCTATGAGGAGATAGAGAAAAATTTAAAGTAGGCGCCAATCAAGAATGTCTATGTTAAAAGATCGCTCGTGCCAAAGAAGAAACCAAAAATAGCACAAAAGTGAAAAGCTTGACCGGAGCCAAGCACACAGGAGCAAGAAGCAGAAGAAACTAATTCGGAGGATATGGTTCCGCTTCGCGAAAGAACGAAGAGGATCGACAAGCAAGCAAAGGTGGAACCACCAAGAAGAGATAAACCAATGATAGATGAATTTCTAACAGGACTGAAAGAAACCAGAGGAATGGGTAATGTTAGTAGAAGATACACTCTGGCAAATGATGAAGATCGAAGGAAAATTGAAGATGCTATCATTGAATGCCTGCATAAGTTCAATCTAAGCCCTACAGAGCTGCAGAAGGTACTGCCTAAGGATCTGTTGAATATCCTTCAAGGCAGGTGGAAAGCTTCAATGGAAAAGGAAAAAGAGCTAAGGATTCAAGCTCTGCTAGAAGCGCAAAATCATCTCACTTTAGAAGAAGCGAGCCAACAAGTTGAACTACACCAACAGAACTTCCTGATAAAAAAAAGCACACCTCTTGCTGATTGGAGAAACCGAGAAAGTCCACACTGAAGGAGTAGCCATCTGGAGCAACCTACTTCAGACACAACAAAAAGCAGAGGAAGCACGCCAAAAGGCAACAGCTCCATTGGTTCGTGATACCGGAAAAGGAAAAGGAGTACTTGGAGTAGACAAACCGGTCATCGTCGACATAACCAATGAACTGACAAATCCTACCCTTCTTGTATCTCCAGAAAAAGGTAAGGCTCACACCATGACTGTTAATGACATCGTAGCTGAAATTACAAATTTTGGAGAAATAGATAATGCAGCCAAATGGTATAGCGTGTTAGCAAAGGAAGACAAACAGGCAATAGAAGAAGCTCTTGTTGAAATTCTTCTAGACTTCATGAAAACACCCAGTGATTATAGAGGCAAGTTTCCTCTCGAATTGAATGGCAAGCTTCAAGAAAAGTGGAGAACCGGTCTGGAAAGAAACTCACAAATCAATAAAGAAGCACTAGAGAAAGCTAGACCTGGCTTGAGTGATAAAAGTATCATGCTTCTTTTAGGCGATGCATCTATGAATCTAGATACAAATTATAGAGGCACCAAGATTCTCAATGGTTATGAGAATGATGTCTTTAAAGAGACCTTGGATTTTTGGGACCAGTATGATTTCAATACCCTTGAAGAAACAGGTCCTCAGGATCACACCACTACAATTGTTGATCCACCTGTTCAGTTTGCTGCAACTTAGACTCCGATATCTAATGAGCAAGAAGTCCTCACAGAAAAGTTCACTTCTAGTGAATCGGTTAAATTGGGACAGACTTCTGTCAATCTTCCTACTGATGGATCAGATCAAAGAGGTGAAGGGATCCCTACAGATGATCTTCATATAGTTGACGAACAACTGCAAACGCAAGCCCCATCACAAGAGCCCTCACATCAAGTAGAAGATGCTATCCCTGAGATTCAGATTCAACAACCAAAAGCTAGACCAGAAGAGGGAAACAAGATAGACAAACAGGATGCAAAAGAACATGAGCAAGCTCCTAAGGCACAAGAAAAGAGTAGAGAGAAGGATCAAGAAACTCTTGCCAGCTCCTCTAAAAGAAAGATCACATCCTCTGGAGAATCTGAAGCAAAAAGGAGCAAAGCAACCGATACAATAGTTGACATCAACAAAATGTCAACAAGACAGTTGAAAGAGCTCACTAAAAGAAAACAGGATATGGTTTTGAACAAAGTAAAGGATATCCTGTACAACTTTGTGCCGGATGCTGATATAGATGAAGATGAACCAGTCATTGACCAGCTGGAAGTGCTGACTGCAACCATTGGTGAGGATCTAACTGATCTAGAAACAGTGGCAATTGATCATTATGCGCAGAAAAGAGTGGAGCTTCTTCACAAGCAAGTTGCAAATATAAAAGCTATTCTGCTAAACAATCTAAAAGTTCTTCAACAACAAATACAAGTTGCAGAAAATTTGTTAAGAAGAACTTCAAATTTTGAGATTTTCTTGACTGACTTAATTGACAAATCCACAAAGACTTCAGAAGACATAAGAGCTTTGTCCAACCAATTTGAATCAAGACCAAAACGGCCACAACTTTCAGCAGAGAAATGGCTAGTCTTGCTCTAGTCCTCAGAAAGACTGCAGAAGAAGAGAACAAAAGAATTCAAGACATCGTTGGATTCCAGATGTTTTTGGCCCCAACACTTGATATCATGCACCAGACAGCTACTTCAATTGATGTTCTGGTCAATGAACCGGACTACAAAACTGTAGATGATATGGAAAACATCATTGTCTCTCTCAAGGCTGCCCAACAAAACATTGAATATGTAATCGGTCAATGGGCACCGTTTCTACATTCTGCCAAGAATATCTATAAGGATATCTTCACACAACTTCAAATGTGAAAGAACACACAAACCTTTGTCTTATGGAGGCAAAAAGGGGAAGATAGCTTGCGTGTATTGTTCGGACTCAGTCAGGGGAAGTTTTGGCCAGAAGCAGAGCATTCAATCAGGCAAGGGCAGAAGGTTGAACAGCTATTGTATGAATGGTTTTGTTTTTTGTTTTGCCACCAATGACAAAGGGGAAGATTGTTAGCAATTTAAGTTGTCATTAGTGTATTTCATCAAACCCATTCATATCGGTCAAAGATCACCGGTCGCTCGCTTTACTTAGATGACACTGGTCCGGTAGATGATACCGGTCAACTAAGTAGTTACATAAACTGGTAGACTGAACCAAGTACTCAGTATCGGTCCGGTACCGATCTAACTGATAGAAAAATCCGGTCCAGTTTTTGTGGAACAGTTTGAGTTAAGAGCCTGATTATGCGAGACATCCATTACTCTGATGTGAAGTTAACCTTTCAACAGGAGTTAGCTTTAAGTTCTACGGATGATCTCAAGATAAACTCTAGATCACAACGCACAGCTTTTTTGCGTTGCATATTTTATGGTCAAGTTTACTCCCTGGCGGTTCTGTGAGTCAAGAAGATCACTCTTGTATAAATATTAGTCATAGGACGCAAAGTATGTTGTTGTTGTTGATAAGTGGAAATCGCAGAGAGCAGAGGAAAGATATCTTCTGAGGAGTGCTACAGGCACAAAGGTGAAGGAAGAAAAGAAGATCAACAACCAGGCAAACAGGGGAAGAAATCTACAAGTATGATTTAATCAGACAATCAGTGTCATTAAAGATCACTGCTTTTGAAAGGTATTTCATCATATACAAATCCCTTTAAAAGGGTGAACCTAATCGGTTCGTTGTAAAAATCCCTTTATAGGGTAACATCTTTGTTGATGTTCAAAGTCCTATAACTAGGCAACTCTTAATAGGGCTTAGATCCTAAATGATCTTTTGTAAAAATCCCTTAACCAGGTAGCACCTTAGCCAGTGCTTTGTATTCTCCTAACAGGGCACCTTCATTTAGAGCTAGTGAAGTTGTGAGCTTTGTCTCACTGTGGTTTTTTCTCTCTAACCGAGGGTTTCCACGTACAAATACTTGTGTAGATCTGTGTGATTCAGTTTATGCTTGTGAATGATTGTTGACTTTCTACTTTGCATTCAAGAATCTGTTTACAAGTTTTAAACAATAATATTTAGTATTTTCTGAGTCACCCCCCCGTCTCAGTAACCGGTAAGGTAACATCAATGGCTCCTTGCAAGAGAAGCATAGCTTTCTCCTCAATTCATTCCTGGACTCTTGATCAATTTTTGGAGGTGTGTTCTTTTGTTGATTAGAGATTTTTTTATTTGCTTTCCATGGGCTGAAACTTTTCTTCTTTGGTTGATATGAAGGTGTGACCTCAATGTCAAGAGATAACCCAATGGCATCATCCAAGGTATTAGGCCTATGAGCCTTGACCAAACCTTTTTGTTTGTCACTCAATCCTACAAATAGCATCATGACTCTTCTTTGTGACATATTCGCAACCATGAATGAAATATTTTGGTACTCATTAATATATGCTTCCTCGTGTCCCTCCAATTTTAGTTGAGCCAATCCCTCTAATAAACTTCTATATCTTTCTTGTCAAAATGAGTAATCAGCTTATTAACAAATTCTTCATAGGAGTGTATCATGGCATGATCTTCAGATACTAATCCGTGGTGCTACGAGTCATATGCTACCCCATGTAGATGTATTGTAGAAAATTTTATAGGCTTATCTTCTTCCATGAGTTTGAGTAATAAGAATGTATATAATTTATGTACCCATGATTTGGTAGTTATCTATCTGCTTCCATCGAAGGTTGGTAGAGAAACCTTATTTAATGCATCCTTATACTCCATTCGTTGAGTATGCTGCCTGATTAGCCCTCTAGGCCTCCTTCTTGCCTCTCCAAGAGGTACCTAGCCTTGTCTTTTCGCTAGTTCATAAATTGATTTAGATTCATTAATTGTCTTATATCAGTTGGGAAGTTTTTGTGTTCATCTACTTCTTCCTGTTGTTTTGCCCTTTGTTTGGTGTAATATCTGTGTGTACCAATCTCCCAAGGGTTCATATAATCAATTCTAATTGCATGCAACTGCTTTGCATTGAGAAATGTTATTTGACCCACAAGCAATAATTTAATCTGACATGCAACCTCACAGGCTGGCAAGATTTATGGTTCTAATACCACTGAAATATTCTTTTCTCTACATTTTGAAACTTATCCAATATGCAATTGTGTATTTAAATGAAATTGATTCACAACAATGTTTGTTAGATTTACAACTCTGAAACAAATGAAATATTAATGCAATGATGAGCAATAGTAATATATTTTCTTTAAAATTCAGATTTTAGTTACAGGGTCTGAAATTACAAATACTCAACTCCAGGATCGAACATGCTAGAAACATTGACTTGATTGTTGATAATAATGACTGTCTCAGGCTTATTGTAGATCTCGGACTTGATGTTGTTTGGCGTCTAAACCTTCAGTCAAGCTGCAACTTATATTTCCAGGTGCTGCTATATATATACTGGATGTTGGTGTATGACTTAAACAACACGAAGTGTCTTGACTTATTGCAGATTGCCACCAAATGCCTTCGAATTGCTTCAAAAAATCTTCTATGCTTTCAACTGCATGAAATCTTGCCACCAATCATGTTGCGCTTGGTATAATTCAAGTCCCTTAGACTGAAATGATTCTGTTGAAGTCTTTTGGGGTTTCATCTTGAAGAATATCTGCACAAGGCTTGCATCCTTAGAAGAGTTGCTTTGGAAAACTGCTTGGAGAGAGAATTTTATAACGTCGAATGGTTAAGAATGAATCTCAAACCCCAATCAATGCCTTTATATATAAATCCTTAAGCCAAAAAATAGCCTTCGACTTCTTCCTCTAATTCTTGCCTTTGGAGACTTAGGCAATTAATGATATTTGCTTCATATTAAATAAATCGCCACCATGGAGTACGACTTGGGAGATGTTAAGTCATAACTTGAGTGGCCCCTTGTAATAATTAAATATGATTGACTAAATATTTTGGCTTTTTCTTTCATATTTAAACTACTAATCTATTCCCTTATTGAATAATTTTGTGCTCTAGCCTTCGGGAATAAAATTTGTTTATATTATGGCCTTTATGACATATAGATCAACCATCTTAAGGCAATAATAATAAATATATAGGATATATTTATTAGTGTAAATTGATATAATAATAATAATAAATATAGGTGATATTTATTATTTATTGTTTATCGATATTAATTACATATATATATTAGTGGCAATTTAAGTAAATAATAAATAAAAGGTTATTTATTATTTCACTTGGGAGGGCCCAAGTCGGCCACCTTGGGTGGAGGAGTTTATCTCCTAAAAGTATCATATATATATGTTATCGATCCTAGAGGAGAGATTATCAAAAATATAACATGATTCTCTCCTCTCAAGGATTGAATTCCTTACATGAGAATTTGGCAATGTGTTGGAGCGAATGCATTATGTGAATGCTGGAGCAGAATTCTGGATGGATTGTTGCAGCCCTAGAAGGCAAAATTTAGAGCAGAATTCTGGGCGAATTGTTGCAGCCCTAGAAGGGCGAATTTAGAGCAGAATCCTGGGTGAATTGTTGCAGCCCAAGAAGGTCAAACTAGGGCGAACTGGAGCAGCCCTAGAAGAACAATATAAGGGCCGATCTTGCAGCCCTAGATCTAAGAATTATGACAGATCTAATAGAAGGCAAAATCAGGGCAGATTAGTGACATATTGTGTGTTATTCCTAACTGGTTACTGAGAAGGGGGGGGGGGGGTTGATTCAGTAAATACTATTTTTATTACAATTCAACACTTGTTTAATTATTCTTCCAAGATAAGTAGAATGCAAACAATCATTCACAAGCATAAACAGAAATACACAGATCAACACATGATGTATACGTCGAAACCCTCGGTTAGAAGGAAAAAACCAAGGTGAGACAGAGCTCACAATTTCACTTCTGCAGAAATAAAGATGCTCTGTTAGGAGCTTACAAAGCACTTGTGAAGGTGCTACCCGGTTGAGGGATTTGATAGAAGATCGGTTAAGATCTTAACTCTGTTAGGAGTTGCCTGGTTAGAGGACTTTCAATATCAACAAAGATGTTACCCGATTAAAGGATTTTTACAAAGAACCAATTAGGGTTCACCCTGATTGAGGGATTTCAATATGCTTTCACACCTTATAAAAGTAATGATCTCAATTGACACTGGTTGTTTGATTAGATCATACCTGTTGATCTCTTCCCTGGTTTGCCTGGCTGTTGAATCTTTTTTTTTGTCTCTTTGCCTTTCACCTCTGGTGACTGTAATCTCTTTGTAGATATCTCTAGTCTGTTCTCTCTATTCTATTCAACAACTTTCAACAACCTTGTTTTTTGCGTCCTATGACCTGTATTTATACAAAAGTTCATCTCAATGAAACCCTTAACTCATAGAACCGCCAGGTTGTAAACTCAATGATAAATCATGCAACTAGCAATAAAGCTTTGCGTTCTGATCTGGAGTTTATTTTGAAACATCTGTAGAAATAAAGCTAACTCTTGTTAAAAAACTAACTTCAGTTCTGAGCGGTGGATGCTCCGCATAGTCCGGTTTTAACTCAAAAACTGATCTGCATAATCCGGTGCGGATCTTTATGTTCTTTGACCGGTATTAATCTTCTACCCAGTCCATCCCTGTTTGTAATACAAGACTGGTATAGTGTACTTTGTTCAGTCTACCAGTGTATTACCTCTGTCTAATCTGCCGGTGCATATACTCTTTTAGATAAGTGATCTACCGGTGGGCCTCTACCGGTGGGAATGGTGTTTACAACTATCTTCACTAATGACAACTTATATTGCTAACATTGTGAGCAAACCTTGATAGCGTTCATCCATATCGGATTCAATTGGTTATATTCAGATCTGAGCAATATTGGATTAGACTTAAAGAGCCCTAGGTGGGCAACATTACATATTCAGATCAGACCAATATTAAAGGGCAAGATTGAAGATCTCAAGGTTCAGATTTGAAGTCTCTAAGGACTGATTTAGAGCTATAATTCGGATATTATCTCTCTTGTTCCTTGTGATTTCTTATATATCTTGTACTTAGATTTGTTAGATTTCTATAGATTGATATATTCCTTGTTAGAATCTGAAATATACTAACATGGTATCAGTGCGAGGTTGACTAAAAGATCCATTTCAGATTTAGGAATTCAGTCTAACTCTTTCAAATCTAAGAATGACAAACTTGGGTTTGGTCGATATTTGATTTTTATGAGGGTTTTGATTCGTAATAACCTCGATTGTGAAGGTTGGCATCATCTTAAAATTAAGATTTGAAATTTGAACATGCAAATGGTTTTTGATGTTTTCATCGGTTGTGAAACCACCTCATGATTGGTTAAGGAAGATAATAGGGATTAGATCTCAAGTTGTATCAATCCAATCTTATATATTTGGAAGAACCAAAGCACTCTAAATTATCTGATTGATAAAATACTAACTAATCCTCCCTTAACTGATTGATTCAAGCTTACATTGAGAGGGAGTACAATCTTATGATAAAATCTAAGCTTTAGAAGGTTAAGTGAAGGAGTGGCATAAGACATTCATGGATAAATTATTTAAGTATACTATGAGATTCCATGGCAGGAACTGTATACTGGATACATGGGTTGGAGAGACCTACCTGGGGATGGCATAAGAAGGGTTTTTCTTAATCATGGGCTCACTTGGTTTTGTAACTCTTTTCTCTTGCATTTTGGGTAGATCTTACTCCTTAAACATAGCTGGTTATTAACATGTTTCTGTTATATTATGAGAATATATCTTATTGCTGTTTAAGCATAGCTGATTAATTGTCATTGGCATGACTGATTAGTTAACACATTTGTATGTATAAGGAGAATACTTTACAGCATACCTTGCGTATGTGTGAGTACACACTTTACTTTGACATATGTTATATCTAACGTTGTTTTGGGAATATTCACAGCCGATTGTTAGTATAACTGAGTAACTGGTTTTACATTGATGCATACATTATATATTGCTGGATGAATGTATGATTGACATACATACCCTGACTACTAGCTGATTAACTACTACAGTAGTGTCATGTATGTTAAGGAAACATACTTCATATTATGGGAGCATATTTTATGGATATATGGACATGTTATGTTTTGACTTTATGTATTCATGATAAAATGCTTATGTACATGTGTGAATACATTTCCTTATAGTGGGACTATATTACATGTGATTCTATTTGTGAACACATTTTCTTTACATTGAACTTGATTCTTATGATTATGAGATCATATTGGTTACTCTTATACTTATGAGGATTCATGAGATGAGATTTTGATTATGAGATACATTTGGCTATTCATTTGGTTACATCTATGCATATGGCTAAGTTGTTTCTTATGAATTGGATACTTGGAGAATATCATGGATTTGATAGTCCTCTCATGTTGAGCATTTGATGAATATCATGGACTTGATATTCGTTAGACTGATGCTCATGATATCATGGATTTGATATCTCTTGGATTAGGGATCCACACTTAAGTATATGGTGGACATCAAAGTCATGGGCTTGATATTCATTAGACCAATGCTCGAGGATATCATGGATTTGATATCTCATGGATCAGGGATCCACATTTGAGTAATTGGTAGACATCATGGACTTGATGTTGATAGGCCATTACTCTGAGTACTTGGTGAATATCATGGACTTGATATTTGTTAAACCAATGCTCTTAACATCATGGACTTGATGTTGTTTTGATGTCATGGACTTGACTTTTCTTGAGTCTTGGTGACTCGTGGATTTAGTTATCCTCAAATTGGATGGTATACATCATGGCTTGATGATATCATGAATATCATGGACTTGATATTCTATTGGCTGAGTCAAGAGGACTCGTGGATCTAAGTTATCCACAAATTGGATAGAAAACATCATGAATTTGATGATAACCTGTGTTTGGAAAGTATCATGGGCTTGATACTACCTTGAATATCATGGACTTGATATTCAAAAGAGTCAAGGTGACTAGTGGATCTAGGAAATTCACAGATTAATTGGAAATAGCTGATATCATGGACTTGATATCACTTATGGTTGATAAGCATCATGGACTTGCTGTTATCATGAATATCATGGACTTGATATTCTTGGGTCGTGGAGACCAGTGGATCTAGGAAATCCACAACTGGATGGTAAGCATCATATGATATGATGTCTCTCATATAAATATGAGATGTATGGTTGAGGAATAATGAAGTACATTTGTGTTCTCATTATATCTTGTAGATAGAGATCTACTATCATAGATAAGAGATCCATGGCGTCCATTTTGGTTATGTTTTGTGATGAAGGATCTAAGAGTTGATCTTTGCCTCAAGTCCAAGAGGGAGTGTTGATATTATGACCTTTACGACATATAGATCAACCATCTTAAGGCAATAATAATAAATATATAGGATATATTTATTAGTGTAAATCGATATAAATAATCATAATAAATATAGGTGATATTTATTATTTATTGTTTATCGATATTAATTACATATATATAAGTGGCAATTTAAGTAAATAATAAATAAAAGGTTATTTATTATTTCACTTGGGACGGCCCAAATCGGCTACCTTGGGTGGAGGAGTTTATCTCCTAAAAGCATCATATATATATGTTATCGATCCTAGAGGAGAGATCATCAAAAACATAACATGGTTCTGTCCTCTCAAGGATCGAATTTGGCAAAGTGCTGGAGCGAATGCATTATGTGAATGTTGGAGCAGAATTCTGGACGGATTGTTGCAGCCCTAGAAGGGCAAATTTAGAGTAGAGTTCTAGGCGAATTGTTGCAGCCCTAGAAAGGCAAATTTAGAGCAGAATTCTAGGCGAATTGTTGCAGCCCTATAAGGGCGAATTTAGAGCAGAATTCTGGGCGAATTGTTGCAGCCCAAGAAGGTCAAACTAGGGCGAATTGGAGCAGCCCTAGAAGAACAATATAAGGGCCGATCTTGCAACCCTAGATTTGAGAATTATGACAGATCTAATAGAAGGCAAAATCAGGGCAGATTAGCGACATATTGTGAGCAAACCTTGATAGCATTCATCCATATCGGATTCAATTGGTTATATTCAGATCTGAGCAATATTGGATCAGACTTAAAAGAGCCCTAGCTGGGCAACATTACATATTCAGATTAGACCAATATTAAAGGGCAAGATTGAAGATCTCAAGGTTCGGATTTGAAGTCTCTAAGGACTGATTCAAAGCTATAATCTGGGTATTATCTCTCTTTGTTCCTTGTGATTTCTTATATATCCTGTGCTTAGATTTGTTAGATTTCGATAGATTGATATATTCCTTGTTAGAATCTAAAATATACTAACAAAATTAAGGCTAACAACTTATTGTTTATTATAAACTAGTAAAGAGAGAACATTACGCCTAGGTTATTGTTGTGAGGTTTTCACACCATCACCCCATTGCAAATGGGGACCCCCTCTTTTCTCGTCTGTTGCCTTAGGTTTAGTCATTTTGAGTGGCATTTCAATCAGTCAAGTGCTTTGAAGGTTCGAGAGGTGGTATTTTCAAGTGGTCAAGTTGCAATTCTAGAATGAGAGAGTCGAAATCTAATGTTTATAGGCCATGTGGTGATGAGTTGAACATAAAATTTTAAGCATATGGAAATTCTGGTTAGTCAGTTTGTCGAAAATGTTATTTAAGTGCAAATTGTGCAAATGGGGGCCTTAAAACCCCTAGGAGATTGATTTTTTACGTACAAAACTGTTAAAATCCCTTTAAAAAGGTCAATTTTTCCTTATAAAAATGCTCAAAATGTCGACGTGATTGACTCTAAGTGTGATTCCTTCAATATTTCAACATTTGCAAAAGATTCAAAGTGATTGGAGGTCATACTGTAGTCCGAATGCCTTATTTATGAAATTTCTGCAGTGAAAATGAGTAAAAATTTGGCTAAGTATGGAGTCCTGCAGTAGGGGGTTGTTTTCCCCCTTTGGAGGCATTTCTGCAGTGAGAAAAAATGAAAATCTGGCTAAGTATGGAGTCCTGCAGTAGGGGGACGTTTTTCCCCTTTTGAGGTATTTCTGCAGTGAGAAAAAATGAAAATTTGGCTAAGTATGGAGTCCTGCAGTAGGGGGTCGTTTTTCCCCTTTTGAGGTAATTTGGGTATAAAATAATTAAAACATGGCTAAGTGTTTAAAGTGATTGCAGGTATGACAATGAAGTGAAGGTAAGATCAAAATGTTGTTGTAGTAGTGGATCGATTTTCCTATGGGCTGGCAATCAAGTGATGTATACAGGAAATTGAAAGTGGATTACAAGCAAGTTGTGGACTTACTGAAATTTGGGGAAAAAGTGCAATTGTAGTAGTGGGCGATTTTCCCCAAGTGGACAAGTTTTATTAATTATTTAATAAAACAAAGGGAAAATAATAAAGTAAAAGGGGAAAATAATAAAGTAAAAGGGGAAAATAAATTGAATCTTCTAGATGCCCAATAAAGTTTTATCCCACATTGTTTGTGAGAGGCAAAAAGTGAGTAATTTCCTTTAGAAGAGGCTGCCATAGAGAAAGAAAATACATAACAGCCATTGGAGAGTTTGGAGAAGTGATGAAATTTTGAAGGCAAATGCCCAAGGAAGAAGGAAGAAGCCATTGAAGGCCAAAAGGAGGATTGTTGCAAGGCAAGAAGACATTGTTTGAAGATCTGAAGTTTTATGACAGCCATTGATGAGTTTTTTTGCAAGGTGAAAAATACAGAAAATTGTTGCAGCTCTAGTGGGGCAATTTTTTGGGGAAAATTGGATTTCTTTTAAAATGCAAATTTTTTTTCCAATTTGTTTCTTGACTTAATCACTTCATTTTTGGTGATCGTTTGCAGCCATTACAAGTCTGAAAGTGCAGGGAAAAAACATGAAAATCTGAAAAATACCAAGGAGGGGCGATTTTTTTTCTACAATTTTTTAAAAATCATTCGAGCACCGGAGTTGCCCTTTCTTGTTTGCTGAGTTGTTGTTGGACAATTCCTCATCATTTGCATTTCGTTTCAGTCAAATTGGAGGTAAAATGAAGGAGTTATGAGCAAAAATGTCAGATCTAGGGCTGAAAATCTGAGTTTTCCATGAATTTCCAGAATTTTACTAAGTGTTGGAAACAGGTTTGAATGATTTTGGGGAGTCTTGGAGATCATTTTCAGTGCGTATTTTCATCATTTTAAGGACTGAAAATGCAAATTACAGTCATGTCCTCAGAAAATCAGTCATGCAAGGGTTTGAATTTTACATCTAAAAATGCATATTTGGGTTGTATTTTGAATTGAAATGCATGTTGTAGGTCTTTGGTCATCATCATTTGATAGGGGCTACGGGCATGGATCAAACTTGTTGTAGAGGGTTTGGGGCTGCATACAATCATATGATTTACTTAGTCATTTTTGCCTAAAAAAATAAAGATGCCATGCAATTCGAACTTTGAATGTATGCACACTAATCATTTCATGACATATCTTTTTGTGGATAAGTATAATGGTGCCTTGCACTACGGTAATTACATACATAAATATTAATTTTGAGCTTCTTACAGGATGGTGGAGACTAAGGCTACATCAAGACAAGAGTTATACAAGAGGCTATCCAAGGGCTTCTATCCAGAGTCCGCAATGATTTCAAAATGGGTAAGACTTACAGATACAAACATGGAGCACTTTGACATGACAGGATTAAAGAGAAGAATGTATGGACATAAAGATCATTTGCCATCCAGGGTTGTAGCAAATACAGTAAAGTGTGGACTTTACCAAGCAGTAGGATTCCTAGCAGCAGTACAATGTAGTGAATTGATACTTGAATGCGCCAAACATTATGACTCAGAAACAAGAACAATTAGAATAAAAGGAAAGGTATATACATACATAAGCGAAGAGGCAGTACACGAAACCTTCGGGATCCTGTACTATAGCAGGATGCACATGCTACCTATTGATGCAGCTAAGGAGATGTTTTAGTTAAAGCTAGATGTGTGCAAAGGGATAATCTACAAGAAACGGGCTAAAGGCAGAATTGGAATCAATGTATTTCAGAGGCATAAACTCTCTTGAGAAGGGTCATTTGAATGGTTTCCTGGCACTTATGTCTCCTATGAACGATTTACATCGGCATATTACAGAATGAGATACTACATTGGATAACTACATGGAAAGATTGGAGATCATTGAGCTACAGCACAACACACTCCCTGGTATTGACATGATTGAACTTAGAGCGATTTTGCTCAAGTTTGTGGAGTTTGCAAAGAGGGAAAGAAAAGGGGATAAGCGTATTGGATGATGACATGTTTGATGACTAAGCGTTCCTCTTGCTTCCTATTGGTTCCCAGGGCCTTTGAATTTTCTCATTGGCTAGTTTCATTTTGCTTCTTTCCTATTGGATACTTTTGGATGCCCTAATTAGGGTTTGTAATGAATCAATCTGGGCCATCGGTTGCCTCTTAATCTTGGCCATTCATTGTACTTGAAGGGTTCCTATATAAACCCCACCCCTCTCATTTGTAATGGGAGGTTGATTGAGAAATTGTTGCTTATGTAATGCCAAATTTGCTCTACATTTCATTGTTGTAAATTTGCATGATGAATGGTTATCAAGTTTGCATTATTGCATGATTATCTTCAATTCTCAAAGTTAGAATAGAATTTGTTTTTCCAAAGTTAATAGAAATAAATTAAATCGCAAGAGTAAAGGTAGAAGTAAAAATAGGAGTAAATTGTGTGGTTACATTAGTGGATGTTTGATTGGATTCCAATACACTAGGCCACTAGCATCCTTCTTGATTTGATAGGGAAGCCTTGTGTGGTACACTAGTTATTTGCACTTAAGTTCAGTTGGCATTGGATCTTCAGTTTGTACTTGTGTTGAATTGAAGTAAAGGTGTTGATATGAAAATCATTTGATTTCCTCTAAAGCTTACACTTGGTGAAGTTGATGTCGCAGATAAGACTCCATCATAGTTGAATCCTAGTCCATCCATTAATCTTTCCATCCACTGTTAGAAGCAGCAGCAGTTTTAGAGTTAGAGTTTAAAGAGCAAAGTTGGAAGTAATCTATAAAGGAAGAAGCATTAGAGTATGCATCGCAAAGTTGGAAGTAATCTATAAAGGAAGAAGCATTAGAGTATGCATCGCAAAGTTAATAGACCATCACCAATGAACAAATTGTGAAATCTTGAATGAACTAGCGTAAGTCCACCAATTTGATTATCAGCAAATCACATGATTTTAACTAAGTTGGTATCCACAGGTGTAAGGAACCTTGGAGTTTTTTCATGTTCTTCATGAATATTTACTTTTCAAGAGAGGATTGAGTGTTTGGTATTCCTATTAGGTATTCAATTGCTACATGTTATGTAAGTGGAACAAAACTAACATCAATAGTTATCTTCATATTTTTCATCAAAATATTAATCTCGGAATAGTTCTGATGCAAAATTGTTGTCCTAGATTTAGTCTCCCCTAGTGCCACCTATGATAGTCCTGCCCTTATTATCTTTCCCACAACTTCCTTATAATAAGGAGAACAAGCCACATGGAATGGCATGCCATTGGAAAATAAGAATTTGCAAATGGCATCATCTACTTCATCCTTTCTTGCGCGTTGAATGAATCTGCTATTTGCTGTGAACATAGTTTGCAGACTTGGACTTAAAGAGTACGCGGCAAGCCCAAAATTTTCAACTCACCAAAAACTCGGAGAAAACTTGACAAAAACTCGGCAACTTAGAAATAACTAAAAATTAAAATCTCTTAAAGAAACATATTTTTTTTTGTAAAATTCAATTACAAAATGTATTAAATTAAAAATTGACATCTTGAAAGAGAAAAGGCATGGATTTATAGCAAAAACAGCATGTAAAAATCCCATTTTAACCAGCATTTTACCTACATCGACATTTTTACCCATCGTTTTTTGTGTCTATAAAAACGCAAGAGTTAAACTTGAGAGTACTCACCCAGCAAAAAAAATAGAGAGTACTTGGCAACTTGGGGAGTACTCGGAATGTTTGCGAACTATGGTTGTGAAGATGTAGGACTAATCATGTTACGTTTACCCTGAGACTCTGTTACCCTTGAACCAGATGGATTTGGTGGCCTTCAACTCTGCAAAGTAGAAGTAGAAAATGTAGAACTCTAATGACCCCTGGTCTGTGGAAAAGTAGCTGATGCAGGTACTTTGTCTTCATTAAAACTACATAATTTTAATATTTTAGACCTATATTCCAGTTTCCCTTCCACCTCTTTACATACATCTGCTCCTTTGTCTCGGATAAGATGGAAGTGAGCATTAGCTCTAGTCATGCTGCCAGACCATTCAACTTCACACATGTTGCACTTCCACTTTCTAGTGGCCCCAGCTGTCCCAGGTTTTGCTGGTACCTTAGATGCAAATTGGTTTAAAGACGACTTCAGATCAAAGGGAACCTTGGCCCATTTTTGCAGGATTTGAGAAAGGCAACCATAATTTTGACTCCCACTAGAACTTGAGTGTTAGTTTTACTTCCCACTGCTTCTATGGCAGGATCATCAGATGATTCATTTCACTTTGAAAATCTACTTCAACCTCTTGTCCTTGACCCTCATCTTCACTCTCTCTATGAGCATAATGATAATGATGCTGCAAGAAACAATGATTAAATCCAATATTAGAAAACCTATATGCCAATTAATTTAATAATTCGTCAAATAAAACACAATGACAATATTTTTTGCATTTGTCGTTGTATATAGTATTTTGCTGTTGTATTTTTCAAATCTTAATAGAAAACTAATGCAAAATACTGGGAAAAAAATTTGAAATTTCAAAACTTAGATCATGATTCATCAAACACTAACAACAAACAATGAGAAAGGGGCAGTGTATCAAACACTTGAATGCCTATCTTCAATTTTGATTCTTGAATCTCTTTGTTGAATCTTATTGCCTTCCTCTAGCATGAATGAAGAATCTCCTAGTTTGCAGCCTTGCTCCCTCTCCTTCCAGCTCAGTCTCTACTAACTGATTTTGTCTTTGTGTGATTTAGAACGAGACCATATGTCTGTTTTTAGAAGTTTTTTGGGAGGCATTGGGGGTTGGGGTCAAATTAGGGTTTAGGGTTAGTCACTTTGAAGTGATTTTTTCTTGAATTTTTTTTTAACAAACTTGCAATTTTGTCTTCTGCAGCAGGAAAGGTTTGTGCATACCCTCCAACATAGAGGGATGTTTGGGCATCTCAAGGGTGTCCCAATGCCCCCTTATGGCATTTCCAGCATTAAATGTCCTTGATACGCCCCCTTTTAGAGGGAAATGTCTAGGAAACTGCAGGGGGTGCCTGGTGGTGATGGAGGGATGGTGGAAGGACGTTCCCTTGGCATTTCCATGTCTCAGGAATGTCCCCATCTTGGAAACACATGCTTTTTCAAGGTGGGCACGTCCCCATAGAATCAGGCAAATTTATCATTGCTTGTGGGAAAGCAATTCAAGGAAGGGAGGATTGTCATGTTCCCTTTTTCTCACTAGTGTTATTATTTAAAATAGTAATTATCAAAATAATAATATAGTAATAATTAGTCCAACACATAGAAGGTATGATTGCAAGTTTCAATTTGTCTTTGGGGTATCCATGATTATCATTCTCTTTTGCAACTGGTATTTTTCGAGCGTCCTGCTATGGGGACAAAACCCCTCATCTAGTAGTATTGATGTAGGACACAAACCCTGGCCTCAATTGCACTCCAATCTAGGGATGAAGCAATAATAATAATATACTTGATTTACTCTAGGTAAGGGATTTGAAATCCAACATAGGAATAATATATTTAAGAAAACATTCTCTGCCATCCTGGCACACACTGGCTATAAGATAATTGAATCAGGAGTGGGTGAACTACAAATTAAACTGTTTGGCTGTAGGTCATCTGATCACATTCTACAGCCTACTATGGAGCGTTCATAGCAGTGTTCATTAGGCAAATTAGTTTCAGATCATACTCAGGCTGCAAATCTCGAGGAAAGATCAATTGCTATGAATTGGTAATCGAAATATAAACACTATTAACACCTCTGACAGAGTGAAGACATTAGTAAGGGCGAGTTTGGGTAGAGGAGTATTAGGCTTGGCATCAAATAGAAATGGCAAGGTCATTCCCACACCATTTGGGGGCAATGACTAGCACTTAGTCACATTAAGGGTTTCGCATCTCAATATAGAAGTAGTGCGTTGGTTTTGAAAGGTGATTTTTAGATCTGGAGATGGTAGCTTCAGCCAGCCAATACTTGGATAAGGGACTTGAAACAATCAACAATTAGGAAAGCTGTAGACCTAACTGCAGGGTTATTATCAAATTGCCTACATCAATTGACAAGGTTCATTATGGCCATTCGATTGAGGAGGCAACTTAATTAGCATTTATAAGATTTTCTCTGATTTTGATTTTCTATAAGGTTTGCAACTGATTTGGATTTGCTGATCAAATAAGAAGGTTCATCCAACAAACTTTTGTAATTTGGTATGTTGTGTTTGTATATGGAGGAAATATCTGTTTAAGAACAGTTCTGGAGCAGAATAAGTATATTGTTGTAAAGTTAATAACCTATGTTGTTAAGAATTATCTTCATCTAGAAATCTGAAAATTGTTGAAGGAAGACTAAGAAACCCTAGGGACATCACACTATAAGGAGAAATAGGAGAAAAAATGAATACACTTTTTTGTTGTGTACTTAATTGATGACAAGTAGGAGATTTTGTACTCTTCATTGCAACTGACTTTAGCTTTAGGATCCTTTGAACTGTATCCAAAGCACTAACAGCCTACAAAACCTAATTTCTTCTTCCACTTTGTTTGTATTGCTATCTCTACTATTGATTCAGATATCATGTGTGAAGAAGAGGCTACAACATTCTTTTAAAATGTTGTGATGAATTGCCAAATTTTGCCCTTTTGTGATCTTTTTACTTGTTAATTTTTTACTTATATTTATGACTGATTTGGTCTTGTTAATAATAGTAGTCTCCTTGACAATCCAATTTGCTATGGATAAGTGCTGCTATTCCAAAATTGCTGCTATGAAGTGAGGAGAAAAACTTTTGAATTTGAGTTTGAGATGTCTTCAGATGCTTCTTTATAGATGAAATCAACCATTTCTATTTAGTCAATTGACTATAATCTCTCCTCACCTCACACTCATCTTTGCAATTTACCCAAAAGTCTTCTATATTTGGTACATGTTGAAAATGGCCCTCTAACCTCCCATATAGAATATTTCTAGGATTATCATTTCTTTTCATATAAAACATATAGGTTGAATTTAGCTAGCTCTACACCTATGTCCATTCTTATCAAGGGCTTCTTGTATTTATATAAACCAGGTTGAATGGGGAAAATTATTGGTTGCTTATGACTATCTCTGTGCATGAAATGAACCTTGACCACTTGTGTACACAAGCAAAGCTTAACCTGTGATATCTAGAGCACCCGAGAAACATCTATGAACAGAATGAAAAATAAAATGCTTTGCTATAGCTGAAAGTTGGAAATTGCATGAACCAATCAGCCCACTTTGAAATAGTAGTCCTGATTGTTCTAAAAGATGCACACAACTCATGCAACTTGATTGTCAGATTAAGTGCATAAAGAAGCTATCATTTGCCTTTCAATAATGTTTGAATGATTAACTATACTTGAGCTGAGATAAATGCCTTAAAATGATATTGAAGGATCCCTTTATGCAAATGCATGGACCAAATAATAGGACATATGATGCTTGCCGGGTGCACTCCAAGTCAATTGTCTATGAATGCACTCATTGATCAAGATGGCCCAGTCTAAGTAGATCTCGCCTTTGCAGATTGTGCCCATGATGTAGAACATGTATGTCTTGAATCTTCTTGCCTTTGTTTGTCCTATTTCTCAATTGAGAAGAGTGATTATCATGGTGTGTTCTCCCATGAATTCATTCCTTCTAAATGCTTTTGGGAGTCACTTCTTTCTCTCTTTTAGCTAATGTTTGTTGACATGTTTTCGGCATTAAAGGGTCTTTGTGTTTCACTCCTCATTGCATTTTACTAAAATCGACTTCTTGAGTTTCCTTGGCAACTCAGTCAAGGATTAGGCACCCAATGAAGGGCAGCTAATCCTTGCAGCCAAAATGTACACACTCAGCCATGGGCTAAAACACGCATTTTGAAACAACAGCAATCAATTTTCTTTACTAATTAAATTTTAGATAACATACTCTCCTTACAGGTATCTAGTTCAGAAACACGGATTTACTGTCTTCTTCTTGACCTCAAGTAATCGACAACCTACAACGAGGCCATGGGTTACAATATTCTCAATCTCACATCACTTAGTAATAGTCCTTTACAACAGCCTTACAAATACCATGTCTTTCTGTGTCCTTTTATCTTTCAGCCCTTAGCGAAGGCATAAGATCGGTTATAATTTTTCCATTCATTCCTAGCTATTTTACTTGTACTTTTGTGTTTGTTTTTATAGGCAGACGGAGACCAATCCCAAATATGGATAGGTCATAGCCAGCCTAAAAATACTCTTAGTCCAAAATAGGGTGCAGTCAGTAATTCATGCTTATGGCCTAAAATAACTTGTCAGGGTTGTAGGTAAGTAATAACCCCAAATATTTCACTGAGCTGCCAACGTATATAGGTCTGACAGGTGTGCTTCAAACAGTTATAACAGTCAAAGGAAAGAAAGTGCTGCTCTAGTTTTGGGAATCTATACTTCAATAATATTTTTCCACTTACATGTGAGTGTAGCAACAATCAAATAGGAGTTTTTCTCTGGTTATTTAGAAATATTCCTTTGATTATTGTGCCACTAGGCAATGTGCTACTTGTTAGAAGGGTAATTACAGCACCTGACTGGTAAGTCCAAGCTGCCACCTATCTTATAGCTGTCAACAGCCACCGATACTATAAATAGCATCTAGAAATGAAAACATGCAATTAAAAACCCACAACCAGCATTAGGTGAATGTCAACAATCAATGATTGTCCATAAGCATGCTAGGAATCACCAATCTTAAATTTGGTAATATTCTTCTGATTTTTGAAGGCAATAGTTGTCATATGTAAAGCCCATTTGGAAATTGTAGACAATGCCTATGATTCCTAAAGATTCTCATAAATTTACTTAAAATGCAGCGATTTGCCATCAACAATCAGACCCTCAAGAACAGGGATTCCAAAAATGCATCCAACTTTGCTTTCAAGTGACTGATTGCTATCAGAAGTTTCAGTAAGAAATTGGGACGACTCCTGTGAAGTAGGTAGAGGATTTTGTGCACCTTCCAAGACAACACCTGAGAGATACACACCAAAAATTAGAATAGAAGACAAAAATCTAACTGCCATGTTTTTAGGCAAGCAATTCAATTGTGGACCCAGGTGCTCCTACATCACTCATACAAAGCCAAATTAAAAACACTCTTGGTAGAATCAGGATTAAGTTTACAGAGAACTTGCTCATTCTTGAGCCTATCTCCCTTGTCATTCGGTTGTGATGATTGGCACATCTAACAATGTATACTTATCACACCAAAATTAGAAATGAGGCTGTCTCTATAAGATAATTGTCTCACAATCTTTTTGCTACTTTACTGTCCTTCCAAATGCCTCCTGAGTCTATTACTTGGACATCCATGTATCCC
The DNA here is from genome assembly GCA_027943335.1 of Chamaecyparis obtusa. Classification (NCBI taxonomy): domain Eukaryota; kingdom Viridiplantae; phylum Streptophyta; class Pinopsida; order Cupressales; family Cupressaceae; genus Chamaecyparis; species Chamaecyparis obtusa. The sequence continues at coordinate 184,264 of BSBK01006800.1, forward strand.
AAATTAGTGTCCTTGACCTGAGGGTATTTGGTCCTTTGGATGCAAATTTGGAAGGAGATTCAATTGGTTCAAAATGATATCACATCTTAAACATTCATTGTCCCGAACTTGTTAGTTCGGACCAAAACAGAATTCCCTAATGACTGGAATGTGAGCTTTTTTCAAACAAAATTTTGACTGTTTTCTCCCTATGTGCTTCTGCCTTGAATGCTCAAGGCTAAGTTGTCTGTCTTTTATAAAGAAAGTAAGCTCAATCACAGTCCCAACATGAACTCATTGAAGCCTAGGAAGCTCAAAATTACTGTTTTCTAAGTCTCAAAATGTCGAAAACTTGCTGTTTTGAGGACTGTAAACTGCTTAAGTTCCTTGAAAGGTACTCAAAAGGAGCTTGAAACCCAAGATGGGTCTTGACTGATTTTATCTTGAAAACCCTGCTATACAGATGAATGTAATTGCTGTTTTTTCTTTAAAACCCTAGTTGTGAAAACCTTTTCAGTTTGTGTTTACAATTCCTGAATATTATGACATGGAGACTGCTGAAAGTCAACCAAAAACTGCTCCAGAATCTTTAAAATCGTGATTTAAAGTTACCGCTTGATACTAAATCCTCTTGGGCATATTTAGGAGAGTTCATGTCACTTTTTCTTATGTTTTTGAGTTGGCAACTTAAGTGTCTAGGGGCAGGCTAGAGACCCTAATGCTCCTTTTTAATGTCTGTTCATTGATAAACTTGACATCAGTCCTTCCTTTGGTGTGCTTTGGCAACCTGAGACACTTTTCTTATGTTCAACTTTTGACATTGGACCTCCTCGGGGCATACCTAGAGTGAGTGCACTTTTCTTCTAAATTCGTTGGACATTTTGACCAAGTGCTTTTAGGTGCCCTTTTTCTCTTGGAGCACTTTTGTCATGTTTTTGCTTTTTCTTTTGACATTTAAGTGGGCCTCCCCAAGGGGTGGAATGCCACTTTTTGCTTCTAGTTTTTATTTGACATTTGATAATTAAGTGATTTTTGGTATCCTTTTTCACTTTTCATTCAAACTTTTCACTGATATGTCTTTAGGCAAAAAAGTGTTTTTTGGGTTACTAAGGTGATCTAACATTTTTTCTATGGATTTTTTCACTTAAGGTACACCCAAGCATTTGGATGTCATTTCTGAATATTTTGGCCTCAACTTGTATGACATTCTCTCTTTGGCATGCTTTGAACCACTTATGTACCCTCTCTGGACATGAATTTCCAAAAAGTACATGATCTTTGTCAAGTTCTCTTGGAAACCTTGATGACCATTTCTCCACCTTAATGCTTGAAAGATATGGTTCACATGCAATTTTGTTGATTGATTTGTTTGATATTCTTAAATTTTCCCTCTTGTAATCCCTGCAAAGGTGTTAGCTTGAATTGACAACAACATTGATAAGTATCTGGAACAAGGACCTAGATATTACTTATGAATGGAGAAACAATTGAATTGTGGTTTGCAACTTGATATGATGCAATTTATTTTTTGATGGGCACAATATCTAACACTAGCACTCACTCACTTGTGCTTTGTTTTTCTATGAAGCTTACCTTTGTTTCCCTATTGTGGTTATTGTGGACTCTTTTTGATGCCTCAGTTTTTGTTTCAATATTACAAATAAATGTTCGGAATGAAATGTCATATCCATTCAAGTAAGAACTTAAATGTTTCTACAAAATCATTCTTGAAGAAGCATCATGAGACCAATATTGATAGTGGAAAAAAATTTAAAATCCAAAATTATTTCAACAAGTCAGATTTAAAAAAAAAGGAGCTATTAAAATGTTACGACTGAGGAAAATAAAATTGAGAAGGGAAATTAATGGAGAGTGGAGAAAAGAGGAAAGCATCATTAAAATGCTGGAGTAAATATTAAAGTGCTCCAAGGGAAAACTATTAAAATACCAAGGAGAAAAAGTGTTGACATAAACTTAGTTGTCATTGGTAAAGTCATAGGCAAACATCAATCCCACCGAAGTTAGCTTTTTTAGTGGAATTGAAGTTAGCTTTGTTTTATCTACGAGCATTTTGAGGTAAACTCAGGATCAATTTGCAATCTTTTTTCTGCATGCATGATTTATGGGTGAGTTTACAGCTTGGCAAAACCATGAGATGTATTTTTAATAAGACAATCTCTTATAAATATAGGTCAAAGGACATGAAAGTAGTGTTGTTGAATATCAAGAGTATAGAGCGAAGAAGAGCAGGAGAGTCGAATCTTCTGAAAGGAATCACAGTCACGAGAGGTGAAAGGTAGAGAAAGATTCAACAACCAAGCAGAGGAAACGGTAACTAACAAGTATGATCTGATTCAACAAATAGTGTCATCATAAAATCATTGCTTTATATTGAGAAGCATATTTAAATCCCTCAATCAGGGTGAACCCTAATAGGTTATTTGTATGAATCCCTTTACCGAGTAACATCTTTATTGGTGTTTTAAGTCCTCTTACAAGACGACTCCTAATAGGGTCAAGATCCTATCATGTCTTCTATCAAACCCCTTAACCAGGTAGCATTCTCACCTGTGCTTTGTAAACCTCTAACAGGGTAGCTTTATTATTGCAGTAGTGGAGTTTGTGGGTTATCTCCCACCGTGGTTTTTTCCTTCTAACCGAGGGTTTCCATGTATATATGCCGTGTTGACCTGTGTATTCAATTTTTGTTTATGGGTGTTGTAATATTCTTTTAATTCTTGTATTAGAAAGAATATCTATTTGCTGAGTAGAAGTATTAGAAATTGTGTTTATTGATTCATCCCCCTTCTCAGTAACTGGTTAGGAATAACAATTGGTATCAGAGCATAGGTTCTCAAAGATATAAAGCTTAATCGCTTGAGTAAAGATCATGGAGGGTTACAGGTATCAAAAGCAGCTTGAGGAAGCCAATGACATGATAGCTTCTCTTGAGAATAGACTGAGGAGGTCTCTTGCAAAGAGGAAAGAGCTGGCTCTGCAACTGATTGAGAGTAATTAAACCATTGAGGAACTCTTTGGGCAGAGTGGATATGATGAAGAAGAAGATGCGGTCTTTGATCTCATGGAGAAAAATCAGAATCTAACCGATCAAATCTCCAATCTAAAAAGGGAGCAGGAAAGTCATGCTCTAAGGATAACTGAAATCATCGAAGACAAAAGGAAAGCTGAAGATGAAAAGAACAGTGCCTTAGAAGCACTATTGACTGCTGAAAGAGAAAGACAACTGGCAGAAGATGCAGTAAGAGAAAGTGATGCTCTCATATTACAACTTCAAGAAGTCATGCAAAACACAACTCAAGAAAATACAATGATGCATGAGCACTTGCATGACAAAGATGATGCATGCAAAAGGTTGGCTATTGAATTGTTTCAACTAGAGGAACAACTAAAAAATATTGAAGAGAGAAATGAGAAACTTAGAAGGTACAATGAAAGCTTAGAGAAGCTTGTTGAGCAACTGAGGGCTCAAAGAAAGTACAAGGATCTCACAAGACTTGGTACATCGGTCAAAGCAACCAAAAAATCGGTGAGTCCTCTGGAGACAAGCAAGGCAAGATGGAGAAGAATAAACCTACAGAAGACAAAGGTAAGAAGACCTTCAAACCCTCTTGCAAACATTGTGGAAAATTGGGTCATAAATCTAATGACTGTAGAAATGCATCGATAAAACCATTTACTTCTAACAACTACAGATACTGTTACAAGTATGGTCACAAGACCTTTGAATGTAGGTCACCCCCCAACAGTGTGTCCAATATAAGCAGGGGAAACTTCAAGGGCTATTGCTATGTATGCAACAAGTTTGGACACAAAGCAGAAGAATGCAGGTCCAAAAGCATGGCATTCAACCGGAGCACATCCAACTGTGCTACTTGTGGGCCATCAGGCCATAGGAACTTTGGATGTCACTCACCCATGGATAGGGAAAGAAGGGTCAATCCATGGAGAGGAACCAGAATGGCTTGTTACAACTGTAACTAGATTGGGAATCTGACCAAGGAATGCAAGAACCGACCGATTAACAAAGGAAAATGACCAACCAAACTGATCAAGAAGAACTTGTCCCCCAACCAGAAGGATAACTTGAGTAAAGAGACCAAAAGGGAAGTAAAGAAGACTTGGTCTGTAAACGCAACAAAGAGTTTCGTTGAGGAGAAATCTGAGGTAAGGTCATCATCTATTGATGGTGATATCTCTTCAACAAATTAAGCCTAAGGGCTTAAGGGGAACAGGTAGCCAGCCTATTATTCCCAAAGGAACTAGTGAGTTGTGATCTCACTCAGTCAAGAAGTGCAACCGGGAAGGAGTCACCAATCTAACATGTAATTTGGACAGGTAAGTGTTGCTGAAGTAGCAAGGTGGACATTGCAACCAAGGATATGCAAACAGGTAACGAGTTCGCGGACCGGTCATCGAAAGAAAGGTTAGGTAAGGGTAATTAATACAGTAACCGTTAACAAATGTTACTGTTTGCTAATTATCGTTACGACCTAAGTCTATAAAAGGGAAAGTTGATTAGTCATTTCACTTTTCATTGAGAACTGTGATTATTGATTTCATAAGCTTGAGTAATCTTTTCTTGCAGTGATTTACGTTCTTTGCTTATCAAATTTCGTGAATATTATCAAGAACTTTATGCTAAAACTGGTCTAGTATTATGGCATCTTCATCTTCTGTGCTAAGCCTAATCAGTGCTAATCAACTGGATAGACTAGTTTATGATATTATGGCAGTGTAGAACCGAGAGAATGATATGGCAGGAGCTCTATCGTCCATGCATGCAGGTGTTTTGTTGACTGAGGATGTAACAACATTCATTTACAACAAACAGGAGGAACTGGGTAAAACATTCATTCAGAGTGAATACCTTTCACTTTGTGAAGACAAAAAGCTTCAATCCAAATACTCAAAGCTTGAATCATCGGGATTGATCAACGGAGTAAAATATCCAACCGTGTTTCGACAGGATTGGATTAGACTGGTTTTGAACAGGGTTCACGAACCAGGGATGTGGCTTGCGAAGGGCGTGGTCACACCGATAATGAAATAAGACCTACGCAAGGTGATTGGTTACAATGTGGTAGGGGAAGCTCTTACCCTAAGGATGATAGCTAATGCAGAAGTCACATGGTTGACAAAGTCTAATTATGATAGTCAGATGATGACTGTGAAAGACATTGAAGATTATGGCGTTTGATTTGCGACAATAGTTATCGGCTATAAGGTATACCAGTCAAGTAACCTAAATAGCGTAGCGAGAGGAGCGATACATGCAACACATAGGATTATGCATGACTGCACATTACGACATATGCACTATGCTCAGGGGGCAGATCTTTGAAAACCTGAAGAAGCTTGTCTTGGTCAAGAAGAAGTTTCTAGAGTATGGGACATTATTGGTATGTTTGTTCTTTTATTACCAAAACTTCTTTCCAGGCATAGGCAAGGTTACACGACACAAAGATAAATCGGTAATGGTTCAAATAGGTGAGTTAATAAATAAGTTGGGGAACCAATTTAATTGTAAGAACCCCAAATCGGTCCTTAACTGTCGCAGATGTTTATCTCAATTTGTTGTTTGAAAGTTTATGATTTTTTTGGATTTTCAAGGGTTTTAAAAATAAAAGCAAATATGCAATAATCTGAAATTCTGAAACTATTCAATTAACTGTTGCAACTTCTATTTATTTTCCAAATGAAATACAAAAGGAAATCAAGACAATCCTTTATTGGAAAATGATTAACAAAGGCAACTACAAAATGCATAAAAAAACCTGGGAGAATACACCAGCTGCTGCAGGAACTTATTTATTTCAACTCTACAATGTTGTGGCTGTAAATTTGAAAGAGGATAATGGCTGCGACTTATTCTTTCATAAAGCTGCAATTAAATACTATCTTCTTCTTCCTGCTGTTGAAACTAATACTGCTGAAGCACAAATAGAGTTTTTGGATGAAACTCTCTAAAATTCCAAATTCACTGGATATTTCACTAGCTCAAATGGATACACATAGAAGAACTGCGTTCTTCAATGGCAAAGCTGAAACCCTTTTCAGAGCTTGAAATCACAATGATCAATTCACAAAATAAAAATGGATAGCTCATTCTTCATTTCCCAAGCAAACATAAATAGGCTTTCCAACCCTAAATCGCAATTCCTTGAAAAGCTGCGATTTCTTTCTTGAAGGCATTAAAAATATAATTATTAAATAAATTTAATGATTTAGACTTAGGAAAACATGTCAATAAATTAAAACATTAATTTGGCCCCCTTCATGATATTAAAACTCATCACTTAAGTGATTTAATATAAAGTCAATTTACAACTTAATATTAAATCCTTTGCCATTTAATTAATATATAATCACTGAAAACTGAATAACTCCCTAAAAAATGTGAATCTGGCTTAATCGTCTGGAACTGGAGTTGGCCTAATAATTTCCCATGTGATCAAATAATATTTCTAAAAATAGCAGGGGTCCATCTCTATTGCTCAAAAATAAACCCAAATATAGAAACCTTTACTAAAAATAGAAAAATCCATATAACTGAGCCAAAAACAATCTCTTAAGCCAACTGAAAACACTGAACTCTGCCACTACTGAACCAACTGAAAACCATACCTTCATTGTGCCTGAAAAGACCCCCTATCCATGCCTACTAGCCTACGAGGGTCCACTGAGAGGCTAATCACTTACTAGCATGATGTCGCTAGCTAGAAGGGGACATCACTCATGACTGACTACTTTGAGGCCTTTCAGCTAAGAATGCACAACAGGGAAAGAATTCCCTCTACCATTGTTGATGAATACAAGGAAGAGATGTATTTTCTAGTAAGCACCGATCATTGTATTACCCAGGTTGTGGAGCCAAGGTTTGAGTTTACACCGAAGCTTGGTGAATGCAAAGGCATATGCTGATGCACTTCAAGAAGCAAACTTAGATCTATCAGCATACCGGTTTGGGACCTATGTGGAGATTCTGGCAAATCTGAAGAAAAATACATCTGCAAAGGAACCAAAGAAGGTGTATGTAAAAAGAACTCCCACACCTAGGAAGAAGAAGCCAGTGGCTGAAGAACCCAAGGTTCAAAGAAAGAGGACTTAGCAGACATCCAGTGCACAAGGTAAGGAATTGGAAGAAACAAAAACTGAAGAAACAACTTCTCTTCACAGAAAGAGAAAGATCAGGAAATCGGTAAAAGAGGATGCACCTAGAGAAAGGAAACCAACCATTGATGAAGTGGTTGAAGGAATAAAGGAGATAGGTGGATTGGGTGTAGTTAAGAGAAGATATGACCTTGGTGATGGGGAAGATAAGATAAAGCTGGAAGAAGCTGTTGTTTTTGTTCTTCACAAGCAAAACTTAACACTCGTTGTACTTCATAAAACAATTCTTGAAGATCTAATAGGAATAATTGAAGGAAGATGAAAATCTTCCTCAGATAAGGAGATAGCTAAGGATAAGGGCTTTGCTAGAAGTACAGGATTACCTAAGCATGGGAGAGGCAACCAATCAAGCTGACCTATACAAACAGAGTTTTAACATCAGAAAGAGAATCAGTCAGATTCTAATTGGTGAAGTGGACAAAGTACATGATGAAGGAGTTGCTACTTGGATGAATGTTCTGAAGCAACAACATCAAGTAGAATGCCATAAGACCACAGAGCCACCGGTAGTGGACATTGGAAAGGGAAAATGCATACTGGGAGATGAGACTCTGGTCAAGGCAAAGACTGCAACTGAACCGGTCATCGTTAATATCACTGGAGACACAAGTGGTGATGTTACTCCACCAACCCTACTTGCTTCCCCAGTTAAAGGTAAAGCTCAAACTTTAACTGTAGATAATATAGTTGATGAAATCATGGATTTCGATGAAGTGTCAAATGCTGCAAAATGGTTCAGTGTTCTGGTAGAAGAGGATAAGTAGAAAATTTAGACTGCTCTGTTAGAAACCTTTTTAGATTTCAACAGAAGTCCTAGGGATTATAGGCCTCACTTTCCACCACAATTGAATCAAATGCTAATGGCCAAATGGAGAATCGGTTTAGTAACACACAATAAGATTATAAGGGAAACTTTGACACAAGTAAGACCAGGTCTCAGTGATGAGACAATAAAAACTCTAATGGAAGTAGTATCACTCAATTCGGACACAAAATAGGGTTGCAAAGATCATAAATGGATTGGAAAAAGATGTGTATGAAGCTTCTCTAAATATTTGGAAAAACTATGACTTCAACACTCTTTAAGTCTATAGGTCCACATGACATCTCACACGATGAACCTGTAAAAGAGTTGGTACCATCGGTACAGTTCACAATTGGTGAGCAACCAAAAACTAGTGAGAAGGAAGTTAAACTTGAACAGTTCACAACCAATGAACAAGTTAATCTGGGAGAAGAAGCTCCAACAGGAGAACATGAGACATCTGTAAGGCCAAATGAACAAGAACATGGGGAGTCATGAACACAGATGACTATAGAAAAAGAAATAGATAAATGTGATCAATAGGTTGCTCAAGAGCAACAAACAAAACAACCTCTGAAAGAGAAAGTTCATCAAGAAGGAGTACACCAAGAAGAAGAGGTACGTCCAGAGGAGACACAACAACAAATACCAAAACAATAGGAATTGCCTATAACAACATAACAAGAAAAACCTGTAGAGGAAGAATCGGAACAAGAAACGAGGCAGAAGGAATCAATAGATGTTCCAAGTACATCTTCATTAAAGAGAAAGCTAACATTTGCAACAGATTCTGAAGCAAAGAAAAACAAAGTTAGTGAAATAGTTGTTGACATAAGCAAAATGTCAACAAGGCAGCGCAAGGAGCTCACTAAGAGGAAACAAGATATGGTTCTCTCTAGTGTAAGAAATATCTTGTACCATTTTTGTACTTGATACAAATAGAGATGAAGATGAACCGGTAATTGATCAATTGGAGGTACTAGCACAAGCAATTGGGGAAGATGTTACTAACCCAGAAACAATTGCAATTGATCACTATGAGAAGAAGAGAATAGGAATTCTTCACAAACAGTTTGAAGAACTGAAAGCTACTGTATCTACAAGAGGCGAAGAGCTACAGGAACAAATACAGGAAGGAAGAAGGTTGTTAACACAAACTTCTAATTTTGAAGATTTTGTTAAGTACATAACTAAGAGAACGAATAAGACAACATAAGAGATAAAAGTTCTAACATCCAAATTTGATGCTAATAGAGTACAATCGGGAGCTAACAAGTCTTGCTCTCACCTTAAGTAAAGCTTTAGAAGAAAATACAAAAAGAATCCAAGATCTTGTTGGATTCCAGTTATTCATTGCACCAACTTTTGATCTAATGCAGACAAGGACAACATATACAGATAGACTGATCAAAGAACCTGATTACAAAACAGTGGAAGACATGGAAAATATAATTGTCTCATTGCAAGCAACAAAGAAAAATTTAGATCATGTAACAGGTATATGGAAGCCATTCCTTGATTCTGCGAAGAAAATTTATAAGGATATCTTCAATAAGTTACAGCTATAAAATGTGAACATGTAAGGAGTAACAACCCTTTGTCCTTTGGAAGCAAAAAGGGGAAGATGTAATACAGATGAGAAGATCAATGTAGATGAAAGAATAGAGAAGAGAGAGATGACAGTGTGTGTTAGAATATGCTACAGGTAGACACAGAGATCTACAAGGGAAGTCTATAGGTGATGTTTTGCCACCAATGCCAAAGGGGAAGATTGTTGACATAAACTTAGTTGTCATTGGTAAAGTCATAGGCAAACATCAATCCCAATGGAACATTGGTACATCACACCGGTACTCATAATTGTGAACCGATAGACTAATCAAGCAAGCAATTTAGTTTAACCGGTCACGCTTATACCGGTCCAGGTTTTTTCAACCGGTCATGGGATACACAAGGAATAGATGACTAACCAGATACAAGCTCTTCATTGGTTAAGTGCATGATAATCCAAACCGGATTATGCAGAACATTTTCAGTTAAATTGGAGGTAGCTTTTTCAGTGGAACTGAAGTTAGCTTTGTTTAATCTACGAGCGTTTCAAGGTAAACTCAGGATCAGTTTGCAAGCTTGTTTCTGCATGAATGATTTAAGGGTGAGTTTACAGCTTGGCGAAACTATGAGATGTATTTTTAATAAGATAATCTCTTATAAATACGGGTCAAAGGACATGAAAGTAGTGTTGTTGAATATCAAGAGTATAGAGCGAAGAAGAGCATGATAGTCAAATTTTCTAAGAGGAATCACAGTCATGAGAGGTGAAAGGCAGAGAAAGATTCAACAACCAAGCAAAGGAAAGGGTAACATGTATGATTTGATTCGACAGATAGTGTCATCATAAGATCATTGCTTTAAATTGAGAAACATATTTAAATCCCTTAATGAGGGTGAACCCTAACAGGTTCTTTGTATAAATCCCTTTACCGAGCAACATCTTTATTGTTGTTCTAAGTCCTCTTACAAGGCAACTCCTAATAGGGTCAAGATCCTAACAAGTCTTCTATCAAATCCCTTAATCGGGTAGCACTCTTACCAGTGCTTTGTATGCCTCTAATAGAGCAGCTTTATTATTGCAGTAGTGGAGTTTGTGGATTTTGTCCCATTGTGGTTTTTTCATTCTAACTGAGGATTTCCATGTATATATGATGTGTTGACCTGTTTATTCAATTTTTGTTTATGGGTGTTGTAAGATTCTTTTAATTTTTGTATTAGAAAGATTATCTATTTGTTGAGTAGAAGTATTAGAAATTGTGTTTACTGATTCACCCCCCCTCCCAGTAACCGGTTAGGAATAACAAAAAGTACTAAGGTGGTCAAGTTAAAAAAAGATAAGAAATCTAAAGTTTGATAAAATAATAAAGGAGATAATTAAAGAAGCCAATTTCAAAATATTATTAAAGTACCATGGGGTCAAATAAAAAATAAAATGAATAGTATGAAAGGATCACTCTTATTATAAGGCAATCAACAACCGGGGAAAACTTTAGTAGCGAATATTTAGCATTCGTGATTTCAAAATTGGCGAATAAGTGGGACAGAATGGGGTGTTTATAAATTTTTGGTCAAATGCAATTCAATTTGTTGTCATTTTTATTAATTAGTTTAATCTATTTTAAGGATTTCGCCAATAGAATCTCTGTTTTTCAAACAATTTATTTAATATTTTCACTTGCAATTTCAGAAGTGTCTTAATTGTCGGTCATATTTGCCAATATTTGGTGAACGTTTAAGGTTAGGGTATGGGTTAAGTATATATTTTCCACGTGTCTCTATTCCAGAGACTTTCTCTGTGGAACTTTTTTTCTTTTAAAACTTTGGCCCGAAATAGATTTGATAATGGACACGTGTGTCTATTCCACTAACTTTTTGTGGAACTTTGTGTGTTTTAAAAGTTTGACCCGAAATAGAATTTAGGTCATTGATCTAGGATCATCCAACGGTTACAAACAATGGGGTTAGTATATGTCAGATGATATAAAATTAACTTAGGACACCTCAATGAAATAATTAAATTCGTTTGAGCTTTCGGGGGCGTTGCCCCTAGACCTAGCAAGGCATGCCGCCCCTTGACCTTGTCTCAGGGGTGTTGCCCCCAAACCCCGTCGAATAATTTGGGGAGAAATTGCACTGATAAAAGTAGGGAAAATTTAACCTTCGATAATGAAAGATTCGCCAGGATTCTATAGAATTTTCATACGATTTAGAAAAAATTGCCAATACAAGCTAAATTTTTTTTCCTTTCAAATAAAAAAATTTCACCAACTATATTAATTTTTTTCCCCCAAAATAATATAGGATTTGCCAAGATTTTACACCTCTTCCCAGGAGGGGGTTTGTTAAAGTTATCCCTGTCAAGAACAATAAATTTCTTCACTCACATCAGCATAATCTTTCATTGCACTTGGATTTTTCATTTTGCTTCTTAGTAGAAAGGCATGACATCTCCTTTCCTTACTCTTGGTAGCATAACTTTGCAACAGTTCCTTCTGGTACAACACATGACTAAATATCTACAAAGTATGACCTCTTGAATACACCATTGTCCTATGGTCTTCTCACAACATAGGGCCCTCTCTTGTCTCATCATATGATTAAGTGGCTTTTATGGTGTACTGTTTAGCATCATACAGTTTGGTGGTGATTGCATGATTTAACATACAGACATAGGTACGACCTTCTAATAAAATAAAACACTCAATTTGTGGTCTTTTGATGTTAATGTATGATCCCCATTATATATCTTGGCACGTTTCTCTATTGAGAAGGTACAACACTAGTGGTGTACAACTTTCATTTGTGTGATCTTTGAAATTCCTATTTTTTGTGCACAAACTCCCTTGTGTAGTAGAATATGACATCCAATTGGCATTTTCATTCGACAATTTGAATGGGACATATGGTCGCTACTTCTAGTCCTCTTCTAGTAGGTTCATTGCATTCTTCTTGGTGTAGGACAAATTCCTTGTAGCCTCTTACAGTTTGGCATGATTGTACGCCATAGCTAATCTTCTAGAAGGATTCATCCTTGGCACAAAAGCTAATGCAACAAGTTTTTTGATCCTCTATGGTGCCTCATAACCACTTTTTTAGCATACTAACTTGATCTAAAATGACCATGGGTTATTTTGTCCATGGGTTATTTTGACCTTGGGTTATTTTGACCATGGGTTATTGTGTCCCTGGGTTATTGTGTCCTTGGGTTATTATGGCGGGGTTATTGTGTCCAGAGTTGTTTTGGTCGGGTTATTATGTCCGGTTACCACTCTTTTTTGTTTGCTAGTAGGAGTAGTGGTCTTTGGTGATGGCAATTTTCAAGTCTCCAAGATGACGAGATGAGTTTGGGTAGTCAAGTTTGTCAGGGATATGGGCAAGAGTTGGGCTAAGCTAGCTAAGGAGATGGAGATGGAATCAAGGTATTTGTGATGGAATGAGTTAGAAACTTTTGAAAATCCTTGTTCCAGTTTTAGTTTCATCTTAAAAAGGTCAAAGAAAGTTGTGGGAGGTAACACTGTTGAAGGCGTGTTGAATCCTGAAAGTTGGCTAAGTCTAGAATTTTATAACTTAGACTTAAATGTTATATTTTATCTAAATCATTTCGCCCTCTGAGCTGTAGAAATTGAAGTGATAAATTGGAGTTAACTTGCAAAATGAAAAATCCAGACACTGGGTTAGAATTCGACCATGTCTCAAGATTGACAATCTTTACAACCCCCAAAATTCCACCCCTAGTTTAGGCAAGTTTCAAGTGCAAAATGATGAAAAGAGCAAGTGAAGAGTGCAAAATGACGATTTTAAGAAGAGAATTTACAAAAGTAATTAATGTAATCCTGAGAGGAATTTGGAATTTGACCACCTCTTATGATTCTCAATCTCGAGAGAAATCGGATTTTTGCCCCCTTTCCTAGTGAAAATCCAAAGGACACTAAGAATTTGCTCAACTAAATGGGCTGGCAAAGGCAAGATTTCAACTTCATATGATGTATGATGATCAAATCTAAAGGAGAAAAGGGTAGAAATCAGTTGAGACTTGAAAGGAAATACATGAATTTTGGAAGTGAGACACGAAGGAGATCAAATTTCAATAAACCAAAGAGCAGATCAGATAAGACAAAGTATGAAATTACCTTTGAAAATCAAATTGAAGTGCTGAATGGAGCTTGAAGGAGGTGAGTTGGACCAAGATGAAGCTAAGTTGAAATGGTTAAATTCTTGAGTTAAGGGTGGAATCCACCCCCTAGTTAGGATTCCCAATCCTGACTCATGTGAAATCTCCCCATCCTAGCTTAGAGCAATCAAAGAGGTAATTTCGACATTAATGAGTTGAGGTTTCAAGGTAAATAATGATTTCAAATTCATCATTAAATTAATCAAAATCAAGTTTAGAATCATGGGGTTGGAAGTACAAATTAAGCACAATTGAGTTATGAATCTAAAGGGAAAAGGAATAATTCCAAGGGAGGGGCGAAATCCGATCTCCTCTTGGGATTCTTAATCCCAAAACTCACCAAAATTCTGCCATACATTCATAATCTTGACTTGCATCCAAATCTTGCCCCTCTACTAAGATGAGTTTCATGAGAAGAGGGAGGAGTAAATCGATTTCATGGCCTACTATGTGGAGTGTTGTAGTGGGGAATGATTCTAAGGCCTCAAACATTAGGTCTTTCAACTTCAATTGCAACATATATTAGACAAAAGGCTTAGCAAAGACGAGATCATTGAAAGATTAGACAAAATCACTAGCTACTTGTTGATTGTAAGTTTTCCTTGCATAGTTGAATGATATTCATACGAACTTAACTTCGATTATTGCTCGCACATTGATATGCATCGATGGATAGTGTTAATGGAATGGTGGTTGTTTGAACATCTTACATTTACCTTAGGAGATTGCACTAGCTTGGTTGATGTCAATAGCTTAACTATGTCTAGTAGAGTCACAAAGACATCCACAATTTCTTGCATTCTAGGAGTAGATTAGCTTTCTAAAACCTTTTCCTTTCAAGTTGTTTGATTGGAAGAAGTTAAAGTAAGTTGATATCCATTGAATGAACATCGTAAGTCCCTTCGTGATAACCAACATATCACATGATTACAATTGAGTCAAGTCCATGATTAAGAAGAAACCTTGAAGGTTGTCTCATTTGATCACACAATTCATCTACATTGTTTAGCATATGAGCGTCCTTATTCAATAGAGAGTTGGAGATTTGGTATTTCATCTTGAAATACTAAGTATTGGATTCTATATGTTGTAGTGTTACAATTTCTCATGCGTGGACTGTGATTACCAAATTCTTGGCATACAATTAATTCCCAATTGTTGTATTTGACCAAGCCTAAACGATTATTCTAACTCTTTTCAAAGGAAGAGTTATGAAGTTCAAATTCACCAAGCATCATCTATAGCTTATTAAACATTGTTGAGAATACAAGTCTTATTCATGGCAAGTAGTAGAGAGAATAGACCAGTGTCATTCAACCACCATATTGCATGTGTGAAGGCAATGAGAGAGGACAACATTATTACTAATATAATCACTTGGGACAGCTTAAGTGGCAATGAGTTTTGCACATGTTGGAAGGATGCAAAGGAGAATTACATGCCAAAGGTGGGGCTTGACTGTGTAGGTAGACTAAGTTGTTTAGTTACCATTCTTATATGCTTCAAATTCACCAAGCATCATCTATAGCTTATTAAACATTGTTGAGAATACAAGTCTTATTCATGGCAAGTAGTAGAGAGAATAGACTAGTGTCATTCAACCACCATATTGCATCAAGGAAGGCAATGAGCGAGGACAACATTATTACTAATATAATCACTTGAGAGAGCTTAAGTGGCAATGAGTTTTGCACATGTTGGAAGAATGCAAAGGACAATTACATGCCAAAGGTGGGGCTTGACTATGTAGGTAGACTAAGTTGTTTAGTTACCATTCTTATATGCTTCTTTATTTTGCCCCGTATTTGAGAGACATGATTGTATAGTATAATTGACATTCTCACAAGTTGGTAATCCAGTATAGGACCTATTAGGTGACTATATTATTCTGGTTTGTCAAGTTCATGAGGGTATTCAAGATACTCTCAAGGGGAACTTAAACCACTATACCCACCAAGAAGATGACATGACACATAAGGAGGCTTTCTTGGAGTGAGTGTGTTGCTTAGATCTTACTAAGGAGGAAAATGATAGTATTTGGAGTGCAAGTAATAGGCCAAAAAATAATTTTATCGCCACTATTGAACGGAGGTGTATAATTAATCTAATTAAGTGTAGACTCATAGGAGCTAGTAGGACATTTGACATTGTCATTTGGATGATAGACCTTATGGTGAGATTGAGTGTTGGGAAGCTGTACACTTGGGCAATCATGTGGTCGTAGATGATTAGGGAGTTCTTGTCAACTCCACTTAGGTACCCTTAGACACTTCGGGTCGACTCCAATCATTCGACCAACTTGATGCTTCTAGTCAACTTTGTTCTATTAGGAAAGCTTGCGAGTGTAATATAGTTTACCAATGATTGTTAGCCTTGACCAACTCAGTGCATTATCTATATGTGGTTTAATATAGTTGAGAGGTCTCTCTCTAATGTTATCTACTTATTGCACATCTAGTAATTGGAAATAAAGATACATCTTCCAAATATGTTGCAAGTGAATTATATGCTTATGTTCTATAAATGTACATTTTTGTTTACTTTGCAATGATCTTGCAAAGTAGAATAGCGACTAAAGATGGATTAAGAAAATTGAAGTTGTAGTATATTAGAACAATATAGTGTGTGTTGATTTCTATGCAACTATGAGTAATATTACTTGTGGATATTTCCCTTAAGCTTTTTGAAAGAATGAAAGATTGATTCAAAGGTGTAATAAGTTGTGTATGCCTTTGTAATTTTGAAGTTTCTCTTTTCTAGAGCCCTTTGAGTATCTTGAAAACAACCCTTTCTTTTCTCAAACAACACTTGTTTATTATTTTTATGCTTTGATTAGGGTTATCTTCAAAGAATTTCTTGGAGGATTGTATTATTATTTGGGATTAGGTTTCATAAGAACTAGAAAAGACTGAGCAATCTAGAAGGTTGATAGATATGAATGTTGTGGGGTTTTAGAATTGAGCAACAAAACAACTACCATGGACAAGTGTAATAA
Organism: Chamaecyparis obtusa; assembly: GCA_027943335.1. Taxonomy (NCBI): domain Eukaryota; kingdom Viridiplantae; phylum Streptophyta; class Pinopsida; order Cupressales; family Cupressaceae; genus Chamaecyparis; species Chamaecyparis obtusa. The sequence continues at coordinate 200,956 of BSBK01006800.1, forward strand.
GTTGGAGACTTTAGGAAATATGTGCAAACTAGGCATGTAGGATGGTAATAATAGAAACTATAAAGGTGCAAAGAGAGCTTGCGAACCTAGGATTTTGAATTGGTGTGGGAAATTGAAGGTGAGGTGTGGTTTAGTAGGCTTTGCGAAGATGCACTTGAAACCCTAAAAAATGAAGACAACCACATGATTGAGTCTTGGGGTTGGAAGTAAATTAACAATTCAATGCTAGAGTATAAGAAGGATTTGAATCTCCACATTACAAAAATACAAGTCAAGGGAAGGGAGATTTTGGATTTCACACGACACTTGAGACAATTATCCTAGTTGGCACAAACAAATAGCAAGGAATTAGTCAAAACTATAATTTTCTTGCCGAAAGTGTAGTTGGATGAATATAGACAATGTTGAACTCTTCTCAAATTAGCTATGAATTGGAATGAAAGCTTTGCAGAAGCTTACAAATTCAAAAAATTCTCAAAGCATCGCTTGGAATTCCTTGCTATATAGTTTTCTTTGCAAGAAAACATGCGGATTTGTGGTGGACTGGTTTGGTGGAGGCAATAACAATGTTGTAGTGGACGAGGCATGGTGAAGTGTGAGAATGAGGTGCTTGGATGCGAGAGAATGTGAAAGATTAAGTTTCAAATGGCATTGAAAGTTGATTTTCTCTCGTATAGTGATTTATACCATTTTTTTTAAAATTTTGTTATTGGGATTTTGGGGTTTGCCTAGATGTATGTGGTTACTTTATAGGATGGGCACAATGTTTGTAATAAGAAACATTAGGTTTTTAAAACCTGAAGAGTAGTGGCATAGCTGTTGCAAGGGTGTCAAAAAATTTGGATTCCCAATTCTTGTATTACTTAGGGGTTTTGGGATTGAGATGCATATTGGCAAGTATTATGGATATGTTGGAAAAATTTGAATCACCAACACTTTACATTCTTGTAAACTTTTGGGTGTAGGAAATAGTTTGGTAGCGATTGTGGAAGTGCATGGAAAGTTAGATTCTTTAGTGTAGTATAATCTTTCTAGTTTTTGGGGTTCAGATGTATGTGAAAAGAAATTGAAAGGTTGCACAAAAAGAATAAAACTTCGAACATATAACCCTTGGGGTTTGATGGGTTGACAACCATTGAGCAACAACCTACAAAGGTGCAAATATCAAAAACTTGCTATGGGATATTTTCACCCTTTTGCCTTATTAACTTTTTTCTTTTCTTGAGATCTAGGTTCCCCTAAAATAGCTCAGACAAATGAATCCTTTTACATCATGAATTTTGGTACAAATTGCCCATGAATTGTAAGTTGAACTATGAACCTAGATGAAGTGACTTAATGACTTAGGTAGTTGATCAACTTGTGGAAGACTTGAACCTTGGAATTGTGACTTCAAAATTTGGGACTTTCGGGTGAAATTGGGTACAAGGACTATAAGGACATGTAATGGACCTAGAATATCAACTTTAGACGAGTTCTTTATACATTAATAGAGTCAACAACTTTGACAATGATGAAACAAAAGGAACAAAGGGCTTTGGACAAAAAATTGGGACAATACAAGAGACAACTACAAATAGGAGGAAAAATTATGATTTGTCCAAACATGCTTAGAAAGATGGATGATCAATTGAGGTTAATCAAGGAGAGATTGAAGGAGACAATATATAGATAGAAATGTCGTGCAAATAAGAACACAACATTCAAATGGTTTTCAATTTTGGACAAAGTCTTTTGGAGGGTCAAACCTCACAAGTGTTCTATATCATTTGGCAAGTCATCCAAACTTGCTCATAGATATGTGGGCTCATTTGATGTGTTGGAAGTGATTAACCCAATTTCTTATAGACTTGCTCTAAAACTTTCTCCTGCTTGTATAAATAATGTATTTCATGTGTTTGTTCGTATGCAATATCATTCTAATGCTACTCTATAATTTATTTCTACACTAGATACCTGCTCAAAATCTAGGAGTAGTGCTAGTGGAGCCTATTCAAATCCTTGGTAGTTGCAATATTACGCAACATTACGTTGCATAATAGAAATATTGTTCAGTATATTAAAATGTCCAATGGACTTGTTTAATAAGACATCTTAACAATGTCTTTTCCTAGTGGGGAAGGATGTCACATCTGGTCTTTTACTTGCAATAATAAAATGGTTGAGACTATGGTTGATTATCTTATAATTAATGATTGTGGATTAATATGACTTTTTAGATGTGTGAAGTATAAATTTGAATGAAAATGTAATTAAAATTGAAATGGAACTTGATAATGAAATGTGCTTTGACTATGGTTTTAAGGAGTAACTTGTCGATGATAATTTGAGTGCGAATGAGTGCAGGGACATGTGAAAAATGAAAACTTGGCTAAGGTTGTGTTGAGGCAACTCGTGTGCAGGGGTGTCAACAATGTATGAGATGTCATCGGGTGTGTATGAACACCATCCAACTCTGCTTGAAAGAGGGGCATGAAAAAATTTCCCCTTCCTCCCAAGCACTTGGTGATCGGGTCACGATGGTGTTGGACGAGTAAGTTGGATACAGAACTGTTTGTTCAAGGGACTTGTTGGTTTTGGGTGGGTTCCGACATACATGAGGTATCCTACCTGCAACCGTTAGGACAAGCTAAAAAGAAACTAAAAAGATAGGCTAAGGTTAGAGAAGTGAATCTACTTATAATAATCACTTTATAGCTATACCATCAAATTTTACTCAATACAAATGATAAACAACTAAAACATATGTGGTCAACAATCAATATATAAAAAAGTAGAGAGATCCATTTCCAGTTTAAGCACATCTTCCATTCAAAACACAAGTTACTAATAACCTTGAGTAAAGGAAAGAACAACATATAAATGATAAAGCTTTTACCAATAATCGAGATGAAGATTCAGGATAACAGAGAAGTCATGGGTTCTTCATTACATTATCTATAATATAATCCAACAATCACTGGTTCGTGCTTACAAATCTCCAAGGTAGCATGGACATAAATCCTAATTGAAAATCAGAGAGGGCTTTGATAGACTATCTAACTCTATCGCTATGGTGCCTCCGAAATCATCATTTTTGCAAACCCTAAAATGGTCCAAAACTACATACTTATAGGAACTGTATTATGTATATCTTATCTATTAACAATATTTTACAATATTTATGTGTATGTGCAAATCTTTACATTTATTCACATCTATGTACATCATGTACACTCATTTACAAATTTGAAAGGGAAGGAATAAAGTGGAAAAGGAGAAAATAGAAGGGGAGATCAGGACTTTGGTTCCCGAGGGGAATGTCCACATGCACACATCTTTGGCTATTAGATGTACTTGATCTAAACTTGAACCGCCCCATAAATGCCATGTTGGCACACTGTTTGGATCACTGTCCTTTGTACTTGATCCTTAAATGTAAGATCAATGTTCTAAACATGAGAAGATGGCATCTGTAGAAAGCCCTTGTCATTTGTCACTTCTATGTCAAAAGGTACTTGTCTATCTCTAACATTGTAGACTTAACTGTTATGGTCTAGGTGGCAGTCGGTCAGCTCCGGATGGGTAAGCACCGACGCGAAGATCTGCATAAATGAATGAATACATAATAAAGAATGCTCTAAAGTGTACACTCTTTGGAGTCTGGGACCCCGAGATCTTGCTAACTCCAATGAATAAAGAATAAAGAATAATGGGACATAGAAGTCGTCTACCTCGAAGTTAGTCCTTCCATGTATTACTTAAACCTTTTGATGCACTCGTTAATGATATCTTCATCAAGGTTCTCCATACGTTGAAGTTGAACCTCTACCTCCTTGAGTGCCTCTTGAGGCACATTTGCTTGCTTTAGCATCCGAGTTTCGGTCTTTTGGACCTTATGGTGCCTATGATAAGCTCGGTGCACTTATACATTATCTTCTTTTCAAAATCTCGGGAGGCGTCGAACTTCTTTTCAATCTGCTCATCAAAACTTGTTAATAAAGAACTAAGGGCGTGAACCCACTTACATTTTTATGGATCTAGGCCCATGACATCCTTAACATATTTTGCATACTTCGCGACATGCCTCTTTATCAAAAAGGAAACATGTTAATGAATTGCAGGCCGCATCCAAGAGATCAAGCTTGAAACCAACCTTACGGTACATGAGATCAGGGAACTCTGAACTCTCATTCTTGATGATGTCAATGTCATTTAGTTTTTCTTTGTCCAAATCAATGATCTCCTTCAGTATATTCCTTTGTTTAGTGTGTCGAGTGATCTCAACCTCCTGCACACTTATTAGATGTCTTGCATCATAATGTGTCTTTACGGCTTTGAAATATTTTGTGACAGACTTGGAAAGAAAGGCGAGAACCATCCCCACTTGTGTGAAGATCCATTCATCGGCGGCGACTACTTTCTTCTTCATTGTCCTTAATAAATTCATCTCTTCTTGCGAAATTGACTCCGACGCGGACGCTTTGGGTCACGATGTGAGAGGCTAACTCTCGTATAATGCCCTTTAGTTTGGCTACTATGGCTTGTAACTCTTTCTTTTTTTGGTACTCTTTTACACTCCTCTCATTCATCTATTTGGTGGCTTCACTGAGGTTACCAAGCTCACTCGATTTAGTTCGCTTCCCGAGGTTGACATCGTGCGTCTGGTAATCTCCAGGAGTGACCTTGGTTGAATCCTTATTCATGAGTGACAACAATTTCCAACACCATCTCACCTCGATCATTTCTCTTTGTTGCAAAAACGAAACATGCCTTCTTGGTCTTCTTTGGGAGAGGGGTCATGAGTTCGACCATGATCTCCTGCAACAAGGACATGATGACTAGCTATAGTGGCTCCTTCCTTTTGAAACTCGCCAGCAACCATTTTGGTGGAGGCGGGGTGCTGACTTCTGCATTCGTTGTGTCTTGGAAGCGGACACTTCATTGCCTTGTTGCTCTTGTGGTTGCTTGGGAGGAGGTTTACTGAGATCTATTGTCTCCTCTTTTTGAGGATCCTACTGCTCTTGTTGAGGAGTGTTAGATGGTGGGGGTACAGTTGTTCCCGTGGGTCCGGTTTCCCCTTGCACTATGGCTTGCTCCTTTGTTTGTTTCTTTTCTTCCTCTTCCTTCCTCCAGGTATCCTTTTCTTTCTTTCTCTTTTTTGTAGATTTTGTGGCCCTTCGACGGAAGTCTACCTATTCTTAGAAATTAGCTTTTTGCTCGACTGCCTTCCCCTCTTCTTCAAGGCACCGATTCGCCTCTTCGGCCTCCTTCTATTTTCAGGTCTCTTCTTCCACCTGAGTCTTCCTTCTTTTTGGTGAGTGTGCTCTTCGACCTCTTGTTTTCTCTTGGCCTCCTCTTCAATGCTCTTTTCTTCTTCTTTATGGATCCTTTCTTCCTCTTTCTTCGCCTCCTGCTCCTTCCGGATCCTCTCCTTTTCTTTCTTTTTCTTTTCGGCTTCTTTGACTGCTTTGAAGAGGAGGTCCTAATCCTCTGGTGTTAGCATTTCATCTGGGTTCTCAAGGGTGGTATTGTTCAGATTCAAGAAGTCTTTGACCAACTCTTGCATGGGTTCCCCTATCTTTGGAACTAGAGCTTCTTCAAAATGAACCTCATCTTGGGGGTTCGAGGTAGGATTGTTTACTTGCTGATTCTTTTTCTTTTCTTCTTATGAGGCACTAGCCCGAGAGCGTTGTAAGATGCATCCACTTTAGATGGAACATCCTCCTCTACATCTACATATATTGGAGGGATGTTGAGGCATGGAGCGATTGAACTCGTTGTTGTATGGGAGGGGTCGACGGATGTTAGAGGTCTTGTAACAAGGCCGATTGTGACTCCATGCTCTGCTGCAGAAGCTAGCTTTTGTGACTGATCCATTTTCTTTCCCAATTGTTCAAAATCTACCTCAATTAGGGCATAATGGAGCGGATTTGGCTTTTCGGATGAGGTTCCCTATTTATTCTTATCTTGCCTCCTGTATTGATGAGAGGGTTTAGCTTTTTCCTTTGCTTTTTCCCTTGGCTCCCCTTAGGGAGTAGATGGTTGAAAACTGTGTTGCTTTGGTCGATTACCTCCCAGATGACCGCAATGACGTCCAACTCTTCGGGCTCATCCCACTTTATTTTTGGGAGGCGCTGATCCGCTACTTTTTTTAAATCAAATGCGGGGTCTAGGATGACCTCTTTATCTTTGAAGCCCGTTGGGAACTTCCACGATTTAAAATCTTCCATCTATTTCATTATAAGCCAGTGATATTGGTGTCGAAGTTTATCAAAATCATCTTGATAATTGGCCCAAAAATCCTTGAGGTGAGGTACATGGCCTTCATACACATTGGGGAGCATCTTCTTAATTTTCCCCCGGGGGTTATAATTTGGTTGCTCTAAATCAAATTTCTCTAGATTAAGACTAGCTAGCTCCAAGTTAACATCCTTATCAACAACGAGGGAGCACTTTAATTGTTCGTAGGTAAAGGGGAATCTAATCCCTGTCTTATGTTTCTTCGTCATTAACGCCTACGTTTCCAAAATATTTCAACAAAACTCAAGCAAAACAACTCTATGACCAGAATATCAAGGAAGGAGATAAGGCCTATGGGAAAATCCTACTATTCATATATAATTATGGGTGTGAAACTGCAAAACCAACATCCCCATGGTTCCACCAGGGTCATCGATTATTGAGATATGTGGTCTCCTACATCTCTTGTCAACTTTATTATGCGATTATCTACAAATGCGTCATTAACGTACAAAAAAACACTGACAAACTTGTCTAGTCATAGTTGGGGATAGTGATCCCACAGGAGAGCATCTTTGATCCATCCTCATCGACGCCCATACTTCTCCAATCCTTTGACGTCCTCGAGTCTGGTAGCTATCCAAACGATGTAGGAAGTCATATAAAACTGCTTTGAATCTTAGGCTTCCTAGATCTTCTTATGTATGTTGTTGGAGATGATTTAGCCCAATCAAAGACGACCTTGCCATTGAAGATTATGGCGATGAAATAATACATCCATGGGTAGTAGTTCTTCTCACCCGATTTCCCGAATATGTGACTCAGCATAGTAATCATCCCTTGGATGGGCGAAAGGAAGTCAAAGCGTGTAATAGTGTTAGACATCTTGGCTTTGTCCTTCCTCAGGATGGCGAGCTAATGATCATTCAAGTACCTTTTATTGTTTACCTTCGTCCTCCAGTACTCAACTAGTGCAAACTCCTCATTTGGGGGCACTAGCTTTGATCGATTGGGATGTGGAGGATGACATGGAGAGAACTTGTGTCAAAATAGGCAACATGTGTGTCGTCTAGGGTACATCTTCTTGTGAACTCTGAATAGTGACTCACCAGGATGCATGTAAACTCCGGCCACTAGAGCGACTATGGGAAGGAAGCGGCCTGAAGGAGTCCTGACTTCCTTAATATGGTGTTGAAGTGATCCTCGGGGGTGGCCGTCTCTGCGACAATCTTTATGGCTTATAAATCAAACTCCCCAATGTTTGTGTTAGTAATGTTCTTTACGAAACTCTCTAGCTTTGAGACCTTGGTCTGCCCCTCATGAATATACCGCATGGTTAGGGGAGTCTGTTCCAATTCCTTTTATGCCTTAGTCTTCTTTCCATATGCGGCCCCAAGTGGTAGCCTAAGTTTTGCCTTGTGAACTTCAGAGGAAGAAGGCATTATATGAATAGTGTCACCCTGTAAGGCAAGGAAACTTAATCAGTGTTACACAAGAAAAAATACAATGAACTTGTTGAATTATAACAATACTCTAGGGATTTGAATTCTTGTGTGTTGGCTTTGTAGATGTCATTTCCCATAGTCCTTCATCCAGAGCACTCCAAGGGCAATTTGAGGAGGTGCAAGAGAACACAGTGGACAAAAGTCACGACGTAATTATTACCAGACTTACCTACCTCTTTTCCTTTAAATGCTTCATCTTCCGAAATGTGCTCACTGCAGAGAGCACTGAGTATTAGCATCGTGGAGTTTCGAAGGATAAAGGGATGACGAACATTCAAGAAATTCCGCCAGCATCCCAGGTGTCGGCACCGCAAAGTTTCAAACACCTCCAAGCAAGGTTTTCTCCTTTCAAGTTCTGCCATGGTGACACATGTCCATCTCGTGGTTGCATGACTCATGTTGGAAAGGCCTGCATTCTACAAGATAAATTGTCGCTTTTTTAGTCGACAAAAAATCCCAAGGCAATTTACAATCACAAATGACATCTTCCGCATCACAATGGGGAGAATTTCAAAAAAGGCATATGTGGCATCCATGCTGCACACGAGAAAAGAAAGTAGTTATTTAAAGGTTAGTGTGCCTAAAGGTTCATAACAACCGCCATGATGATCCTTCCACGTAGCACAAATGCAAGCCTCTTCTCGCCGCTTTTGAGATTCAGTTTGGGGATTTATTTCTAGAAAATATTGTGGGCACATTGTAAGGAGGCTTTGGGAGAGTTCAATTAGGGCTATAATTTCTTTTTTAGGAGCATTTTGTTCATTGTACAACATAATACTATGAAATAGTTCTATTTGCATTCTTCTAACCCTTGCCTTGTAATTTCTACATAATCAATAGAATAAAAATATTGGACTATGCCCAGTGTTGCTTTTATTGTATGTTTCCTTTTGTTTTGTAGATGGTTTTGAGGTTTTGTGTCATTTTTGAACAAATATAGCTATTGAATCTATTGTTTTCAGGCTCTTATAGTGTATTATTGGTTTGCAAGTTATTGGATCATGTCTGGTTACTCTTTCAATGCTTGTTGTCAAGGGTTATACCATGCCATTATAGTGAATAAAAGTCCCTGAAATAGTTGTTATAGTTTTATAACGAGGGTGTTTTCTCTCTGAGCCTTAACATGTGCTACCCAGAACTACCCCGAACTACCTAAGACAACACTACAACCTTCCTTATATAAGCAATTTTCCACCGCTTGGAAAGGTTCCAGAATTTTAGCCAACAAGGCCGACCAAATTTAGAATTATTTTATTTTACAGTTTATTACATCAAAGTCGACTCAAATAACTTTTGAAACCCAAACATAAATTTTGAAGGAAAATCATTTTCTGCCATTTCAGGTGACCCAACTTCCGAAGACCATAAGTCATTGCCAGTTGACCCGATTGACTATTATGACCCCATTTCGGAAAGGCCACGAAGCGCTCTACAGGCTTGACTCGCGCAAGCGTCTGTCACCCAAATTTTCAACCTCATCCGGGGCCTCTAAAGTCTTCAAAACTGAGTTCAAAGTTTATGTACCTTGTTGCCAATACCAAAAATCTTCAATATCTACAAAGCTAGACTTGATCTGTCAATGAAACTTTACTAGCAGGATGATATGACCAAAATGAACCTCTAGGGAAGAAATCAGAACATTCCGAGATCGGATGACCAACTTACTAAAAAAAAGCAAGTTTCCATAAATAGCAGCTTTGCACAAGATAGCCCTTATTGAATACAAAAATAAAAATATTTTTGGGTGATGCAAGATTGGTCTTACACCCAGGATGCTCTTGCATCAGACACCTGGGGTAATTTGAGAAGTGACCCTGTCATGACTTAGGTGTGCAGAGGAAAACCAAGACAGTTAACCTCCTTTGTTAGCCATGATGAATCTTCAATAGGTCGTCCTTTCCATTTGACCAAATACTCTTCATATGTCCTGTTCCTTGTGCTTCTGCCAACATGACATTCCAGTATGTCTTCAATCTCCTTGATATCTGAATTGGTTGCTAGAATACTCCACTGTGTTGTTGTAACCTCATCTTCAACACCTCCTTCATGATACTTTGTCAGATCTAAAACATTAAATACTGGTGAAATATTCAGCTCAGTAGGCAACTTGACCTCATATGCATTTCTTGAATCATGCTTCTTCAGTATCTTACATTGCCCAAACTTCTTCATTTTCAACTTGTTATATGTACCAACCGGAAATCGCTCCTTTTGCAAATGAGCCATGACTTTATCTCCAACCTGAAACTCCTTATGCCTCCTTTTCTCATCTGCCTTAGCCTTATACTATGCATTCATCTTGGTAATATGCTTCCTCACCTCCTCATGGATGTTCTTCAAATGTTCTGCAAAATCCTCAGCTTCAACACTACTTATTTCTCCTTTATCTATCTTTCTCAACTCAGATGCATTTCTTGGACTACTTCCATATACAATCTGTGGATGATGTGATGAACTAAACTTCAAATCTGTGTTCAACTCTTCACTTTCTACTAGTGTCATTCTGTGTGCTACTTTATTTGGCAAACTACCTTCTAGAATCAAGTCCATCTGATGACTGATATTTCTTACTAGTGGCAATCCATCAGGCACATTGTCGGATACAATATCTTGAAACTCATTCAATAATTTTGCAACTTTTATAGGTACATCTTCTACTTCCTCTTTCCTAGACTTTGGAATTAAGGTAAAACACATATGCTCATGCCACATAGCATCTGAGAAATTTTCTCTATCAACAAAAGTTATTCTTGCATTACCACATACCTTTTCTTCAGTCTCTTTCAATGGCTTTAGCTTATGTTGCACTCCATCATTTGTTAGGGAATAGGGATTCACACGACCATCATGTACAACACATCTGTCAAACTGCCAAGGTCTACCCAACAACATATGACATGCATCCATAGATATGATATCACATAGTACCTCATCATGGCACCTGCTAATCTTGAACTTTACTAGGCACTGTTCACTAACCATGACCTTGTGGTCATCCTGCACTTAGGAAACCCAATATGGATGTAGATGTTTCTGCCTCTCGAGCTTCAACTTTGTCACCATCTCTTCTGACACCAAATTATCAGTACTGCCACTATCAATAATCACATCACAACATTTACCCTCACACTTACACCTAGTGTGAAACATGCTCCTCCTTTGTTCAGGTTCATTCTCACCACTCAGCAAGACTCTTTTGTTGATCAACATTTATCCTCTTTCAACATCTTCAAAATTTGATGATCTAGCATCTTCATCTACATGTGCAACTTTAGCCTGGCCTTCATTCCTCCTATCTGTCTTTCCTTGGCATTGAGGACATTCAAATGCCCTATGACCTTCTTCTCCACAATGAAAACATGTTCCACGGAAGCCTCCTCTTCCAGATCCTTGTCCTCTTCCTCTTCCTCTTTGATCTCTATTATTCTGATCATGGAAACGATTGAAATTATCTCCTCTCTGATTCTGACTGTTACTGGCCTCATCTTGCTTTTTCGGATCTTCATTTTGATCTCCATATGACCGTCCACCAGATCTTCCATCACGACCTCTTCCGCTTTGCCTGCTCTCAAACTTCTTGTTCAACTTTTCCTCTACATTTAGGGCAAACTAGTATGCCTCTTCAATACTGTTCATTCGAACCAGATTCAGCTCCTCTTGAATGCTTGGCCTCAACCCATTAAGGTAACGAGCAAATTTCTCCTTATCAGCTTCCGCATGGCCTGTTTTGATGAGGATTTGATAGAACTCCTATGTATACTCTTGAACAGATCATCCCGCTTGCTTCAAACTTTGCATTTTCTTTAGTAGGTCAAGCTCATAATCGACAGGGATGAACTGTCGCTTCAATTATCCACCATCCGATCCCATCTTGTGATTTTATCTTTCCCTCTTCTATTTCACTCCAATTGAATCTCTTGCCACCAGATCTTCGCATGACCTTTTAGTCTGACCTTCGCGAATTTGACCCTATCAGGATCCTCAATATCTTCATACTCAAAATATTCTTCACATTCATTGATCCAGTCGATCAACTCCTTTGGGTTAAGATTTCCTGAAAATGCAGGAACCTCAATGTTAGGTCTTTTCTCGATCTTGGAAATGGCCCGAAAAAAGTCTTTCTTCCTCTTGGTTCACAATTTCGACTTCTCCTTCTTGATCTTCTTCTTCGGCTTCATCCTCGCTTTCGTCTCTGACATTAAGATTCATTACTCTGCGAATCTCTTCTTGCAATGCTCGCACTTGTCTCTGGAGCGCTCTAACCTCAGGTGTTACAACACCAACTCTTCCGCCATGTTCCCTTCGTGGACGCATTTTCATGCTTCTCGCTGAAACCCTAACCACGGTCCTAGTGCAAACTATCTCACAGTCGGTGATCTGTTTACACAGAAACCCTAACCCACGGTCTTGGTGCAAACTGCCTCACAATTGGTGATTGTTTACACACTGAGGAACTCCTGCTCTAATACCACTTGATGAAGGGTGGTCCCCTTAATACCAAAAATACATAACAAAAACAGAGAAACAACAACAATATGCAAGAACATAAATTGGGCTTCATATTATCTCCACAAATGTGGAATTACAAACTTTCAGAATTACAATATGCAAAGCCACATGGGCATTCCCTTACAATATTTTGTAGGACAAAGCCTCAAATTATTACCCAGATCTACTACCCATAACTGCCTCGAATTGCCTAAGACAAGACTACAACCTTCCTTATATAGACAATTTTCCACCGCTTGGGAAGGTTCCATAATTTTAGCCAACAAGGCCGACTAAACTTAGAATTATTTTATTTTACAGTTTATTACATCAAAGTCGGCTCAAATAACTTTTGAAACCCAAACAGAAATTTTGAAGGAAAATCATTTTTCGCCATTTCAGGTGACCCAACTTCCGAAGACCATAAATCATTGCCAGTTGACCCGATTAACTATTATGACCCCATTTCGAAAAGGCCACAAAGCGCTCTACAGGCTTGACTCGCGCAAGCGCCTGTCACCTAAATTTTTGACCTCATCCGAGGCCTCTAAAGCCTTCAAAACTGAGTTCAAAGTTTCTGTACCCTGTTGCCAATACTGAAAATCTTCAATATCTACAAAGCTAGACTTGATCTGTCAATGAAACTTTACTGACAGGCTGATATGACCAAAATGAACCTGTAGGGAAGAAATCAGAACATTCTGAGATCGGATGACCAACTTACTAAAAAAATAGCAAGTTTCCATAAATAGCAGCTCTGCACAAGATAGCCCTTATTGAATACAAAAACATAAATATTTTTGGGTGATGCAAGATTGCTCTTACACCCAGGATGCTCTTGTATCATCTAGTATTACATTTTGCATTATTATGATGCATAGTTTAATTTGAACATTATGTTTAAATGATGTTTATGGACACATATTTTGGTTATGTTGTGTGTTTCAAAAGGCTAGACAGGAAAAGTAAATCATGCTTATTTTACATTATTAGTGTCATATTTTGTGTAATAAAATGTCCATTTTGTTTAATGCATATGTTTTATTTCCAAGATTAAAGATAAATCTATATTTATATGATTCCATAATAAAGTAATAACCGATAATATATGCAATTCTGTGTATCTATGTGTGTACACACATGTAATTACATATATTATTGATTATTACTTTGTTTTGGAATTATGTATTTGTTAAGGTAACATTGAAGTGCAGTTTTAAAAAGTAAAACTTGTAATTTGATTCATCAAACCAAATAGAGGCGCCGAAATGGAAATCAACCTGTAAAAGAAATGCCATGTATGAAACAAGGTCTAGTTTTGGGAAAATGCTTCAATGAGACATGAAGTTCAACTCCTCTTTGGGCAGTTGATAAACTCTTGCATCACCCAATTTTGGGCATAAAGTATTGGATAAAACAAGTAACAATTTCTATGTTGTTGGGAACAATACTGGAAAAGAACTATTTTTTTTGAAAACATACATAGTAGTTTTAGGGGTCCTGATGACATCCTTTGAGCATTATTGGGAGCACAATTTTGCAGGCTTAGTCTTTGAGTTTTTTATTGCACTATTACACAACAAATTGTTGGAATCATTTTACAAGGATCGGTAATACATTTTACCAATAATTATTGAGATATATGATAGCGAATTTAGGGCTTGACTAGTGCTACCTTGAGCAACTTGATTGGGGATTCTTGCATGGATCTTTTTATCTTTTGATTTTTCCACATACATCTATATTTAATGTAGTTCTTGCTTGCAAGCAGGCAAGCAACCCAACATGCAGATAGGTTTGTGTGCGCATGTGTGTGCGTGTGTATCAGATCTGACAGATAGATATGTCTATATGTGTATGCACATGTGTACACATAGACAAATATTTGTATATGTGCATTATGTGATTGAATAAAATGAATTATCTTATCCAATCTCTTTTTCATATCTTAATGATTATCATATGAAATTACACATGTTTACAAGTTAGATTGTTTATAAAAACTATATTTATTTATGAGCATAAAAATATTAAAAATGGTCTCTATTAAAATGATAGCACATACGCATATGCACATATGTATATATGCCCATATATGCGCACATACATACATATATACATGCACATACTTCATGCGGCAATTATACTTGTTTCTTTCACCATATGTCTAAAATCTCTTTATTGCTTATGGTTAGGAAACAATGAAATTCATATTGCATAGATGATGCATGAAAGTTCATATCAAAGACCATTATGCATGAAGAGTCATATAGATTTCATCTTGCATAGAAAGGTAAATATGTAATTACATAAATTTTGATTAGGAAATAAATGTATGTAATATCATAATATTTTCATTTGGACAAAAAGAAAAGAGTTAGTTAGCATATGCATTTTTCATTGTTATGTCTTTTTATTCAAGAAAGTAATTTTTTTTTTGTGTGTGATGGGTTTACCTTCCTGGATTAGTGTTGAATATGGGATTATATATTTTAAGTGCTTTGGCCAAAAGCAAGTTTTCATTGAAATAAACGAATATAGTTTAGCAAAATTAAATTGATATGCTTCTTTTCTATATCGTGATGCATGTCCATTTTAGAAATGCATATAGATATGTTAAGTTACACCAGGTTTCCCTCCTTATTATTTCCAGGTTGCTAGGTATTTTGTGCAGGGTTAGGTATTATTCATGTCATGAAGGGTTTTGGGAAAGCGTAAGCTTCGTGGTTGGGCAGAAGAGCGCTGAGGCATGCTCTTGTCTCTAGGATTTGTAGATGACTATTGGGGTCAATGGTGCTCAAAGACTAATTGACTATATTTCATTTATCATTTATAGTATGTTACATGAGTTGTACATCATAATTGTTTTAAGTTGATTACATGACATGAGAGTCTTAGTTGTTTTGTCATTTTCTCTAAATATTGAGGTAATATACTTCATTTTCCATATCGATGCAAATTTAAGTATTTATTTATTTAAGTGGTATAATTACACTTTGATTAGCCATACAATAAAAATCTGAAAATATACATTAGAAAACCATAATATTTAAACATACGATGCCAAATATATGTGGAGAAACTCTTTTTATGATTATACTCTATAATTAAGGATCGTGCAAATTTGTATTATATTTAAATGAGTACATAATTAACAAAATTCTCCATTTGATTTGATAGCATTCTAATAACACCTATGTACTTGTAAACAACTAATGAAACCTCTATCAAATGCATCAAATATATAGAAAAGAGTGGAGAAAACTGTTAAAGTATTGTTCGTTCGTGTTTAATAAACGACAAGACAATCATGATATGCATATAAATATAGATATATTTATATATATATATATATATACTATATAATATAATTGAAAAGTAAGTATATATTAATATGCACGTGTGAACTTATATATATATATATATATATATATATATATATATATATATATATATATATTATACAAAGTATGAATAAACTATTGGTTAAGATATGTTAACTAATAGTTATGTAATGAAGTGACATGACCATAAGTATATACGGTCATGTCTATTCATTACATGACTATTCAATATATACATATACTCTATTGTTATTGTAGAATCAATCAATAACGAAGGCAATTGTATTCTACAATCACAACGTCAATATCAAGCAATAGTAAGCGTTCAGATTCTTTCTATATACGATCCTTGTTTTTCAACATGGTATCAGAGCCTCTATAGAAATGAATAAAAAAAAAATAGAAACAGTGAAAGGGGAAACCAAAATAAGACATAGACAGAAAGATTTGATATACAGTCAGCGTAGGAAGTATTCCATTTAAACACTGGTACAAAAGCTACGTGGCAGATAATATTGAGAAATATAGGAGGACCTTAGTAACGGTGATTACAATTTATGAATGAAGTTAGAAAACATCAAGGGAAGAATTACCAACATCAATATACAATGGTAATCAATCAAGAGGAAGCGATTCAGTGTTGGATATGCTGAGTTAGCAAATATATATATATATATATATATATATATATATATATATATATATATATATATATATATATATATATATATATATATATATATATATATATATATATATATATATATATATATATATATATATATAAGGAAATCAAAATATGGAGAATTGTATGGCCAAAGTCCAATCAGCAACAAGGCACGGGAAGCATTTCACTTAGCATTTACGGAGCATCAGATAGAGAGAGGGAAATAAAAAAAATATAGAGATAATATATTAGATGTATTCCACGAAGACTTAATACTGATAATCAAAATCAAAATCGTTGGAGATTATCTCAACTACCAATATACCATCAAACTTAGCTTTTATACAGAAAATAAGCCTTGGAACGAAGAGAGCACTGGGGAAGTAACATTCAGAATCCTGTAAACAATATATATATACAAAGAGGAGATCTTACATCTCAACATATAGAGTACCACAAGTTTGAGTAAGCTAGAATGTTCTTAGACAGTGCAAGATAATTGCCAATTTGTATATGTTTAGAATAATCGCTTAAAAACTCATCAATACCAGTGACAAGTGACCAACGTAGGAAATTCAGTAAGGAGTTACACAACGATACATCGAACCAACTTACAAGAAATTTCTCTTAAAGCCAATAAAATCTAATAAGAATCTATTCTCCTTGTAAGTGGCCACGACAAAATATTGACATCGAGGACTTCAAATTTGAGGAAAGACAAAGGATGTTTGCAGATTAAGAAAATTGAAGTATTTGCAATACTAAAGGAAAGAACACAAGTTCATATCAGTTTTCATTAATTCAAGGCAATAATTCAGTCTGGATAAAACTCACCGATACGAATCTCAGTGATAGTTCAGTCCAGCCTATAGATCTTTACAGGAGAACATTGGACTTATTCTTCGCACGCTGCTAGAAATATCGAACGTGTTCATTACATATACAGTCGGGATCATATCTTTTACGGGCATCTATGTATGGCTGGTTCTTTGTTGAAGACTCTCTAGCATGGAGACAGACATAGGAATCGTCATTTAAGGTTAAGACAGACATAATCTCATTCGGTAATCTTTGAGCCGCGTAGACCAATCAATGATACCATAAGCTTCTTGAAGTATATAATATCTCCATTAGTACACATGAATTTGGCTTACTTCTGCCAAGTAACTATTATCGTATATGGTGATTCAAAGGATAAAGCAGTAACAGATCTAAAATCTGTAAAATACAATAGACTATTAGAAGGATAACTATGATGATGACATACCAGAACATTGTTGATACTGATTGATGAGAGTAGCCTACCCATCATTGAAACACGATATTAAATAAATCAATAAGTGGGGAGGATAGTAGTGTGAATCACCAAAAATACTGTGATACAAATCAGGTCCAATATTATCGAAGAGTATAAATGGCATCGAATATGGAAGAGAAGAGGAACACATAAATTATGCCGCTTTCCAAACATCACAGAATTAATACTAACAAGAAGCCCTATATGTTCAACAAACAGGAGATTTGGAAAGATTATATAAAATAGATAATAGGGAAGACCCTATAAATAAATCTGAAGGATTCACTCAAGAAACAAAGTCTATAATAGGAAAGTATATGATCCAAACATTTGATTAAGGGAAAACTTCATAACAGAGCTACATAATTATAATAATTTGGCTAGGAAAATTTGTAAATTTGAGAATAATAATGGATAGGAAGATCTCAGACAATGTAGAGATTACGAAAGACCTTACAATACCATCTCAATTCCTAAAACAATATTTTGTTATTGGTGGGGAGAAAATTACTTAGACAAAAGCACTTCGATGAAGAAGGTTGCAATTGCTAATGAAGACAACATTGATGCCAAGTATTCGTTAATGTATGAAGTCAACATCTAATCGATATTTATCATAATGAGATAGTGCTATTACATTTGCTATGATCCTAAAACCTTAACATGTGTTTTGTAAAGAAGAAAATTAACATAAAGATCAGAATGAAATCGATATGTTATGAAGAAGGACAATGAGTACGAGTATCGTATTAATGGGCTCACCTTACGAAAGGAAATACTTGAAAATATTTGAAATTTAAGATAAGTATTCCATGCTTTATTAATGCATATGAATTTTCAATTTATAATTCATTAAATAATAAATCTCGTATGCTTCTATCATTTGTATTCTTGTACGAGATAGTTTATCTTTATAAACTATTTGTAATCTATCTCTAACATACTTTCAGGATAAAAGCATATGAAATTCAGATTCAGAGAAAGTCTGACATTTTCAAGAGGTCAAGAAGTTGATTAACTTGAGCTTCAGAGGGAGCATATGATTCAGTTAACTTGTGACAATCTAAATTGTATTGATTGAGAGGGAGTTCACTATTGAAGGTAAAACAATTATGAGATTATAGTAGTGGAAACTAGTGGACAGAATCACAGATGAGATTCACATGGATAGAATCTCTGCTTGAAGTAATTCATACATCTCGAGACTATAGTTCATTAAGATGAACATCATACTAGAGGTCCTTATTATCTTCCCTCAAGTCCAAGAGGGCGTGTTAATGTTATGGCCTTGAAAAAGATCAAAATGCATCCTATGCTAATCCGCAGCCTTATGGAAACCCAGTATGAGATATCGATTCTCTTAGGAAGAAAAGTATGAAGTCACATCCTGTAGTGACATTGAGCTGAGTATATAAAAAGGGTATGCCTCCATGACAGAAGAAGAAAAAGGATATGCATCAGTGGATATGCGAGGATCTTGATTCAGAGGGAGTAGACCATGTTTTGTTGGCTCTCTAGTGATCAAGAAACTGTAGCAGAGAATTATGATGAATTACCATGTGAGAAGGCTATGCTTCCATGTCAGAGGGAGAAGCTAGAAGATCAAACTAAGATGGCATCACAGGATCATGGTCATATTAATTCAGAGGAAGTATACCATGTGAAGATGGTTTCTCACCAAGCCCCTTGCTAGGAAGAAGATTGTGTACTTCAGATAACCTTGGTATGTTGAGAACTAAAGCCTTAAATAAGTTCTCAGAATCAGTGATCCATCATTTTGTATCTTAATATGATTCTTGTCTGTGATAGACAAGTCTAAGGTGGAAGCCTTGGTTTTAACTCTCTGAGGAGAGTCAAGATGGATATCATATGTGTGACTTTATAGGTCCACTCATCCTGTGTTCATATTTAGAAGATGATGATTTTCTGAACATGAATACTTGTACTTAACATGAAAGGTGACAATCTTTCATGTGTGTTGGGTTACTATTTCAAGGTGACGATCTTGACAATAGTTAACCAGGCTTCAAGATCGACTCCCGAAAGGGTTTGTCCCGGATAGGACCAGACATCTTGTTGCTTATGTTATTACTTGGTGTGTAATAATTGTTAAGATCGACTCCCGAAAGGGTTTGTCCTGGATAGGACCGGACATCTTAACGCTGAGATTATTACTGTGTAATAACTTGTCAAGATCGACTCCTGAAAGGGTCTGTCTCGGATGTGCCGGATATCTTGATGTCTATCATGATCGACTCCTAAAAAGGTCTGTCTCGGATGTGCTGGATATCATGATATGAAAAGATTCTACAAATTCTATTAAACTCTCTCTCAAGAGGGAGTGTTAAAGTATTGTTTGTTCGTGTTTAATAAACAACGAGACAATCATGATATGCATATAAATATAGATATATTTATATATATATATATATATATATATATATATATATATATATATATATATATATATATATATACTATATAATATAATTGAAAAGTAAGTATATATTAATATGCACATGTGTGAACTTATATATATATATATATATATATATATATATATATATATATATATATATATATATATATATATATATATATATATATATATATATATATATATATATATATATATATATATATATAATACAAAGTATGAATAAACTATTGGTTAAGATATGTTAACTAATAGTTATGTAATGAAGTGACATGACCATAAGTATATACGGTCATGTCTATTCATTACATGACTATTCAATATATACATATACCCTATTGTTATTGTAGAATCAATCAATAACGAAGGCAATTGTATTCTACAATCACAACGGCAATATCAAGCAATAGTAAGCGTTCAAATTCTTTCTATATACGATCCTTGTTTTTCAACAAAAACCACATGTGGATTCCCAAAACTAAGACCACCCAAAACTTTTGCATGCCAAAATTTGAATTCCCCATGTGATAAATCAATGCATCCATGAAGAGAAAATGTAAACCTAAGCATAATTGACTACTCTAATTTGTGGGCAAACTACCCCCAAATGACACTCCAATATGAGACCACTAAATGATACTTCATTCTCTCTCCTAAGACTTAAGAATGGAAGAATTATGTTAGCAAGCTCTAATCAATCACATCTACCATTGTCATACTTAGCATTCCTTCTTGAATATTACTGCAATTAATATTCTAAGTTAATTTAAAGAATGATAATAAAATAAAAATATCTCTCAACTACATGGGTGTTTAATAACCATTCCAATGAAGTTATAGATGCACCATTATAAGTTAAGATTATAAATAAATATAACACTACCCTAACAAGAATTCCATGCTTTTTGCATGCAATCTTTACATTTATTTAAATTAATAACTATACGTATTAGAAAGAAAATAAATTATCGTCAGGCGTATTATGTTAGGTTCCTTCCTTATGTTTGAATTCATCTCAAATCTATTTTATTTTTCTCAGCTAGGATGTTTTTAATTATGTTAATGAGTTGGTTGCTCTTGGTCACTATTCTTGCATGCTTCTTGTGCATATTGCTTATGTACTGTTCATTCATAGGGTGAGATCATATCTCTCATATTTAGCAATTTTATGGTTTAATTTTGCTTGTCTTTATCCCTTTGTTTACCTTTTGTTATTGACTTATTTTGTTTATTTAGTTTTCAACTTATGTGTATGGTTGTGTTACACAATAATGTATGCCACCATTAGTCAATTGAGGTGGTGAAACTTCTCCATGTGTGCCACGATAATTCAGGGTAACACTAGTGCATTAGTAGCAAAGAGCTTATTAACCATTGTAGTTATGACTGTTAAAAAGTGTTACTCCTATTTTACCAATTTTATCCTTAGTAAAATTTGGGAATCATACATGCATGAGGAAATGAGAAACCTAGGAGGCTATTTGGATGGGATTTATGGTAGTGATGAACAAGTAAACATAGGAATAATGAAGAATACACTAAGGAGATGAAACATTCAATAATAAAGCAGAGGAAATGTAAGATGGATATCTTTTACAAATTTATTTAGCATGATAACTTTAATATTATGTACTATTTTCTAGAGAAGAAGAATATTAAATTCAATGATACATGGAAATGAATGTGGTTTACCTTTTTAAAATGACCTAATATAGCTTTATTTTGTATTATAGTTTAGATAGCCATTAAGAAATATATTAGGATAGGTCTAAGCATGGGTAGCCTTGTTTAAAGTTTTAAGAGTTTTACCAAACCCAAACATTTTAGGATGTATGGGTGTATGAACACCAATATTTTTGGTTGTACATATGTCATTTTTTAAGTATTGGTACAAAAAATTTAGGGTTGGACTTTAGGGTCCTATAAGTCCTTAAAGAGATCATAAATCAATACAATATTGAGTAAATGCTTAGTAAAGTGGCGAATGACCCTAAGAAACTTCAACATATACAAGCGCTAAATTAAGTATAAAAAACATAAGCTTAACATTATAAAGGAAGTATTTTTTTTGGCCTTACAAAATTTCAGTAGCCCCAAACAACCCCCCGTACTTGTTCCCCATCTTATTAAAATGAGTCCCAAATGGTTGAGCATTATTATTTAATGGTCACATGTGATCCCACTGTCTACACATGTTTGATTCTCATATATTGTGTGATAGATGCACATGGCTTTCTATGTCTTAGCTATTATTGTTTTATGTCAAGGAATGAAATATTGTAAGATCTTTAACACTTTTCATTAGAATGAGATGCAAACATGAGATATATGTTACATATAAGGGTGTTATTATAGACAAACATTTAAAGCATACCTTCAACATAGCATATTTTACAACGTTGCCTTTTGTGAAGGAGATGCCATGTATAAGAGGTTGAAGAACATAGGTGATTCAAATTCTAGATCTTTTGTTATGAAAAAGTTTATATCCAAACTTGCAGAAATGTTGGCTTGTGAATGGATAACTATTTTTTTTTTTGATCCTCAAAGGTGCATAATGTTGTGGATATATCAAATTTTGACTTGTTATATTATTTGTCTATGAAGCAAGACATATGGTTTTTGAGTGTGGAAGCCACAAGATCCCCAAAAATTCCTTTATAAAATAATTTCATTATGTTGAAATATTTTATCCTATTATGGCTCCTTATGAAAAACCAAATATAATGATAGTTGATAGAGATAATGGAGCTATAGTAATACTTGATCCTCTCTAGTTTACAATTCTCTCATTTGGATGGTTTTTTTGTAACATTTATCTTTATTTGGATAATATTATATTAAGTAGTCTTTTAAGTAGTTAACACTAATTAATATTTATTTTATTGTGATTTTTCTTTAAGAAATGCATGTCCATAAAGAACCCCCAACTATTTTATGTAAAGATGCCCTCTTCAAATGCACACATATCATTCATGAAAGTTGTCAATTATTTACAACTAACAATAAATTTTTTGTACCTTTTATAACATGATATAAATTTTTATACATATTTATCAAATTGTTACTTAAATTTTTTAAATTAATTTTGATATAGAGATTAAATTGAACTAAAAAAATTTATTTCCATTTTGTGATTATTGTATCCTAGTCCAATTAACCCCAAATCTTATTTAGAAAATATCAAAATTCAAGAATAGTTATCTATCTTTTAACAAGAGGACACAAATGCATCATGTTCCTATCATAATGTTGTTGTATTGAAGTTGAAACTGTTGTAAATTGTAGTAATAATATTATAATCTTGACATTGTAAATCATAAGTTGGAGCTCCTTGAATAATAATTGTTGTAATAATACATTTAATTATTTTGGCAAATAGTAATGAGAAATACTTTGAACCATTTACATTTAAATGTGGAATTTTAAAATGTTTTTCTTAGTAAGTAAACAAAAGATACATTGCATCTAATTCCTCTCAATTAGTAAAATTTATAACATATTTCTTAGTTAAACAATATTGTAACAAAAATTTATAACATATTACTTAGTAAATCACGAGCCCTGTTGAGAGGATAGTTTAAGGGTTTCATTATAGCAAGAACGATGGTCAAGAGTAGTTAGAGGTCAGATGACCAACACATGCACATGCTATCAATGCTAGCATAGATGTTATTCATGGTGCTTTGCTAGCAATTACCATCAATTGGCACTGATAAAAGGTTGACACACGTGACTGAGCATAAACATTGACATAGTCGAAAATGTATGCACATATTCATAAATAGAGTTATGAAGAGGTGTTGGGAGATATCTTGCCATTGTGGATGGAGTTCTTTTGGAGATATAAGAGAGATAACCGAATAGATAAGGGGTTGCAGATGACGAGCATAAGAGATATAAATAGATTTGACGATATGAGCAATGGAGAGATAAGGGTTGTGGAGGGATAAGGAGTCAAGGAAAGATAAGGAGGCGCTTGATTGACCAAAGTGATAAGGCTCAGGAGAATGTAGATATCAACATGAGACAAATCTAGGAGGTATTAATGCCTTAGCACTTGCACATATCACCACGGGGATGGGGTCCCCCAATGTGACCCCATTGGTTCATAACTCTAGTCAAAAGTGTTCACCAATAGAAAAAACTTATTATCATATTCATTATTATTAATGTTTATTATTATTGAAAGTAATTATTATTCTATTTATTATTAATGATCATATAATAATATGCATTAATTATTCAACTGAATATTTGTTAACTAATCAAATATAATAATAATTATATATTATCATCATTTGAAAGCTTGTAATCTTTGGCTCATATTTGTGCTTGGCTTGCAAGTCTTTTTTAGCTCTCAGCACAGGGAGATATCTATAAAACTTGTATAGTCTGATTTTCTGCCTCACTCATGAGGTTTATTGCCAAACTCGATCGACTGTCTGTTGTGATTACAATATGCAACATGTTACTTTTTATGAAGATGGGAGTGTCCTCTTTGGCTTGACTATGAATCATCTTTCATGCTCTGCAATGATCTAGTATGACATGCATCATGACATCATTTTTCAGCTTCTTGGGTTACCAGTAACATTGGCAGTTTGTTTTAAGAATTGGCTGTCGACTCATATCTTCAAGTGGATTGGATCTGGATACAGGTATCTTGTTACCTTCTTAGTTCTTAACACATGTCTCATCAAGTACACTAGATGGATCGAGTACATTGTCTATTCATATTTGGATTATGCAAAGCTTACTATCATTACATGGTTATTCCAAAATTGAGCATCTTTATTGTGATGCCTCCGTGGGCTATTTGGTCGGGGTTTGGATAGTATCTTTCCCACATGATTTTGAGATTCTTTTTTGTATGGCCATCTTATAAGGCCTCTTGAAATCTTCTTTAGGTTGAGTTATAGGGGTTTGTTACAATTTGGAGCATTTGTATGACCATTTATAAGGTCAAATTTTGAGTTGCTCTTTTTATTTTGCTAGAGTTTTAGAGATGTTGGATCTATCATTTTGTATTATATGAGTAACGAATGAGGGTTTTCTTTCTGGTTCTTTCCCTCAAGAGCTCTTTTGAACCAATTTATTATTATGTAAATATACTGTGATTCACCACTTTTGCCTTAAAACAAAATTGTACATGTAATAATTAATCTATATGATAATAATGATAATAAACATACATTAATAACTTCTTATACTATTAGTTATCCATGACACCTATTATTATTCAGAGTAATGATTCTACTATTTATTATGAACAACTATATATTTTTAATAGTAAGTATTAATTAAGCAATTATATGTAATGTATATTTAATTAATGTGTTATATTTATTTCATTGATATGTATAAAGTATATTACATTCTTATTTATTACTTATTATATTCTTATCTAATAAATGTATTTCTTATATAATATTATATAAGAAATAATAATCTTTGCAAGCAAATGAGGTTGCAAGTAGAGTGGGCTTAACCATGAAGGGAACTTCGTAGTTAGCACACTCAAGTTGGAGTAGTACTGGGACAGATGACCTCCTAGGAAGTCTCAGTGCTTCACCTCTATGAGCATCATCTAGATGCAATGGGTGCTAAGTGTTCTAATCATTCTCATGAGAGATGGGTTCTTGTGAACCACTACTCATGAATCATGGGTCAATGAGTTTGACTCAAATTATTACATTGTTGAATCTTATAGAAATATCACAATTGTAGCTTTATTATTACTAAATGAGTTTATTAAAACAATTCAAAAATATTTATAATTGTAGATATGTTAAATTACTATTATAAAAAATCAAGTGTTATTATTATTGTTAAAAGCAATAAGACAAAAAGATATTTGTTAAACTATTATTATTAAAAAACAAATGATTTTATTATCCACATATTGTAGAAAAAAAGGACAAAATGGAATAGTGAAATCACTATTGTATGAAAAAAATAATACAATCATAAGACAAGTTGGTCAATTGATTTTAATTCTTGCTTTTCATTGGTTGGTGGTTTGACATTTAACATGCTGATGTCATCCCAATAAGACTGGGTACTATTAGCCAATAGAATTACAGATAAAACAACTTGTATATTTGTAAAGAAATTCAAAAAAATGATAATTTTTACAAATTGTTGTAAACCTATTTTAATTCTGAATGATGATTGGTTGATGCTTTGACATTTAATTGAATCTCCATAAATGCATAAATATTCCTCTAATGAACATGCTTAGACAAGCCCTTGTCTACATCTTGAGAATAAAGGTTTCCTTCTTTAAAAAAGTAAAAATACTTGTAATTTTTGCCACCTTGTAAATGAGTTCAGGGGTAGACATCCCCATTTAAAAATATTGGGTCCCTTCAATTACTCCCTTAAATGTGTCTCAAAATCATGGTAAATGCATTGTGATATTCTTAGAAAGATGTGGGCCACTCATACATGCCAACCAACACAAGGAAACTTAGAAACAAGTCTTACATTAAGGCCCCGTTTGTTTGTGGAATTGGAATTTGGCCCAAAACCTGATTATCTCATAATAAGGTTTTGATATTCTGATTTTGAATATTCAGAATATGTTTTGGACCGTTTGGTTGATTTTGAGATAATCAGGTTTTGACTCAAATTCCAATTCTGCAAACAAATGGAGCCAAAGTAAATTCGCGAATACTGTCAGTATTACAGTGCGATCTGCGATCTGTGTCTAAATATTGTAACAGCTGAAAAAGTTTACAAGCTCCAATAATGGCACCTGCTTTACCATCGGCTGTAGAAATACCATGGCAAGTCGACCGCAACTAAGCAGGAAATAACTCCGCCAGCACAATAAAAGTCATCGTATTGGGCCCATAATTTGCAAAGAAAAACACCAGACAATAGATTGCCAAAATCCCATATCGGTGAGGCTCTTTAAGCCAGTAACTTTGGTAAGGAATGGCGAGGGCGAACAAAAAAATTGACATAAAGAAAAATCCAATTGACTGAATTCTAAACCTCCCAATACGATCTATGAGAAGAATAGTAAACATGTACCCTGGCAGAGCTCCACACAACGCAATTAGCGCCTGTGCTTTTGCAGTGCGATAAGCTTCCAGGGATCCCTGCTCGCTTAGTATCCGAGAATGTTTGCCGCTCATTTTCAAATTTACTTTCCCGCTTCACATAATCGGGTTATCAAAACATATTCCACCTCTTTGGCTGGAAGATACATATTCTCATTTTAGGCCCATATTCAGGTTTTGAGATGATAACTCGATTTTGACTTTAAGGGTTCCAAACAGTGGATATGGGTCAAAATCGGATTATCACCCTCTAATTCCTATCATCTTCCGACAAACAAACGGGACCTAAATGAATAAACAAGACTGATTTATAGCTCAATGAGTCTCTCTCCCGTTGGATGGAGAAAATTCAACACCTTTCTAATGTATAATTATCCTCCATTAAAGGATGACCAAAAAAAAGAACATATCTATAAAGATTCGACGAGAGATCTATAAATCGATAGGCTATGAACCCATTACCCCAAATGTCAACATTCCTCCAAAGTTAGATGCCTTTCTAGCTCGCTCACACTTTTCTCGCTTAAAAATTATACAAGCATCGAAACCCCTTCCTAAAATTCACAAATTGACATTCTTTTCACTTTACAGCCCACCAAATATTCTATATTTAAACCATATTTTCCACATCGCAAAGACTACCTTTCTGCATTTCCAATTTTGTGTCGGGGAGGGATTTCCCAGGTAAGGTTTCCATGCCTTTTCCCATTGTAAATGCACTTTTTTGATTTTTTAAGGAACATATACTCATTACATATGCGTAATGCAACTTGAGTTTCTCGGTTTTAAGGAATATATACTCATTACATATACATCAAGCATTATGGAATTTGAGGAACACGTACACGTTATGTGTAACCGAGAATATGAATAATTTTGTGCCCACTTTGTTTATCTCCTATTTTGATTCCGGTTCCCATTCTATATTCTGTTATTCCTCCCTTTTTAAAAGTTTTTCTCGAAAATATCTTTTTCTACACTTAGCCGGCTTCAAATCGATAACTCCAGGAATAAGATTTTGTTTATACTTGATATAGGCGGATTAAGTACAGGTTCGGGGTTTCGCATTTTTTGTATTTAAGCCGAATAGCTGCATACAATCTCAGGTAGCCATTGGAACCCAAGGTTTGTTTGTCGCTACGGGGAATTCACTCCGCAGATTCAAAATGAGTTATGGAAGTGGAAGCACGTCTACCTTGAGCTCTGGTAATTCATTCTAAGCATTTTAATTTTTCAAAATTTTGTGAAAATTGTTGGGGTTTTTTTAACCTAGGACAATGCCACACAAGGGTTTTTAATTTTCTAGGGTTATAATGTTAAATTAAGGACGAATTTGATCATTCCAGAATTTCAGTAATGTAATAGTGCATTTGGTGGTAGTTATGTTTTTGGGCTAATTGTCAAATATTTGGTAAGTTTGGTTGGATATATGCATAATTTCAAACTATATGATGGATATGTCATTCAGTAATTCTGAGTTGTGTACGGTTAGCTAACAGTGTAGACGATTAAAGTCAATTTCTCCGGCCACCTTTCGATGATTTGGTAGATTAGGGTGAATATATTATTAATCTTAACTCTGAAATTGGTTAGGTCATTTGTTCGGTGGGAAGTTACTATAACTCTGGAATTCACTGGAAAGTAATGGCGAATTCAGTATTTAGTCATTTTTCTGGCCAATTACCTATGGTTTAGTATATTTAGGCGGGTAAATGTACATCATGTTTAATATTAACATTGTTTAGTTTGTCTGGTAATTCTGAGGCTCTTAATAATGTAAGAGTGCAGGTAGAGATAATTGTATTCCCAATCAATTCTCAATGGTCTGGCATATTGAAATTTATATTCTATAGATCTGAAGCTCTAAGTAATTTAAAAATTCTGGTAGAGGTAGTTTATTTGAATTTCCCAATAAATAACTGCAAAACAGGTGCACATGCATGCACACACGTCTACATGCATGTGTATTTACACACAGATATTATATACTTGTATACACCCAAATACACATGAGATAAATAAATACATATTTATATGTATGTATGTATACATAGTAATGTACATATGTATGTATATGCATTTTTATGTACAAGTCTATGTATACATGTATCACTTTGTGTTTACATATGTGCTATGCACATAAATATGGGCACACATATATGCACATACATATATATACATATACATATACATACATATACATGCATGTATAGTCACTCATATGCTATATATGCATATATACATATATGAATGTAATTATATTATATATACATATGTATGTATGTATATGCATACACACATAAATAGATATGCATAGACATATACCTGTACACGTACACGTACACGTACATGGACATATACATACACATACATGTGTATATATATACACACACCCACCCACACATATACAATAAATACTTACATGCTTATGTGTATATGTGTATGTATACATATATTATTATATTTATGTGTATGTATACATATATTATTATATTATATACACATGTATATGTATGTATGTATATATCAATGTGTGTTTGTATGTATGTGTAGTTATATATAATATATGTGAAGGTTTATGTATGTGTATATGTACATATGCATGTATATGTGTATGTACATGCATATGCATGGGTATATATGTATGTGTCTATATGTATGTATATAAGTATATATGTATACGTTAGCATGGATATCTTAAAATATATCTATTTAAAAACTGCAGATATATATCACTTTCAAGGAATCTTTAAAACCTATATGACAAATCTAATATATGCACTTCAAGGGTGACATATCTTGACATCCTTTATATAAATGTATTTAAGATATCTATGCTAGTATTTATATTTTTCATGTTAACTAAGAGTGTCCATGTACTTTGAAATGCATACTAGTGTAGTGAAGTAAATTTGACCCTACAGAAAGGAAACTATGTTCCCTTGAGAGCCAGTTTCACAACATACTTTCAAATATCTACAACAAGCTCTCAGATATCTACAACAAGCCAAATTAGTGAAGATATCTTATTAAAGATAAAGTAAATGAATATTTTGATTACAGAAATGGAAAGTACAAATGATAGGGGGTTCTTGTCTAGAATTGAGTGTCTTGGCCAAGGACACCAGCGCGACACATGAACATCCGTGAGGTGTGCTGCAATCCTATACAAGACCGCAATAGAGAATACTCAGGATTTGGCAAAAACCCAACTCCGTATTTAGGCCAATTTGTTAAACCCCAAATGTTAGAAGCGTAACAACTAATATGAGAAAGACGATCTAAACAAAAAATGAATAAAAAGATAATTGCAAACCTTTGTGCATTTGAATGCTTCCAATAAACCTGCACACCCACAAGAGAGGAATAATATTTGGGGCTATTTGGAGACTTGCCTCAGTCAACTCTTTGTTTTGGTGTTTCCACCTCCACAACAACGAGGTAGATTGATAGATAAATCAATAAATAGATAAATAAAATGATTTGGTGGATAAGGATGTGATAAGTGCCAAGATGCTCAAAGAAATGAGAGAGATATAAAGATATTACCAGATACGCTTGAGAAAGTCAACAGAGCCATGGATATTGTTGCGAGATATCGTTGTAGAGAGAGAGAGAGAGAGAATGCCAAAGATTTTGTGAGAGAAGCTAGAGAGATTGAATGAAGGCGAAAAGGTCAATTTAAAAGACAAAATAGGAGGTAAAAAGAGGCTAATGAGCCATTTTGGAAGATTTTGAGTTATTTGTTTCCATTGATCTGGCAGGTGACAAGTGTCGAAATGCTCTAAGCTAACATTTGAATGTTAGGATGTCATAAGACACATGTATGGCGTGTGGATGTTTGCGCGATGTGTTAGTGTTAAAACAAATCATGCTAAAAAATGACGGGAGATATGAGAAACACGTTGGTTCATGCAAAGGTGACACTGAAAGACAACTTCTGGAAAATAACCCTGAGCATCCTAAGAGGGAAAAGGCTTATGTGAGGGCTGAAATGGACCTGCACAAATACTAGGGGAATGGACATTAAAGTGGCTACAAAAGCGTAGGTAAAATTGCAATGGATTATGGAATTTTTGACTCTACAACTAGCATAGATATATAAAATACAATTATCTAAATGATGCCAAGAGTTATTATTTTCGAGGACCTATCTAACTTTTGTGACAAACCTAATATAGCTACCTCAACATTGATATCTCTTTGCATCTTTTATATAGATGTATTTAAGATATCTATGCTAGTATTTAAATTTTATATTTATGTTTCATGTTAGCTGAGAGTGGTCCATATATTGTGAAAGGCATGCTGATGTTAAATTCACACACACATCAAAGTGGGGGTAAAATATTATTGTGCGAATATATTGACAAGTGACATAATCGTGTGCTAGGTTTGTCTAATGGCCCGATCCCAATCCATCCTTATTTACTCTCTATTTGCATATAGCCATCTTATTGTTGGTGAATCCTATATTTGATGTCACTCATCATCGTTAAACCAACTTGGCAAGGGGTTTGACCCAGCAGAATAGGATCACCTCTTGTGTCAAAAATCTCCTCAAAGGTGTGTACAAACATGACCTTGACAAATTTGGATGATGAGAAGGTGACAGTGAAGGTGAATCAATTTTTCAGGTGTACATTATATTAGTTCAGTTTTGTGTCGCATGGTTCAATCCCACATGGCAGATTGGATCCAAATTAGTTGGGATCAAACACGGATTGCTCCGAATTGAGCTGGCTTTTCTATGCTTGTTTGGACTCTAAGTCATCAGAAGAAGACATAATTTTATGGTAGTGATGAATTAATCTAGAACAATGTCAATATCATTTATTCATCTTCAAACCTAGAACTAGGCCACTCTATGAACTTATTTAATTTCAAAAACTTATTACAACTATCTGTCCCTGCTCTTTTATCTTTTAAAATATCTCATTGGGAGTCGTGCAAAGTTGCAAACCATACAAAATCAAAACCTTTTTTCATATGAAAGTGACATGTAGATTTTATGTTGATAATTTCGATTGTCACAGCTGAGTCATACATCAATGTGTCAGTATGCGTTGATGTTTGTATTTTCTAGTAAATACTATTAGGTAATATTGAATTATAGGTGTGTCACATGGTATCAATCAACTCATTGCAGCTCTTGTCAAATCAGAGTGCAGTATTAATCAGTAACAATAGCACATGACAAGTTCTAGCCTTTTAAAACTACTTCTTTGTTGATTATAATATTACACAATAGATTGAATAATTTCAAAAAGATTCTCAAGATTACATTTGCAACTTCTTTGAGCTCACTATAAATGCTTATTTGTATTATAAAATTGAAAATAGTATTTTAAGTTGCTCTCTTGTTCTCCCTGCCATCCCCTAAATCCCCCCGCTGTTCCCTGCCATCCCCTTAATCCAGTAAGTCTTTTGCATCCCAAAATTCGGTGATTAAACTTTATTTATAGCAATTGAAGAAAACTCACATGTAAACCCCCTTTTGACATTACATCATTATCATTTATACTTAATTCCACGTTATTGCATGGGATGCGAGTTGACCAAGATTTGAACTTGAGCCATCATGGCAAGTGCTACATAATTACCATCATCTATTAGCCAACTAATTTCTGCAGGCATTGTTGACAAAAAGGATTGTAGATTTAGTTTCACTAAAAGAAAAGAAAACAGTTTACTTTTATTTGATTATGTTTGTTACATCTTCTCAGTCTTGCTAAGAGTAATTGATATTTATAGGAAGTCAAGGTGGAGGCACTCGGCGTACATTTGAATTTGGGAGAACACATGTAGTGAAGCCCAAGGGAAGACATCAGGCCACCATTGTGTGGCTTCATGGTTTGGGTGACAACGGTTCAAGGTACTTTCATTGAAATGATCATTCCCTATTGCATGTATTCGGGAATTATGTATCATGTAAATTATATGATGTTGGTCGTGTGCAGTGTCAAGTCTTTTTAAAGCTATCTTGTTGCAAGCATTATGGTTTTATTAATAGATTAAGGATGGTTTTTAATAGATTGAATCGTTATCATGTGGTTAAATGGTACTGTGATTGTAGCTCCTTGAACTTGGAAAGAACAGTTAATGAACATGCTGATAGGTTATTACAGTGTAAGATTTCTAGAATTGTTAACCAGGTAAAGCACTTTTTGTATCTTGTTTGGGTTATAGCCTGAGGATTGCTTTGCATTGTTTTCAGAACATGCTAAGGAGGTGAAGTTTAGAAAAAAGGAAAGCAGGAACTAGATGAAATAGTGATTTTTGCTACTTCTTTGACAAAATTGAGTGGAAAAGCAAGGTATCACACATTGGACACGAAGCACATTAACCAGAACTAGTTAGAATCAAAAGTATATATAACTGAATTTATGCAAAGTCAATATTTGGACACACTGTATTGAGCTATATAAGGTGAAGTCTAGTTTATTGTTTAGAAAGCAGCAAGTGCCCACCTGCACTCAATACCCCATAGTGTTCGTCAAAGAACAGGTCAAGTTTTTGCATTTAGAAAATTTATGTAGGATGAGTGAACTACTTAACTATTAGTCTATTTAAGGTAATACAATTTCAAGAGAGCTGAAGATAACATTGCATCAGTCTCTTGGCCTTACAGAAGATTCTATGAGCTATTATCAAAATTTTCAACAATTGGCTATTTCTGTTGGAAAATTTTCAAATATCAGATTCGTGGCTTTGCTAATTAGCAGGTTTTCCAATATTTTGTAATATGAAATAAACATGATATAGATTCAGAAAATCTCCATCACTGTTAATAAATCCTTCTGCTTTTACAACTTATTTTTCTCAGAAGTGAAAGTTTCACTTGCCATTCTATATTTCTTAAAGATTTTATTCCAGCACGTCAAAATTTTCCCTGATAGCCTTAAATTGTTTTAAAAGAATTTTCTTATGCCCAATTCTTGCACTTGGAGAACTTCTGACCTTTGCTTAATGGATTTGGTTAAAAGATGATGTGACAACTGAAAGTGAAAGTCCTTCGGGGTTTTCCTTTGCTTGAGAGGAGCATGTTTTTTGTTTAAACAGCTGGTCTTGGAATTTGTAAGCCTTTTTTAGAGAATAATTAAGACAGAGAGGAAACTAAAAGGACATGCAAAGGTAATGGAATAATACAAGAGTAGCAGTAAATGGATATCTCTTTTCCAACTGGAACTTACACTACATGCTTGGAACTCTTAGCTTATGCTCGAATCATGTAAAGAAGTTGAAACTCTGTCCACTACAATCTCCGGTTGGACACACTTTGACGATTCTTGTACCACAAGATTATTTAGGCAAATAAAGAGAAGGAAATAAATGGTCTTCTACAGTTGTGCTAGATGACAGGTATGCGAGTTCCATAATCCAATGACAGATGCAGAAGAAGGTGGATAGAAGCTGTCTAAAATGATTAATCTTTGGGAGTAAATTAAACTTTGTCAATCCACCTACTCCTTGAGTACAAATAAACATCAAATGCTATATAGGCAGAAAAAGTCAAAGGTAGTTTTTCTAGACACCACCATGTGACAAACCAATTTGGTATGAGGCTCCTCTTATGAAAGCATTAATAAGGACTAAGTTACCGATGCGCTGCCTGGAGGTATGGATGTGGAGGCGGATGCGCTGGGAGGCGGATGTGGAGGCAGAGGTGTGGTGGATGCTGGGAGGAAGTGCATCCTGGGCCTGTGGATGCCCTGTGGATGCGTTAGCGCATCCTGGGCCTGTGGATTCCCTGTGGATGCATTACAATGCATCCACAGGGCATCCACAGGCCCAGGATGCACTTCCTGCCAGCATCCACCACGCATTCGGGGGTTTATTTGGCCATTTCTTTACAATAACTATGTGCTGATTCTGCTAGTCTTAGTGCTATGTCTCTTAGTCCTGTAGCAATTGTGTCTGGGCGAGTGTAGACTGCGAGGAATGGCTGATGAAGCTGGACTGCAGTCTCTGTGTTAACAAAGATGGACTGCAGTCTCTTTGTTGACAAAGACAGACTGGAGTCAGTCCATTTCCAAATTCTCCCGTGTTGTGCCATGCCGTGACCAATCATCTCGTGCCGTTACCAGGTACACAATGATGGCTTTTGCTTTGCTTTTATTTTGGTTTTGTAGGATTTTAAAAATTTGTTTTAGTTTAGAACTTTATTTAAAAAATGTATAAAATTTATTATAAATAAATCATATTCTATTTTTTATAATATAAATTTTTAAATGGTAAATTTAAGTAGTATATATTGTTAGATTAAAACATAGTCATATTAAATTAAACTAAATATAATTAAATTATATTATATTGTAATTTTATTAATTAAAATTTATAAATATATATATTATATGTTTAATAATAGATGTTTATAAAATTATTAATTATTAATTGCATTTTTTTTGTGTGTGTATATATACACACACACACACACGCGTGCGCACCCAAATGCATCCAACCCCCCCCCCCCAAAAAAAAAAAAAAAAATTTTTTTTTTTCATGCATCCACGTATCAGATTCTCGTACTGTTATCCGCATCTGCACCCAAACTGGTAACTTAGCATAAGGAGATTATTTTTATCTACCGTACGATTTTGTTTTGCAATATGTACAATTTAACCCCTTTATTCCCCCTTATGGATTTTATCCCATGATCTTCGACAAGGAGCATTCACAACTTATTCCTACTCATAAGTTTCATGGACTCGTGATGATATAATAGCATACATAGTAGACATTTAAAAACTGTGTACAAGTTATTGTCGTATCATAAAAAATAAAATTTCAATCATAGACTAAGAGGGGTTAGGGCGGGGTTATCAATAAAATCATAGTTCACGGACTGAGAGAGAGTACTCGACAAGCCCAAATTTTCAATTTGCCAAAAACTTGGCAAATTCTCAGCAACTTAGAAATTACTAATAATTAAAATCTCTTAATGGAATATATTTATTTTGCAAAATTCAATTATAATATTTATTAAATTGAAAATTGGCATCTCAAAAGTGAAAATACATGATTTGAGAGCAAAAACAATGTATGAAAAATGGGTATTAATAAGCATTTTACCTGTGTTGGCTTTACCCATGTTTTTCTTCCGTCTATAAAAATTCAAGAGTTGAACTTGTAAAAACTCGCCCGACAAAAAATAGAGTACTTGGCAACTTGGAGAGTACTTGTAGAGGTTGCAAACTATGAATAGAATGCCTTATATTTGTCATAATTTGGGCATAAATTGTAAAAAAATATGCCCAAAAGTGCTGCAAGTTGCTCAGTTATGGTTTGACCTTACTCTCTACACTGTTTATATCAAATGTACATAGACTTTGATTGGATCTTCATAATTTCGTGCCATTTGGTGTATCAGAAAGCACTTTTGAAGAGTTTTATTTAGATGGATTATATTCGATACTTAATAAAATTATTGAGATAGCTACCAGCTGTCAGCATGAAATGGGCCAACGCTTTTTTTAGCATTCAATAAAACTGTCACAACAATCAAATCTGATCCACATTTAGCAGAGAATAATGCTATGATAGAGAATCAAGGTTACTCAAGAATGCGTCTCAAGGTTTAAAACCCCTATCCCTTTCTTGCAGATGCCTTGGGGACGTCCTCAGGCTGTCCCCAATTTGCAGAAATCAGGGGAATCATTGTTGGAACTGGAAGATGATGTGGACTACTGCCAGGGACGCCTGGCCTTCTTGGGAATGACAGAGCTTTTGCCCCAACATTATTGTTAGAATATCAGTAATTAAACTTAGTGAACATTGAGAATTGGACTGTCGTACATGTCTGATTTCTATTGTAAACAAGTGATAATCCTTAAATAGAGTGATCTCTTTTTAAACGTGAATTTTTTCTGGGGATGTCCAGCTGCCCTCGGGACTATTGCCAAGGGCGTCAGGCCGTCCTAGGGATGACAACTGTCATTTTGGGCAAAAGCTATCATTTTGATTACACAGGTAATTTTGTCATACATATAAGTTAGTACAAGAAGGTTACATTTGAAGAACTCCAGAGCTATCGTGAAGACAGGTTATCAGGCCAACTCCAAAGTTTCAACTCCACAAGAACACAACCCTGATTATGAATAAAGAACAGACCCCTATTATGCAATTTTCCAACCTAGTGTTGTAGTGGTCCTTACCTTTATCTCCTATTCATCAATTATAAGATTAGCTACCAACATTTATCTGTGGCACAAGGAAGTGTGCAATATTGAACATTTCTTTTAACTTCCCATGGTGCAACAACAAAACATTTAGTAGGAGATGGTGTTTTTCTTAAATATCTGTAGCAGTTCATAGAGATTCCTAATGAATAAAAACACCAAAGTGTGCATTTGCACAATGCTGGAATCTAGGAGTAGACAAGTAATTTAGGAATTCCTTGAGGAGCTTTGGTAGTGTTCCATTGTTAAATTTGAAATTTTGAACACAAATGTTGTATGGTAAGGTTCTATAATGTATAACTATATATGCATGCTTTATCCATGTTTTCATATGAATATAATGTATATATGCGTGTTTTGCCCATGTTTTCATATGAATATTTAAAATTTCCCTGTATATTTTAATTTTTCCTTATATTTTATACAGCTGCCCCCTTTGCCATCCCCAAAATTGGCTTGAAAAATCGGGAACACGAAAAATCCATCCCCTCATTCCCACATCTTGAAAGCTCGAGGTAACCTTGTAAAGAATACAATTTAATAATGTGTGCTTTGTGCAGCACATATAAATTGTTAGCAATTCCATTGCATATGAGTAACAAGCCTAAATTCTAGAGTGACTCGGCTTAGAGACAAAAACCTGTGCCATGACAGATCTAGTTGTATGTGTTATGACGCTATTAATGCACTATGTGCAAGGAAGAGGGATGTGATTGTGTTTTGGATGTTTCCATAACTTGATATAGATGCTAATGTTTCATAAAGATCTAATTACCTTGACCAAGCTGTATTGGATTTGACTGCCTTACCATTTATTGAATTAATAACATGATCCATGTATGACACAGTAACATATCAGATGGCTTACAAGGTCCTTAAAGCTAGATGCTAGCTTGTTTATGGGGCTTCTTTAATATCCCCAAATGGGATACTAAAAAGAAAACAATAAAATATGCAAACTAGGGCACAAGTCTGTTAACAATTTTTTTTCACAACTAGGGCATAAATCTGGAAATGAATTTTGCATCAGATTATTCTCATTACATCTCAGATATAGTATCATAAACATAATTTTCTGATTGTTATTATGATTAGAAATGATTACAAAATAACCCAGAATTTTCAGAAAAGCATTTCTGATTTTCCCTATTTTTTCTGAGATATAGACAGGAAAATAGAAAGCACTAAACTCCCAAAATGACTGTCAAACAGTATGTTTTAGCTGCTCCTTGTACCAGTCCCTCAAAAAACTCAGAATTGGATGATCTGCAACACTGAATGTCCCCAGATCTGAGTCTCCAGCACTGATATTGTCCTCAATTTGGCCTCCAAACCCGATCAACACTTGCAGCCCAGAATTAGCAATGTGCTAGGGTTTCACAAATTGGTGTTCTTCCACTGAAACACACTCTTTTGACTAGGGAGAGCCCTTGTGTCTCACCGAAATCAGGGATACTTCAGCATTTCAATCCTCAAGCCAAGATGCAGCAGAAACAACAGAAAACTTCATCATCTAATGAGCTCTAAATGAGCCCTTAGGGTGTTTTATAGCATTTTCTAAAAAGATGAATCAATCACCATGCTTGATATTCCACCTCTTAATCCAACGCTCCAAAATAAAAACCTTAAGTGTGCACCAATGAAACTCTTTGAAGCTGGGCGCCTACCTTGGGCTTTTGTTATATGTTTTTATTAAGTCACTTAAGTACATAAAAGAGGGGATAACTTAATTCCCTTGGCTAGGCATCACTTAAGTTGCCTAAAAAGACGTGCTTGACTTAAAATAACTTAAATTCACCTAGAAATAACTTAAGTTCACTTAAGTTGCATCAAAAGACGTGCACTCAACTTAAAATTAGAATTTAGAACAAGCCAAGGACCTTGTTTCTTACCCAATGATGCTCTATGTCCTCTTCCTTTGGGTAATCCAAGGAAAGGACAGCCAATTGCTGTTAATTGTCTTGCTTTGAGTTGGGGACATTACAGTCTTCCCCACCCAAAGAACGCTTGTCCTCAAGCATTTGAAGACTAGGATGTTTGAGTATCTGCTCTCCCTGCCATGTTTCATCCTCCAAAGGCAAGTTTTTCCATTTGATAAGATATTCAGAAATTACCTTGTTCCTCAGCCTTAACATCCTGAAGCTTAAGAAGTAGCTGGTGGTGCAAGACCAACTTAAAAGCAAAGGAGTATTTAACATATGATTATGATCTATTTCAAAATTTTATCACTGTGTAGAGCTTTTCAGAATGATGCTTGTCATTTTTATGATTAATAATTGTTGGACATCTTTATTGATGATTATAATATATGCTTTAAAATTTTATCTATTGCTTAGTGCATTTAGTTTTATGACAAATGAAACAATCTTACTTAGCATGTAATGATAGTGGTTATTTGCATATGCATAAGTTTGGCCTGTGTGCTACCTAATTGTGCAGTTGTTTTTAGTTCACTTGTGGTCTTTCTAAGGCAACATTGGACTGACTTCCTGTGTGTTCAATGTAAGTGCTAATATGTGTAAGGCAATTTATCCATCTGAGTTCATAGACTCTGCTTTTCTTTCAATGTTTTCATTTTATATTATATGCATGAGACAAAAGACAGAGCATTCTTTTTGTTGTGTTATGCTGATGCTGTATTTCTGTTAATGGAAAAGTATTTGCTCATTTAAACCTTTTGTATTCTTGACATTGCAGCTGGTCTCAGCTCTTGGAAACACTACCTCTTCCTAATGTAAGATTTCTATTATAGATTCTACCATCTTTATGTCTTGATGTAAGTATATAGCTGTGGCTAGCTATAGCAGTCTTTGTAAATACTTCAGTTATAGCTCTTGAATGCAGAATTAACACAACAATTAAAATGACAACAAACAAATTTGTTTTGTTGTCAAACATTGCATATAACACCTGTTAACAATGTTGTTTTGAATGATAGCTTTGATGATAACAAATTTTGACGATGTTGCAGATAAAATGGATATGCCCCACAGCTCCTACACGTCCAATTGCTCTTTTTGGTGGTTTTCCATCTACTGCATGTATGTGACTTGTTTGATTTTCCTTAATATGATTTTGATGAGCTTCCATTTGATTTAAGTTCTTTTACTTAGAAGTAAATCATCTGTTGTTGAGATATATAAACAACATACTTTAAATTTCTGGTTTTGAACTACAAATTATTTTTATTACTACTATTAGTGAAATTCTTGATTTCTCATTTTTAGCTAAATGTATATAGCTTATATTGAATTTCTGCAAGCTCATCTAATCATAATGGTCTCCATGGGTATCAGGGTTTGATGTGGGTGATCTGTCAGAGGAAGGTGCTGCTGACTTGGAAGGCTTAGATTCTTCAGCAGCACACATTGCAAATCTTTTATCAACAGAGCCTCCTGAAAGTATGTAATATAAAGCTTGTAACTCGTAATGCATTTCTGTTCATTGTTGATGCTATCATGAGAACAAACAAGGAATTTATCAAAAAAGAGTTTTTTGAGTATCGCTTCACTTTTCAACTGATGATAAAGTGACTATTGTAAGGACAATAGAGACAGAAAGCTATGATACATATGTCAGTTGATCTTAAACTTGTTCACATTTTTGATTATGTAACTCCTCTTTTTGCATAGCTATAAATGGTGCCTTCTCAAATTGTAAATGTCTCCAATTTAAATTTTTCCACCAACTTCATGTTAAAGAGATTTCAGATGTAAGAGTTATTAGTTGCTTCCGATGCCTTTTAACTAAGGATAGAGGATTTCAGTCTGTTTACTTTGTGTGTAGTTTGCAATCTTTATTGATGACTTCATAAGAAGTAGAAGTGAGATGTACTAATAAAGTTATCTTTTTCTTGAATATACAGTAAAGCTTGGGGTTGGAGGTTTCAGTATGGGTGCAGCACTTGCCTTGTACTCAGCAACTTGTTGTGTTGTTGGAAACTACAGCAATGGTGATCCATATCCAGTCAATATTAGTGCAGCTGTTGGTCTAAGTGGTTGGCTTCCTTGTGCCAAGTAAGAATGTGCT
Organism: Chamaecyparis obtusa; assembly: GCA_027943335.1. Classification (NCBI taxonomy): domain Eukaryota; kingdom Viridiplantae; phylum Streptophyta; class Pinopsida; order Cupressales; family Cupressaceae; genus Chamaecyparis; species Chamaecyparis obtusa. The sequence continues at coordinate 242,193 of BSBK01006800.1, forward strand.
GCCATTTTAAGACGGGTTAAAGAAGAGTACAATTTTTATTCTATTTGTATTTAGTTTGATAATCTGAAAGAAACTGAAGTGTTTATTTTCCATTATCATGTTAAACGCTTGGTTCATAGAGTATGTCCGTATGTTGATGTTAATTTTCTATTGTACAGGGAGTTAAAAAACAGGTTGAAGGAGTCTCAGGGGGCTTTAAAGCGTGCAGAAACAAAGCCTCTTTTGTTGTGTCATGGTAAAGGTGGGCAGAATCAAATCCCAGACACTTCTTGTTATTTGTTTTGCTATTTTATTTTCATAGAGTGTTATTCTTCTTTAAGTAAATCTAACATTTTATTTTCTGATCCCTAACACTTCAAATATTGCATGCGATAGGAACTATAGAGTATTGATCATAATGATGCACTTAATATCAAGTGTACTAGCATTTTCTCTTTCCTTGTTTTTAAAAGATATTTTTTAACCTTTGTCTAATACAAAATCTAGTGATCATGTAAGTCTTATGACTTTTGCCTTGCTCACAGCTTTATTAATGGTTCGCATTGAGTAATTCTTGATGTGATTTTCTTTGTTGTTTGTATCAATATTTTTTCTGCACATGGTGTTTTTATTGAGTAGAGTTCCATTTCACAGTTTAAGAGCCCTTTGATGCTAGTTTAAGTTTTAACGATTTGTGGTCACAGCAACTAAGGCATTTTCTGTACCACTATAAAGAAATAAATGAATTCCTTTACAAAAGTTAGGGTTAATGAATATGACAATCAATTAAAATTTAATATAATTTATAGCTGCGACAAATCGTGTAACAAAATCTTGAAATCTGCAAATAGTAGAATGGAAGTAGATACTTAGCTGATTTTAGTGGTCAATAGATAGTTGTTCATTTTTTTGATCGTAGTGAATTCAAAATTGAAACTTCTTAAATGCTTTGGAACTAGATCGAGAAGATCTCAATTGAGCTACTCTTGGAATTGGATGGATTGATCATGTGCATTGTTGGTGATCTAGACTTAGATTTAATCTCTGATGTCTGGTTAAGCTTGTAAGGACTTTGGTTTTCGCAAACATCTCAAGGGGATTGTTGGATTGCTAGGGTCACGTTCTTTTAGGTCAGCTCATTGAATGGTCCAATTTAATGGCTTTGAGCAAAATGTTCAAGAACAATGCGCACAGTTGTGCCTATGGTCTGTATGATTTTGAGGTTGATTATTTCTTTGCCCCTTCAAAAATGAAGTGTGCTTTAAAGTTTTGTACTTCTAGCCACTAAAGAATTTAGTTCACATTGAATGCCTTTTGATGTTTAAGACGTCACAACAATTCTCACATACATGTGTTAAGTTGGCTCGCAACAACTAGTAGGAAAGTGCAAGAGTCTTAAAAGTTGAATTTGAAATTTTGGGGTCAATCCCAACCCATTTGGGATTGATCTCAAGACACTCAAGATTGACCTAAAATAGAAAAATGCTAGTTTCAAGACAACAAATGAATGTGTGGACATTGGTGTGAATGGTTATGACTAATTGTCTTCCATAAGGTAGTGACGATGCTGTTTGCTGGCCTGCTAATAATAAATGATATTCATCCCTTTGATCGATTGTATGTGGATGGCGTTGAAAGGCTTATGCGGAGAGTCGACTGTCACTGTCGATTATATGCAATTATTCATTTAATAATTATTTGCTTTGTTCGTTATGTGCTTAATAATGTTCCTTTGTTATATTCATTTATTTAATAATTATTTGTTAATTAATTAATTTATTAATTGATAATCATTTATAACTAATAATTATTCATTAATAATCATTTATTTATCAATTAATACTTATTTAATTACTCAATTGATGTCTAATCAATATATATTTTAATTAGTTGATTTATTTATTTTAAAATTTTTTATTACATACATGGGATATTACATTCCACGCCTCCTAAATTTGCTTGTCCTCAAGCAATTTCAGGTTTGGGTGCTAAAAAATTTTTGCTCCTTCCCAAGTTGCGTCTTCTATTGACAAACCTTTCCATTTGATCATATATTCTGGAATAGTCTTATTTCTCAGCTTCTTCTCCTTCATGTTGAGAACCCTTTCTGGTTCTAGGACGAGTTTACCTTCATCATCAAGTGGAGGTAATTCTTCACATGGAGTAATTTGTTGTCCAAGGACCTTCTTTAGTCGTGATACATGGAAGACATTATGGATTTATTGTTCTCGGGTAACTCTAGCTCATAGGCTACTTCACCAATTTTCCTTAAAACTTTGTAGGGCCTGTAGAATCATGGCTTTAGTTTTTTTGCTCTGCTAGTTTTAATAGACCCTTGTTTATAGGATTGTAACCTCAAGAAAACCCAATCCCCAACCTCAAATGCTCGGTCAGTCTTCTTTCGGTCGGCATAAATCTTTTCTTGGTTTTGTGCATGGTGAAGGTTATCTTTGAGTACTCTCATAATGTCCATATTTTGTTGTACAAAATCTCTAGCTCCTAGTACCTTATTTTCTGGAAGGATTAGACTCCCAAAAGAAGTGGCTTCATAATTGTATAATGCCTTGAATGGGGTCATTCCAATAGATAGATGATGTGTAGTATTGTAATAGTACTCACCAAGTTGTATCCATTTCACCCATGCATTATGTTGTCCTGTAACATAGTTCCTCAAGTATCCTTCTATCCATTTATTAACAATTTTTGTCTGTTCATCAGTTTGAGGATGATAGCTTATACTAGGTGTCAACTCAGTGCTTGCCAAACAAAAAAGTTCTTGGCAAAACATGCTAAAAAATCTGCTATCTCTGTCGCTAACAACATTTCTAGGTAATCCATGTAATTTGAACACTTCTTTGAAGAAAACCTTTGCAACTTGAGGTGCTCTATATTCTATAGTTATAGCCATAAAGTGTGTGTATTTGGTTAAGCGTTCCACTACTACGTATATACAATCTTTCCATTGTACTTTGGGGAGGCCCACTATAAAATCCATGGAGACACTCTCCCGTTTTTGATCTGGTATTGGCAGTGGTTGTAGTAGGCCAGCATGATGTGTTTGTTCTGCTTTATTTCTTTGGCATGTCATACATTCTTGAACATGCCTAAGTATATCCTTCTTAATTCCCTTCCAAGAGTACTTTTCCCTTACTTGTTTGTATGTTTTGTAGTACCCTTGATGTCCTGCTAGCGGGCTGTCATGAAATTCTTTAATGATTGTTGCTTTCATTTTCGAGCCTGGAGTGAGGTATATTTTGGTCTTATATAAGATAATTCCTTCTACTACTTTATAATCTTCCATTTGTATGTTCCCTTCCATGATATCATTGGCATGAGAATTTTTGGCATACTCTGCAATGATGGAGTGCTTCCAATCTGCCATAATGTTTGTTATGGCACACAAGTAGGGTCTTCTAGATAGTGCATCGGCTACAACATTATTTTTTCCTTTTACATATTCTATGTCAAAGTTGTAAGCCTATAATTTGCTTACCCATTTCTGTTGATCGTTAAGATCCTTTTGCTTTAGGAAGAACTATAGACTGTTGTGATTTGTTTTAACCACAAATTTTGTTACACATAATTGCATTAAGTGTTTTCATTAGTGTCACACATATAGTCGGTAAAGGAAAGCAAACAAACAAGTCGGTCAAAACACTAAGTATAGTACCCGAGTAGAGCACAAGGAGAAAGACAAGTTAACTGAGCATAGACATTGAGCCAGATGATTATCGAGCACACCGAGTACAATTATAACCGAGCATACATGTTTACCGAACATCAGTATTTTACTGAGACAAAAATGCAGTATTTACAGTGATACAAGATTGACATAGAAGTTTGGAATGACACTGAAAACAAGGCAAATGGTTTTTATCGAGCTAGAAAATAGTTTACATAAATCGAGGTAAAGATTTATTGGAGATATCAAAATCGATTGGTGATGATCCCTATGCAGTTTTGAATTAGGTTATACATATGGATCGTTGATCAAATGTTTTCTAGAAGTTTCCACAACCCTAATTAGGTTAGGATCGTTATGATTTAAGAATTACCAAGATGTCAGATCAATATGAACATAGATGAGAAGTAGCCGCTAGGAGGAGACAATCTGAAGATCAGAGAGGGTTATGATGCTAAGTTTTTGACAGATTATTCATATTTATATTAGAAGTAGACCAGAGGCTACCAAGCAGTATTTGAAGGAGATATCTATCATAGAAAGGTGATATCAGTTAAGGGCTAAGCAGATCTAATATTCAGCAAAGTAAGTTGCAACATCCAAATCACTATACTGTTACTTTCTAACAATTGTGGCAAAAAAATCTCCTAACAGAGTAGACTTAACTGTCTTTTGTAAATTTCTGAACCGAGTGCACACTTGTAGAGTGTTGCTAAAATCCTCTAACAAGGTAGATCATAACAGGTCTTAAATGTTACTCCTAACAGGGTAAGATCATCAAAAGTGATAAAAAATTGTATGCCCTAACAGACAAACTTTATAATTGCAGTAGTGAAGCTTTGTGGGTTTCATCCCCACCATAGTTTTTACCTTCTAACAAGGGTTTCTGCGATACCAAAATCTTTGTGTCAAGCTATGAAGTTTCATGAATGTTTATTTGTTAGATTAGAAGCATTTTACATTTCAGTTATGTTCATGAATGAATGGTAATGATAAATATGACAGTCGGTTAACGAAGGATATTATTTTAAGGATTGAGATCAAAAGTATTTAGGGTTACTGATTCACCCCTCCCCTCTCAGTAACTCACCTTTCCATAATCCCAACAATTAGTATGAGAGCTTGTTCTCTTGTTAAAGAAGTTTAATCACTGAAGAGGAAAGATCCATAGAGATGGAAAGGTATAAGTTTGACGAGATAATTGAGAATCAGAAATTGGAGTTGCAGATTACCTTGGAACAACTTAAGGACATCAAGGAAAAGTTGAGAGAGTCATTGAACAAAAGGAAGGAATTAGCATTTCAGCAGAATGATACTTAGTATCAGGAAGAAGAGATTGAAGAAATATCTGAAGGATCCAGTAGTGTATTTGATGCATCTGAAGCAACAATCTCAGATTTGTTTGAAAAAAATCAACACCTCACCAAACAACTGAAAGCACTACAAATTGGACAAGAAACTCAAATGGTTAGAATGATTGAAGTTATGAATAATACAAGACAAGTTGAACAAGAGAGGAACATGGCTATTGAAGACAAAAGACAAATTACTGAGAAATTGGAAGAAAAAGAATTTGAAATATTAAGGCTGACCGAGCATCACTTTAAAATTGCAAATTAGATGGTTATCATGAGTCAATAAGTCAATCGGGTGAACAATGAGCTTGCTAGGAAATTGGAAGACATTGGTGAATTAAGGAAAGAAAATGAAAGACTTGAAAAATGAACTGAAGATATAACAACACAATGAAATGATGAAGAAAACTGAGGAAAGCACCAAAAGGATGGATGAATTCTTAACGAGTCAGAAGAGACTAGACAACACCATTGGATTAGGATATATCGAGGAAGGAGAGTCATCAAATCAAGCATAGCAAAGGAATGTTTATGCAAATCCAAGACCAAAGAAGCTCTCATGCTATCATTGTGGAAAACCAGGTCATACAACAAATGTATGCAAGAGCAAAGTAAGTAAAGCTAAAGGTTCTCCTAACACTATTCCTAAATTTAATGGTTATTGCTACAATTGCAACAAATATGGACATCAAGCATATGAATGTAGATCAAAGATGAACAAGTCACCTAAGAGGCAATACATGGAAAAGCACTGTACTATTTGCAACAAGCATGGTCATATATCACAATAATGCAGGGCATAGGTGAAGTTAGTTTGGAAACCAAAGAGACAAAACAACACATATCAACCGAGAAGACAAGGTAACTCTTCCACTTGTACAACACTTGGGTTAATTGTACAACTTGTAGAAGATATGATCATATTGCTGCAAATTGTATTAGACTACACTGGAGAGGAAGATCTAGAAATTGGACAAATTTTGGAATGACATGTCTGCACTGTCATATGGTCGGTCACTTAAGCAAAGATTGTAGAAACCAAGCACCAAAACCGAATGAAGATATGAATGAAAATACCCTTGAAGGAATCAGAAGGCTGAGGAACCAAATGTGGAGAAGATCAACAGAAGATAATGGAGGAACAAGCACAATAATTGGTGACACCTCATCCTTTGGATTAGGTGATTTAACCACTTTTACTTAAGTCAATCAAGTATGGGAACTGAATTTTAATCAGTTATAACTTATATCTTACAACAATTCCTTATGTCTATTGCATGAATACCAAATCAGCATGAATTAAGATGCACTAAGTTGTTATATGTTATGAACTTGTAATGAGCATAGTCGGTAAAGCTAGACTGAGTAAGAAATTGTCAGTGGGTGAAAGTGGTAAAGTTAACCGAGTTGCATAGTCAATCGATCACTGGTAGTGTTAATTGAATTGAAGTATCTAATGGAGAAGATCGAGTGTTTGATCGTTAACCGAGTAATGGTTGGTGAAGCATTTAATGCACCATACTTATGCTGAAAAGTATTTTTGGGTATAAATACGCGATGAACAAACTCATTATTTACATTGCATTTGAAGAGCGAACTAGAGAGAAAAAGAGTAAAGATTGAGCAACCAGATTCCGAGCTAATACAATGATTTGTGAGTTCTATGGAGTGATTGAAAGCTATTCAGGAAAGTTTGAAGTGTAACCGAGCAATTTGAACGCAGATTTCACAAGCCCTAATTTATCATTAGCAATGGCTTCTACTTCGAAATCTGTTCAATCTAAGGTTGATAAGGAAAAGAAAGTGACATTAATCAAGAGCTCATCTTATGAGGAACCAAACTACAAGTTACATCCAGAAGTCATTGCACAAATCGATGAAAAAGGCACGTTTTTGTCTATACCGCCTAGGATTTTATTGGTAAAGGATATTAGTTCATATATTCACTGCAAGGTTAATGAGATGGGTGATTTCAAGCTCCAATCTAGCTATCAGGAATTATGCATGGATGGCAAATTGAAAGATGAACACAAGCATCTAGAAGTAAAAGGTTTGACACAAGCATTATATTTCCTAAAGAAACTCAAGACATAATGGATCAGGAATGTACTTAGCCGAGTACATGATGGCAAAATGTGGTTAGATGAATCGTTGAAAATCACCAAGGATGCGATTCATATGGTCACAGGGTATCCAGTATGTGACAAAGCAAAAGCCCTAAGACACCCACCGAAGAATGAAATCGAAAAGTTAAGTAGAGCAGAGTGGGATGACAACGGAATGAAGATTAACACCATTAGTGACCCAGAGACTAGATTCGGTGCATATGTGATTGCTTATAAGATATTTCATTCCAGCAGACTGAACAACATTCCATGCGGTGCTGTAGACATTGCATACAAGATCGTGAAGAAGGGTCTTCAACTTGACCTAGCTGAACTAATGTTGAGGCAACAGGAGGAGAATATGAGAACTATCCAAGTTGCGAAGTCTAATACATGCAAGTTTGGATTGCTATTGGTATGTATATTTTTCTACTTATAGAACTCATTTCCCTCGATCGGTAATGTAGAATGGGATGTGAACAAGCCTATTATTATTCAAATCGGTGAATTCATAAACAATTTGGATAAGAACTTTGAACATGTTATGGGTGATTACTTCAGTAAGTTTAAGAAAAAAATGCATAAGAGAAGTAGAATTCTTGCACAACTTGTTGAGAAGTATAAAGATGATACTTGTTTCTTAGTGGACACCGACACTACATTGATAAAGGCAGTTGAACCAAGAACTGCATGGCTACCACCGATGGACTATGACTTGGACATTGATCGAGCCACTAGGTCAATAAAGGCATTGATAGCAGAACCGAAGGATAAAGGAGCTACAAGGTTTGGAACTTATGAAGAAGCGAAGACAAGAATAAAATGGACTTAGTTAGAGTAAAGATAGGAAGGAAAACAAAGAAAATGATTGGAACCTTAGAGAAACAATTTGGTGATGTTGAAATGGAAGAAGTGGAGAAGTTGGTTGAAGAGGCAACCGAGGAGCAAAAATCTGTCGGTGAAGGTGGAGATGAAGAGGAAACTGAATTAGATGAAGAAGTACAGGTAGAGCCACCAAAGGCAATGAGAGGAAAAAGGAAACATGTTGATACATCAATAAGTGCAAGGACAAGGTCCACTGTGTTAATATTTTCAGATTATCGCAAGGAATGTACAATCTATAGAGGTCTTTCAAGACTAAGCACAGGATATAATAAATAATCACAAAGAAGGAGAGATAGTACCCGGATAGTATCTCTGAAATCAGACTAAGGAGACTTCAAAACTGAGCCTTCAACTCCCTCCGAGTTAGCCCACCTAGGGCTTCTTTTGACTTAGATCTGTGATATCATTAATCAGCACTATGAGATAGATTTGTCCTTCAATGTTGACTTGATGAAGTATGGAATTTTTGCCCACAATCAGCCCCAACTTTGCTATCACCCCCGGCCCTTGCTATGGGACAAATTCAATCTTTATAGTAACTTGAATATGTATCAGAGCAAACCCTTAATATGTTGATCGATCTTGATCATGAATCTGATCCAATTCCAAGTGCCAAATCTGCCATAGTTCGCTGATGTATAGATCACACTAGATCTGCCCTAGATCTGCACCTTATCAATAGACAAATCGCCCAGATTTCAAGCCTTATTTGCACTATAAGGGCAGAACTAATTCGCCATTAGTGTGTATGATTATTGTCACCAATGCTTGTGTAGATCGGTCCATAAATTCTGGTTTGATTCGCTCCATAATGCTGAACTAATTCGCTCATTAATTTGCTCCAAGCATTGATGAAGAGGACATTCACATGTTATGTTTTTGATGTATTTGTCCTCATCAAAAACTCCAACATATATGAGTATCATTAAATAAACTCTTCCACCTCAAGGTGGCCGACCTGGGCCCTACCAAGTAATTTATTTTATTTATAATAAAAATAATAAATGCCTTATTATTTATTATTATAAAATTGCACTTCCATATATATATTAATTTACCAAAGGTGTGATAATAAAATATATATCCATAATTTATTATTATCAACTTGTCCTAATTGATCTTAGTCGAAAAGGCCATAATATTAACACACTACAGGTAATACCCCACCTCAGAGATGAGGAGTTGCAAAGATCACACGACTTGCACCAACTAAAACATATAAAAAAAAGAGAGATACACAAGCTTCCACCGAGGTACCTGAACCTAAGAAGAGGAGAAAACTGATAAAAAATAAAGATGATGTTGATTCAGAGGAAGAAGAAAATAGTCAATTCAAAGTTGTAGTTAATAAAGCAACACAATCGATTGATGAGATTGCAAATGGCATAAGAGAAAGAGGAGGACTAAGTCATCCTAAAATTAAGAGATATCCAAACATGTGCAAAGAGAACCAAGACAAAATGGAAGAGGCTATCATTGGCATGATGATTAATCTCAAACGAGTGCCAGTTGAATTTTAAAGTAGTATTCCTAAGGAATTGTATGATAAAGTTTCAGCCCGATGGACCTATGGACTGAATACAGAGAGAAAGATGAGAGAAAGGTCATTGATTCTAGCAATGCCAAATCTATCTATTCAAGATATTGAAGCTGCAATGAAAACATATGCAAATAAATTTTGATGAAAGGGAGACCACTTAATATTTTGCAAGGAAAATTACAAGAAGTTGATGAAGAGAGTACAAAGATTTGGACTAGCATTCTTAGTTCAAAGGATCAAACCGAGCAAAACTGCATCTGCAGTTAATAGATGTTGATAATGATACAACACAAGAGCCCATCCACATCTCCGACATTGAGCAGCCATAAGACAAAACCTATGCTGAAGACTTCATAACTGCTGTAGAAAATGTAATGGAAGATATTCTAGAGATGTTGAAGATAATAGGGGAAGAAGTATTAATAGAAGATATCACAGAAGGAGACCCCGATGAGGAAACAAAAGAAGATGAAGACATGATTGCTGCTACCGAGAACCAAGAAGAAGCACAACCTGTTGAGGTAGCTAGAGCACTTATACCAGGTAACTTACCTATACTAGTACAAGCAATTGACATAACTGCCGAGCAGAAAACAAAGGATATACCACCCAAGCAAGTAAAGGATACAGTTGAAGACAAGGGTGATGAAACAGGAAAAGACACCAATCATTGTGGTGAATCTACAAGAGATGGAGAGAATATCGAGACTCCTAATGCTGAAGTAAATAATCAAGGAACCCAAGATGAAAATAAAGTTTATGCCGAAAAGTATTTTTGGGTATAAATACGTGATGAACAAACTCATTATTTACATTGCATTTGAAGAGCGAACCAGAGCGAAAAGGAGCAAAGATTGAGCAACCAGATTCTGAGCTAATACAGTGATTTGTGAGTTCCCCAGATTTTTGCAAATTGGGGACAGCCTGAGGACGTCCCCAAGACGTCTGCAAGAAAGGGATAGGGATTTTAAGCCTTGAGACGCATTCTTGAGTAACCTCGACTCTCTATCATAGCATTATTCTTTGCTAAATGTGGATCAGATTTGATTGTTGTGACAGTTTTATAGAATGCTAAAAAAAGTGTTGCCCCATTTCATGCTGACAGCTGGTAGCTATCTCAATAATTTTATTAAGTATCGAATATAATCCAGCTAAATAAAACTCTTCAAAAGTGCTTTATGATACACCAAATGTCACAAAATTATGAAGATCCAATCAAAGTCTATGTACATTTGATATAAACAGTGTAGAGAGTAAGGTCAAACCATAATTGAGCAACTTGCAACACTTTTGGGCATATTTTTTCACAATTTATACCCAAATTATGACAAATATAAGGCATTCTATTCGTAGTTTGCAACCTCTACAAGTACTCTCCAAGTTGCCAAGTACTCTATTTTTTTGTTGGGCGAGTTTTTACAAGTTCAACTCTTGAATTTTTATAGATGGAAGAAAAACATGGGTAAAGCTAACACAGGTAAATGCTTATTAATACCCATTTTTCGTACATTGTTTTTGCTCTCAAATCATGCATTTTCTCTTTTGTGATGCCAATTTTTAATTTAATAAATTTTATAACTGAATTTTGCAAAATAAATATATTCCATTAAGAGATTTTAATTATTAGTAATTTCTAAGTTGCTGAGAGTTTGCCAAGTTTTTGGCGAGTTGAAAATTTGGGCTTGTCGAGTACTCTCTCTCAGTCTGTGAACTATGATTTTATTGAAAACCCCTCCTTAACCCCTCTTAGTCTATGATTAAAATTATATTTTTTATGATATGACAATGACTTGTACACAATTTTTAAATGTCTACTATGTATGATATTATATCATCACGAGTCCATGAAACTTACGAGTAGGAATAAGTTGTGAATGCTCATTCTCGAAGATCATGGGGTAAAATCCATAAGGGGGAATAAAAGGGTGAAATTGTACATCTTGCTAAACAAAATCGTACGGTAGACAAAAATAATCTTCTTATGCTAAATTACCAGTTTGGGTGCAGATGCGGATGCAGGATGAGAATCTGATACGCGGATGCGTGAATTTTTTTTGGGGGGTTTTGGATGCATTTGGGTGCGTGCGCTTGTGTGTGTATATATATATATATACACAAAAAAAATGAAATTAATAATTAATAATTTTATAAACATCTATTATTAAACATATAATATATATATCTATAAATTTTAATTAATAAAATTACAATATAATATAATTTAATTATATTTAGTTTAATTTAATATGACTATGTTTTAATCTAACAATATACACTACTTAAATCTACCATTTACAAATTTATATTATAAAAAATAGAATATGATTTATTTATAATAAATTTTATACATTTTTAAAATAAAGTTCTAAACTAAAAACATTTTTATATATTTGTTAAATTACATAGTTTTTGTATGTTCGATGGCTCACGATGAACCTCTCATTAGTAAAGTCAATTGTTTGAGAAAACTTGAAGTTTTGAGTTTGATAGACTTAATGGTGAGAAAATGTCTCATTGGAGACAAGACTAACAATGGCGAAGTTTTTTCTCATGCCTTAGGGGTTAGAAAAAATGTCTTAATTGGTTGATGCCACTCTTGAAGACAAGGACATTGTAGTAAAACCTTTTCACCAACTACTCTTTGGAATTGAAGAGTTGGTCTTCTCAATTTTGGCTATCTTCTTGCATTGAGTAAAAGAGACATGATGTAAGGACTTCTCCTATGAAGAAAACAAAAGTTCTTTGCTCCTCATGTCTTGCTAAGAAACAACATCAAGTTCCTTTTCTTGCTATGGAAACATGAGCCGCATCTTCTTGCTTGATTCACAAAGACCAAGCCATTGAAAATTTCATTGGTAAATACTTTGGAGTCTTATAACTACCTTCAACATGGTAACGAAAGATAGTTGACCACTACATACATGCCTCTACAAAATGGTGTTTTTGAGAGATGTAGTTCGTGTATTGTTTCCGTAGTTTGATTGTTGGAAAAGAAAGATTGGGAGGAAAATAATGTCTTTAAGGTGCCAATAATTTAATAGTTCTATGAATGTCATACCCTTGCTACAAAGAATCTAGAAAACTACCAGCAATGCGAAAAGAATCCTATTAAAAGGTTTAACCCAGAACATTTTTTGTTGGTGATGTGGTTGTATAGTCCAACTATCTTTATATGTTGAGGAAAAATTTGTTCCTAGATAGAAAATTTTCTTTATTGGCATTGAATGAATGCTTGGGAAACAGTCGGTGCAGAAGAATTGTAGTATTTCATGAATAATTCGCTCACCAAATGCTACTACTTTTGAAGGGGTTGGAGTTGTAAGCAGAAAGTAAGTTTATTTTAATTCCTTCCGACAAAGGAAAACAATAATAAAATAGATATTCATTTGCTAATCACTATTGCATCAACAAAAATGGGTGCTTGTTTGTTCTTGACTGGTTAGCCTAGAACATTTATTGTTGGTGATATGGTGGTAAAGTCCAATTGTCTTTATATGTTGAGGGAAAATTTGTAACTTGATAGGTAATTTGTCTTGTTGGCATTGAAGGCTTACGAAACAGTTGTTGGAGAAGAATCGTTGTATTTCATGAATAATTTGCTCACCAAATGCTACTGATTTTGAAGGGATTAGAGTTGTAAATAGTAAGTGAGCTCATTTTAGTTCCTTTTGACAAAGGAAAACAAGAATAAAATGAATTTTCATTTGTTAATCACTACTGCATCAACAAAGAATTGGTGCTTGTTTGTTCTTGACAGTTTAATTGAGGGTTCTATAGGGGTCCTTGCTCTTGTTAAAGTAATATTGTAATATTTAGTTTATAATGGTCATTTAAGGAGTTTATTAAATATTTAGTAACTTCCTCTTATGTAAGTCCTTCAGTTAGTTTTAGTAACTTGTTCAATTCTTTAGTTCTTGATCGTTTCTATTATGAAAAAAGATTCCGTAATCTTCTATATAAGGAGTATTCCTCTCCTTTGTTTTACAACAACATCCAATCATCATTTCATGGCATCAGAGCAATAGGTTCTATTTTGGTGGATTTTTAATAAAAAATACTAGTCCTTTTACCTAGAAATTTTGACAAAATTTGTAGAAGTTTTTTTGTAACTTGGAAAAAAATGTTGAAATTTTGACGAAACAAATGTTATGGTTTTCTCATTGGTCTTGGGATTTTTTCTTCAGTGACAAGGGTTTTTTTAGTCCTGTCTAAATGCAGCGACTGAATGTTTTTTTACAATTTTTTTCAAAATAAATCATGTTTTTTAGCCGTGACCTAAGATTTCAGAATATAAGAGCATTAGGGTTTCAGTGATGGCATCTGTTTTTTTCACAAAAAACATGGCTTTCTGCGATTGTGTTTTGCACAATTTTTTCCTAAAAATCATTTGAGGGTTTTTCATGATTTTTTTTCTGAGAAGTCGTTATTTTTTCTAATCTCAGAGGGTTTTGACAATTTATTGAAAATTGTGGATTTTACACCTTTTTTAACAAAATGAAGGCTTTTGGAATTGTGACTTTCCATCTTTGACAAAGTGCTTTGATGATTTTTTTTTAAAAAAATCGTGGTTTCTTGTACTTTGTTTTGGGTTGTACCTAGGAATTCTACGGTGAACTGTGTTCCTCCAAATGTACTGGAGTTTTTTGCACGGTTTTTTACAAAATCATGGGTGTTGCTATTTTTCTAAATCAGTGGAAGGTTATCAATGATCTTTTCACAAAATTGTGTGTGGTTTCAGCATTGCATCTAGGGTTCGACAATTTTTCCACAAAATCATGGTGCTGTTTTTGCTGCAGCTTCTTTTGATGATTTTTTTAAAATTGTGGTTTCAGAGTTTTTCGCCGACTTTTTATCAATAAAAATTAAGTTTTTTGAGAAGCTTTTTTTAAATCTTGGTTTCCGTGTCTCCAATAATGGGAAGGATGACTTGGTTACCCCAACATCACATTGCAAGGCACTTACTGTGTTCTTGTTCTTGGTCATATGAGGAAGTTCTTTAGAAAGCGGTTGGCTGATCAGAAGTCCAACCAAGGAGGGTTTCATCAGGAGGCTGTGCAGACCAGCAGATTCTACATGGTAGTTAGTAGAATGACCATTAAGGGAGGGTATTAAAGTAATATTGTAATATTTATCTTATAATGGTCATTTAAGTAGTTTAGTTGATAACTTTCTAGTCAGTAAGTCAGTCAGTTTTAATAACTCGTGCATTCTCCATCTCGTGCAATGCAACCCTGTATTGTTGCCATCAAGGACAATATTGTTACTGGGCTGGATGCAGCCAAGTATCCATTCTGTAGTCTCAGCAATAGGGGACCTTTGACTCAGCTTGTTGATAAAATCCTTTGTAATTGAGACCTTAATGTCAAGAGCAATGGTATTACTTAACCCATCCTCCCCCCAAAATCTGCATAATAAAAATTAAGGTACCTGCTTCCGGAATGCATAACGTTCTGCACGGGTGGCGGTCTGAAGTAGTGCCACTGTAGGAAGAAACTTTAGTAGAATAGCTGTGATTCATCTTTCAGAACACGAAAATCCGACCCAAAGAGCAATCTGCAGAGAAAAGAGAAATAGACAATGCCAAATAGCAAATGTCTGGGAAATGGGAATAGGGATTTTGATAGAAGTGGCTGTATACAAACTTCAAGAAAAGCCAACATTTCAGAATCATAAAGATTACACGTGGGAGGCATCTGCTCAGAGATAAATCAGTCTCCTTGAAATCTTACAGATCATGAATAACCATGAATATTTATCATTCAAAGGAATGGGGGAGATCAAATCGTAGGAAGAAACATTTTCTTCTTGATGGGGGAGGAGCCAAACATAAACAAAGACAGAAGATCCCAAGCTTTTGGGAAATCACTGGTTTTAGCAGAGAAAAGTGATCTGATTAAATATGACATTAGCCAGACGGTCTGTACCATGATTACATTCTCTATAATGGTGACCTAAAGAAATATCTTTAAAGCTACATCAAATCAGGCTTGCATCCTTGGTTGTTCTTGGTCTCTAGTCATTTAGAGAGTTATTGATCAATACTTGTATCCTTTTAAGAGAGTCCCCTTCAACTCCCTATTTCTTATATTCAAAGGGAACTGTCAACTCAAGAACTTTTAACAATGCCAAATTTTCTGTCATTGTTTGATTTAGTACTCCAAAAGAAAGAGCCAACTCGGATAAAAAGATCAGAGGAAAAATTGACCACACCACGCTGGGTCTAGATTGTCTCTAGCAGTGGCATAGAAATTGAATTTGAAAAAACTTTCAGGAGAAACAGCTTTATGGTTTGAAGAGTTAGTGACCACTATTATCAGGGGAAAATTGTTTTCTAATTTTAGTAAAATTAGAAAACAGTCAAAATATAAATGCATGGGAGTATAACTGGAACAAATTCCTTGAGAAGTATTATTAGGAGTTGAAACTATATCCTATTCTAACAACATTGTCTGCTTATGTACCTATAACCCTTGTTGACAGACCCTTATATGACAGACTTTTACATTTGTCTGCCAATGAAGGTCAAAGTGTGCATCTGTAAGTAAGTTGCCTGGTATGTGCTTTGATAATGGCACTAAAATGCCATCAATTAGATGGTTGACCGCTTTCTGGCATATGTTAATCTAACATACAGACTTCTCATTTAAAGGGGAAGACACACATGTTGAGCAGTTTGTGATATTGGAGGGCAGAGTAGGGATAAGTGGTTTGTAATGTCCCCAAATTTGGAGAACCCAAATTTTACCCTAGATTATAGTTTCTATATAAAAGTAAGTAGGGTTTTTATGGTACCTTTTTGCTTTGATTGAGATCCTGCAAGCAAGTTAGGAAACCTTATGATCATAATTCATAATTAGACATTCTTGAGTTAGAAAGAAACACATATCAGATTAATAGATTGCTTGAATCAGATTTCAAATGTCTCAACCATAGAAGTAATAAGGTAGGGTGATTTGATGAGGTGCCCAAGAGATTCCTACCTTAGGCCCAAGAACAGATATACCATCCCTCCTAGCCTCATGTGGCCCTTGCCATACAAATGAGCTGTACCTAGTGTGGTTTCCTATCACCATTCTCCTCATCCTTGTCACTTCTACCTCACCTCCATTGGTTGATCATCCATATGCATTGGCTCACCATGATAGAGGTTGCGAGGATCACTCACAGTAGGGTGCCTAGAAAGTCCTTCCTTCCTAAGCCCAAAGGCAGTCCCCTTGTCCCCCTTTGGCCCCATGGGACTCCCTAGTCACCAAAGATGACATGGCGTGCTTAGAAGGTGGCCTCATCATTGTTTTCCCACCTATAATCCCCTCATTTATCCTACCATGGCTAGTTGCAGCAGACAGAAAATACACATGGTATTACATAAATTCTATATTACAACATTCACGAGTCAGAAATGAAATGCATATTAGACCATGGGTATGCAGATGTATATATAAGTCTTTATGTATATTGACATATAAGAAGTCACATACCAATATTATATCTCTGAATGCATACAAAATCAAATAGAGAACAGTAATCAAAGTACTTATTATCGAATATATATATGATATGATACTCGTACCAAGGAATTTGCCAGTCTTAGTTATTATTATAATTATATGTTCTATTAATGTGTTTTCTCCTCTCTTCCGATGACTGAATGAAAGAATTGCGGTTTGATAGGGTGACGGTTAAATGATTGATGTTTGAATGATGAATTGATTGATTGGTTATTGAATTCCAAGACGTCATTGGATTGCTTGTTTATTCACTTTGTTGAATTAATCTTTTGCTAAATGATAGATTGTTTTTGATTCAATGTTTGTTGATTCATAGAATTCTTGATTGTGTGATGCATTGATGTTTGCTTGGAGTGATCTCCCCTTTATAATTTACTAGTGAAAGGTTCACCACCTTTTATAAGATTTGAGTCACCACTTTTCATTGTTGCCTTTGAGAATAATATACTGATCTCCCATTTTGATGTCTTCTTCAAATGGAACCTTCTTCCTTTGAGTGTAGGGAGGAACACCCTTTCATTTGTTAATGCCCTTATGAAAGGGTCACACCCTTTGGTTATGAAAAGATAGATCTGTTTGACAACAACTGCTGCCCCTTTCACTCATTTAATGTTCACCTATCTCTCACTTCTCAAATCTGTCTTTACTGCTTTTCAAGTCTGCACATAATCCCATTTAAGATCTGGATATCCTCTTCTAAATCTAGATAGCTTTCCTTCTCAATTCTTATATCCCTCCTTATACTTATGCTCTAATTCTGCTCTAGATCTCCTCTACTCCTTTTTCTCCCCATTCCATTTGATCCTTCTTCCCCTTTATATCTTCCCATATGAGGGAGAGGTCACACCTCTTCATCATGTCTTCCTTTTGGCAAGAGTCAAGACCCTTCATAATTGTCCCTCTTTTGAACAGTCACAACAATTTAAAAGAGTCACAATCCTTCATAGTCACAACCCTTTCAAATAGTCGCTACCCTTCATAATTACAACCCTTCACCATTGCTCCCTTTTGAAAGAGTCACTTTCTTATTTTCTTCATATCCCTTTTTTCTTCCACTAATCCTTCTTTAATTCCTATACTCTTCTTCCTACCTCCATCCCCTTTCAAATGAACTCTCCATCTTTTTATATCTTATTTTAAGGGAGTCACGACTCTTCATTACATCTCGACCTTTCATTAAAAATAGTTAATTTATTATTATTATTTACTATTAAATACTATTTTAGAAAGGGGGCATTGCATCAAATGTCCTGGTCATACCAGGGGAATTATAACGGAATTTTTCCAAGTTGTGGCCATTGAAGCCATCCATGTCTTGAATGCCCTGGCTGCAGATAAACTAAGTTTGATAAGACGTCTCTCCTAGGCTCATATTTTTAATGCTAGGTGACCATGCCATTTGGTGAAGCATTAAAGTTATTTGAATTTTCTGGTACACAAGGTCCAAATCAAACCAAGAAAATCTCCAACCTTGTTATATTGTATGTGTGCATTTTTTTCTTGCTTTGCATGTGTGGCAGGTAGAGTTTTCCAAAAATTGTTGTTGGATACTAAATTACTCATGTTGGTATCTTGATGCTGATCAATTTTTAGTATACCAAAATATTAACTTGTCATTTTCTAATTTTCTGTATAATACTGTAAATGTCTATTCATCTTCTTAACATTATTTTACTGAAGACTTGAATTTGAGTTTCTCAATATAGAATTATATGATTTCCTTATAAATATTTTGCTACCGCTATTTGAGATGCTGATACATATTGTGAAATTCTCTGGCAGTGGATGATGTTGTTAGTTACAATCATGGAGAAAAATCTGCTCAAGCTTTGGAGTCTCTAGGATTTGCCAATATGACTTTCAAAACTTACAGAGGGTAACTCTCTCTCTGTCTCTCTCTCTCTCTCACACACACACTTATTGATATTCTAAAAGTGAAGTAATGTTCATGCTGCAAAGAAGTGAAACAAAATAAAAATTAAACCCAAAGGTTTGACACAAATGTATCTTCCAGACAAGGTAGTTAAGAAGCTACTGAGGTTGATAACAAACAATTTGGTTCAAATCAGTAGACCCCCTTTTTAAATTCCTATCTATTTCATGAGATAAATTCATTCTCACTTGAGTCATTCTTTACTTGTAGGTTTTCTCTTGTGACTGGCTTCTAGTGTCCATTCTAGAAATCTCTGGCTGTTTCATTATAATCATATTTTTGGCAGGATAAAATTTTCTTTACATGTTCATATTCTTCCATGTATTGGATTAGGACTTTTTGAGATGTCCAATCACATGGAGGCTCATTGTGCACCTCAACATTGATTATTTTTTATTATTCATTTAGTCTTTTCTCTAGCTAAATGAACATTTTCCAAGGCTTTCAGTTAGTCTTGAAGGTGCTCCCATGTTCCCAGTTCAGATTTGAAGTTTGGGTTACACAATATGACATAATTTTCCTCTAAGTTTGGATTAAGTTAATAATATAGATATAGATATAGATACAGATACAAATACAGATATAAATGCGGATATGGTATAGATATAGATATAGATATAGATATACATACATATATATATCATAGTTACCATACTCGGGCTTGGCGTGGACTCAGCAAGGCTGACTTGAATAGGGACTCGGCATAAAATCTGCAGGACTTGGCAAAAACTAGGTTTCTGGGGAGTTTTGGCTAGGCCGGGTTTCTGGAGAGTCATTGGGACTCAGCCAAGGTGATTCAGCTTGGAACTCGCTAGGACTGGAAGAGTCTTGGAAAGTCCAAGAACTATGATATATATACACTAAATTCAATATATTATCAATTATAGATTATTAGATTATATGTATTTTTCGCCTTGGAAATAAATTGAACTTCATATTAATGCAGTGTAACACTGGCGCGGGGGCACGTTAGGATGGTGGGACGTCGGGATGAGTATCGGGTGCAGGAAAAAAAAGGGCCTCAATTTCGGGACGGCGGCAGGGGTACGGGGGGAGGGGGGGGGGAATGATGTTTCAATATAACATACCAAATTGAAATACTTGAACATAGCAAAATTGCAACACAAACTAAAACCATTCAACATTCAACATAGTAACATAGTACATAGCCAATAGTTACATTCAAAAATCAAAATTTAAATTATCAGCAAATAGGATTTAATTTTATATTAGTTCTATCAAATATCTATTATATCATAAAGAGATTACAATGGGTAGCATCATGCATGATATGAATCATGATCAATATCAAAATGAGTACAAAATCATGTCAAAATGACAAAATGTAATGATGGGAGGACTCTAATCATCCCCCAAGCCAAAGTCCTCATCACTAGAACTACTGGACTCCTCACGCTCAAGTTACTCCAAAGGAACGCCAACTAACCCTACATCTGTTTCTGTTGCAATTTCGTTCTCATCAATCTGAGATGGATCCTTTGGTTCTACATCCCATCGTGCCGTTGGGCTCTCTTTGTGCATGCGCTTCTCTACTCTCTTAGAGGTCCCCAATTACCCCTGACGTCCCCAAGTACCCAAGTACCCTAGACGTCCCCAAGCACCCAAGCAGTGCGGCAACGAGTGCGGCGAGGCTTGGGTGGCGATGGGGGTACATTGAGAGGGTGGGGAGGGGGGTGAATCAGTGTTCACTGTATTTTATCTTTTTACTTATTCTCAAACTTAACTTAAATGCATAAGTACTGAAATGAACATCCACATAAATATGAAACATGAAATCAACACATAACACCAATGTGGTTACGGGGAAACCCAAATAGGTAAAAACCCCGGTGGGAATTGACACCCACTAATATTCTGTACTAGTGTTTTATGATCCTTGTTAGAAGATCTTTAACCCTGTTAGGAGTTGCTTTACAATGCTTTAAGTACAGTAGACCTTGTTAAGGGTCGGACCTTGTTAGGAGTCTTTTACAATAAACCCTGTTAGGGGTGTGGACACACTGTCCTAGAGCTCACTGCTCAAGTGGTGAAGGCTACAACCTTCTGAACTCAGATACACACTATATCTGCTGGATGAACTGTCACTGTGACATTGTTTGTCAGATCAGTTCCTTTGATGCATTGATGCTTTGACCTCTTACAAAGCTCTAATACATCTTATAGTCTCTTCACACACTTCTGCTCTGCTTATCACAACTCTATATCAACTTCCATGCTAATTACAATGGGCGCATCTCATATTTATATGCGCATACAAAACAAACAACTAGGTCGGCCCTTTAACTGATTACATACAACGCTTCCAATTGAATTGGCTCAAGCGTGTTTACAAACAAACATATATACATGTCGGCAACCTAATTACAATAGGCGCATAGCCTTTACATCATTAGAATATAACAACAAATCAAAATGCTAACAGTCGGCTGCTTACTCTGTTCTTCTCTGGGACACAGTGGTTGTTTAAGTTCAACTGTTTGTATCTTTCTCATACTTGCATATCTGATAATGCGCTCATAGACTAAGCATGACTATAGTCTAACCAAGTTATCTTCTAGGGCACATACCATAACTCGGTCATACGCATGTGAGCTGATGCTCTGAGCTTTAGGTACTCTGTATGCTGTCCAGTCTTCAACACTTAGCCGATTTCTGATCTTCTCATCAAGTGCGCTGACTCCAAACTACTATATGACTTTGTTGCCATAATGACAACACTATACTAAGTCATATACACCAGTATAGCCAACTTGCCAACAGCGGCTAGGGTGTGTTGACGCTTGGGTGGCGGCGGGGGTACTACCTGTCCTGGGGACATTCCCACACCGGGTACTCCAGGGTTTTAGGCCGGGTGCGCGTCCCCATGTTTCACTGCTTGAACTCAATATTATTATTTTAATATTTTGATGTTGATATGATGCTATGATTACAAGTTTATTTTGTTTTTGTTGTTTTTATGATACTATGTGGCATTCTAATCTTAATTCATGCTTCTAGGCTGCATACATATATATATATATATATATATATATATATATATATATATATATATATATATATATGTATGTATGTATGTATATAATTTTTACATGTTTTGTACTAACGAACCCAAACCCCATTTCAAAATTTTGCCGTTCCAGAGAACCAGTTCTTCGAACCCGAACCTGAACTGGCAACTTTGTTGTGGTCTTATCATCAGCTATCAACCACAGGTTATTCTGTGACACAGTTTGATCAATGCTTGGGACTTTTTCTTCTTTGATGTTTCTTGACAGTAAATTGTTTTGTTGGATCTGCTGTGTAGGTTGATTTTTCACTTTGTCACAAAGGTTGAGTTTTCACTTTGTCAGAGTTTGAGTTCTTAGTTCCACTTTTCTTGAGCCATATTTGATCTGACTCGCCTACAGTCTCTGTGGTGCGGTTTTCTCCT
Organism: Chamaecyparis obtusa; assembly: GCA_027943335.1. Lineage (NCBI taxonomy): Eukaryota > Viridiplantae > Streptophyta > Pinopsida > Cupressales > Cupressaceae > Chamaecyparis > Chamaecyparis obtusa. The sequence continues at coordinate 264,631 of BSBK01006800.1, forward strand.
TGGGAATGTTATTGCTACCACCTATGAAATAAAATTTAAGGTTACCATTAACTATAAATACAAAAAAATTCAGAAAACGCTCTTGAAAATTCATGGAAAACTGGGAAATTTAAGAAATGGAGAAAACATTGGTCTCTTGTGTGTTTTTTTCTTGGGCCACATGCCAATATTGAATGAGCGTTGTGGGTCTTTGCAAGTAATATATGAACTTTTAATCAGGGGTCATTGGGATACGCCCCCAGCCCTATGCCAAACATCCCAAACATCCCAGGAATGGGGGCAAAAATCCCCCACTGACCCTCTGTCCCCTTCTCACTCTCCCTACTCCACAGGTTGAGAATGTCTCCTGCTTGGGTTGGTGTTTAGGTATCCCTTGATCCTGTTGGGTATGTCAGGGTGTCCCCAGTGGCCCAAAAAAGAACAGGCAATTAAATAAGGAAGACAGACATTTTTGAACATCAGCTCTTTGGCATCTATTTTGCTTTACAAAAGCAAGAATGCAGACAGAAGGCTATTGCTGGGTAGAAGCAAGGAATAAATTATAAAACCCAGCCGTTAATTAAAGTTAGGGATCAGTTAAATAGAAAGCAAACTTGTGATCTTATCTTAATGTGCTTAAAGGCTTATTGGAAGCCAGCTAAGAGCCTTATAATATTATGAAGGTTAAGTCAACATAAAATTACTTAAGTACTAAAATTTTGAGTTTTTCATACGCTATACTTTCCAGAGGAAACACATGGAACTGCTCCAACAAAACATCAATGTTTCAATGTGTCTACTAGACTAAACAAACTTATGCCAAGTGAGTTATTTCACCAATATTATAATTGATTCCTTTTCAGACTGACTTTGTATGTGCTTATGTTTATATTTTTTAGCAGATATTTTTAAAAATTCACTTTCTTTGAGTTGGTCTAAGTTAATTTTCTTTATATAATATTTTTTTTGTATTTTGAAAATTTAAAAAGTAATATTTATATGTTATTTCAATAGCTTAGTTACCAATGCGTAGCTCCCAGGCCTGGAGGCGGAGGCGGAGCCTTAAGGATGTGGAGGTGGAGCCGGGTGCCCTATGGATGCGCCCAGGAAGTGCATCCTGGGCCCGCAGATGCTCTTTGGATGCACATCAAGCAAAGCACTGTCATCCAAGACAGAATATTTGGCAGATATATGAAGCAACTGATTATATTGCTCCGCAAGAGGCTTGGCCAATGAGGACGCTTCATTTTCAAATATTTGCTTCCAGACTATAGTTTAGCATCAAAATATATATTTTTGCACTTTAGTCTTTGGACTAGCAATCCACGGCAACCACAAAATATATTTATCTATATATTTTCCCAGCGATAATAAGCTTCAGAAATTCTTAGCCGCAATGGTCTTCAAATGAAATATTAATGTTCAAATTCAAAGGTTTGGCTCTTTGAATTAATCAATGAGTAATGTATTCCTATGGCTCATAGTGCCAACCTTATATTTTAATATTTATGCAGCCCACGATATAGTTCAAACATTAGCCAGTTCTTTGCCAAATATTAAATGCCCAGCACATAGACGGCTCCCACAAAGTTAATTAATCCTTTCGGCCAAACCTTAGAAGATAGAAGCCTGATAATAATTATTAATATTTATCAAAACTATTTGATATATATATATATATACACGTGTCCAAACGCATTCGCATCCCCTTAAAAAAAATTTCACACATCCGCGCACCTGAATTGGTAACTTAGTTCAATAGCAATATCCATGATCCAGAAAAAATCTTGTCCCCATATCCCTTCTCACTGTTCCTGAAATTCAGAGAAACATTGCTTTTAGGGGCTACATGTAAAAGCTGAAAATATGCAAATATAATTCAATAGAAGCTGATGATAGTATATTTTGACTTATTAAATTTTTTGTTATTTTTGACATCTTTATAATGGAATCATCCAGTAAGTAGCAAGCTAGCAGCATGTCTTTATGTATCAATAATCTTGTTGCAGTATGGATAGCTTATTCATTGGATAGTTTGTATTGCATTAGACGTAATCTTCTTGATGAAAATTCTGATTTGGCTCTATGTTCATGGTTCAGCTATGACTCTATTTATGAAGTTGTTGATCTTATTGTTATGATACGAGCAGGTTAGGACACTACACAATTCCAGAAGAAATGGATGATGTTTGTCAGTGGTTATCTGCAAAGTTAGGCCTTGACGGCAAACGTTCTTAATCAAAAACCTCCCAGCAAACAAATACATATGGAGATAGGCCATCAAGCATACCGATGTTTACAAGGGAGTCTGGAAGATTCATCCATTGGCTTATTCTTTGGAGTCTGGTGCATCTATCTTAATGTCAACCATTAATTACATGGGCTATTTATAGTCTGACAATGAGAGCTTCTCCATGCGCACTTGAGTTTTCCATTGTATTTACTTTCTTAGCTTAACTACAGTTATGCCTAATAAGGATCTTTAATAGTAATTGGCATTCAGTAACATATTATATTATTATAAATTTTTATTTGTATTCCATTGATTTAGATGTGTTAGAACTTGTGATCTTGTAAAAGGTTAAGTAACTCTGCATGATGGTTATTACTTTGTAATGTAATCTATCTAGTTTGATGTCTGTAATTGCTTGGGAACATGATACCAAGGGTGTGATACTAAGAGGGTTAATCACAGATTATGTAGAAGTTATATTCTACTCCGATCTTATTATGACATTTCTTCAATGCATTGTTTCTTGAGCTATGCACCCTGCCAATAGGTGGCAAGTGCCATGCGTTTCAATTATTAAATCTGTTCATTATTTTCAAACCCGCCCCTAGAGTTTTATCTGCACATTCAAGCCAAGCATTCTTGAATTTTTGAGTTTCATTCATATTTTCCGTCCATGAACTAGAAGCATTTGGTGCCTATAATGTTCAGATGCTCTCTTAACCTAAAAAAACAACCAGGCTTCCCTAATATCTTCAGAATGGAAAATATGCTTGATTTAAAATATTAGGCCTTTCCTAACATGGTAGACTTTTTAAAGTTGTTTATCTTGATTTAGTGAATGATTTTTTTTCCCACGAAATCTGATCATGAGACTCTTTGGATTATCTGGAGAATGCAAATCTGTTGATTTATTGATTTTGATTCTGTTACTTGATGCAGAGAGTTATATCTTCTGTACTGTTTAAAAAATATTAAAAGGACTCGGATGTAAATGGTGCTTCTATTGAAGATTTCTGTTATGAGAATTTAGATAATTTCATTCGAATCCTTTTGTTTTAGGCTGATTGGGTTATATGAGAAAACGTGATCTTCGTTAAGTGGCAATGCCAGCAAGAGAGTCTACATTACAACCCTGTTTGAGACGAGTAAATATTCAATTTTGAACTAAATGTTTTGATCGCATGAAAACTATCATAGGCATTTTAGATATTATTTCTCTGTTCTGTGGTAGAATAATTGTCTTGCTACTACTTTGGACTTGTTTGTTCCTACTTGGCTTCCCATCAATTAGTTTTTAAGACATGATAAATAAATATAGACATGTGAAATGGGGTTAATAAGTTCTGAGAATATAAGAACTCATCCTTAATAGATCCTAGCGCCTTGAGCCCAGATGGGCCAGAGGCTATGTGTGTAAGCACTAAAGCAATTTAACAGTGACAGTGTCAGCAATACTGACGGTGGAAATGATTGCAAACTAATAGACCTAAACCATCAAATTGACTAACTTAATGAATGGGTAGGTGGAGAAACCTCTTTTATTGGGCACAAGAAGCTTTTGTATCTCTTTTTATTTCAATCAGTTTGTTTGTGGTGACAGCATAGGCCTTTCATAATGCTGTAGAAGTGTAATGTCATTGTCAAAAAGGATATTTGAATAATGAGGAATAGAGAATAACTTTACGAGAACTATAATAAGGAAAATCGGTAGACAAATTCATACCTCTCGATTTGCAATCTCATATAAAGTGGTTCCATCTAAAGTCCATTTGTTTTCGAGTTAAAATTGTAATTTTAGCCTGGAAAGTTTGGTCTGGAAGTGAGGACAATCCGATCTTTATTTCCTTAAACAATCAAACAAACACCAAATTTAGTAAGATTTTTTCTTTTCATATTGATTATCACAAAAATATCATGTTGGCTGCATTATATGTTATTGATAGGGCTTCACAATCTTTGACTTGGGGGTTTGATGGGAGACTAAAAAAAGGCTTCAACGCTTGCTGATAATTGTGGTATCTGACAATATAGGTTGGTGTGGAACGATGGGAGAGAGATTTAAGTAAAAAAATTGCTATCGTCTGCAGCAATTTTTATAAAGTTAATCTTGAATATGGTGACTCTACCATCGTATTTACGTTGAAAGAATGTTCTGAGTATTCTAATGGGACTACATATTTGACATGATCTCTATGAGAGGGAAAAGGGGCATATAATAGTACAATGTTCAATCTTTATTCTTTACAATATCATGTTTTTTTACATGTTTATAATATATATTTTAAATAAGTAGTCTATATTTAAATGAAAAATATAATCAAATGTTGAGTAAAATGGTTTCATACATGAGCACATGAGAACATTTAATATTATATTAAAAAAGTATGAATGCATTTATTAACAATGAAAATAAATAATTTTTTTTTGTTTCAAATAAAAAATCATAAGTTTCCATTAAAAGTTTGTCATTTATAAAATGAGATGCTTATTTAAATAAGTATTGTTGTGACATTGAAAACATAATATTCCTGTGTACAATTATTCAGATGGTAATATATATGCATTGGAGTATTTTATATTAATAATTTGCCCATCACAAATATAAAAGGTGAGTATGATAATAGTTTGTATTTTTTTCATGAAATGTGAAGGATTGCCAAAATATTTTAGTTTTCAAATTCAGAATATATAATAATTTGTTGTTAATGTGTTGTTTTTATATCAACAAGTAGTTTTTTTGTGTTCAGCTATTTGTATTGGATGTAAAAGTTAGAGATATTCTAATGGGTATTTGGTCTGTTCAGGTTGCATATAAGTTATATTAAAAAAAATTAAATATTGTACTAACAACAATTGATGTTTTTTTATTAAAACATGTTAAAATATTTTGATAATTTCTACCAGTTTTGTCCTTTATTTATGTTTATATCAATGTAGACTAAAATAGATGTTTCCATAAATATCCTAGGACCTCTATAAATGAGGCACATGTAAATATTTTCAGGTAAGCAAAGCAATACAAAACAAAATTTTATTGTGCAGTAGCACATCGATTCATTTCTGTGTTTATGTTTTTGCCTCTGCCCACCTACAAGTGGTATCAGAGCAGGTCTGATTGAAGGGGAAAGATATTATGGCAAAAGAAAAGTAGAGTTACACCAAGAAAGACTTTCGAGTGTGTTCTTGATTGCAGAAATAAATAGCAAGGAAGCTGCTGTAAGAAACATACTAGAGGCAAAAAGAGAAGGTGAAAGGGACAAGGAAACCAATGTCTAGGTTTGTAGTACTTGTTGAAGGAGATTTGTCACAAAGAAAAGAAACAAGTAGAATTGAATTGCTGGAATTGCCGCTGGAAGTAGAGATAAAGGAGTTTGCAGATCCGAATTTTTTTTTCGCATGCAGTCAACATTTTCAGCTATTGAAAAGAGGTGTAAATCTTAAGGAGCTGCGGCTCTTGAGAAAGCTATGGCAAACAAAGAAAACAATGCAAAGGAGCCATTGTGGATAAATTACTGCCGTATAGGGTTTGTTGCAATCTTTTTTGAAGCCACCATCATTCAGTAGATCACGTTTTGTAGAAGCTAATTGAGGATTTTTTTTCAAATGTTTATTGCGAAGGTTCTTATCTAATAGAAGATTCAAAAAGATGGAGTGTTAAATTTTTTTTTAGAAGTTATAGCTGAGAAAATAATAAGAGGTGTAGCTGTTAAAAGATCATCTGTTGAAGAGGATATTGTTGAAGTTGAAGCTGTCAGGATAAATTCGAAGATATGGCATCAAGTATAAATTATGTGCAGCTCCAAATTCCTTTTTTCACAGGTAAGAATTATGATAATTAGGCAATAAAGATGAAAACTTTATCAGTCTCAAAGTTCATTAGATATAGTAGAGAAAGGATTTACAGACCAACTGATGAGACACCATTAAATGAAAACCAGGAAAATAAAGAAAGAGGAGGAAAAGCTTTGCAATTTATTCAAATAGTTAAGAAAGATTTGATTTTTGAGAGAATTAAAAATGCACCTTCAGCCAAGAATGCATGGGAGATATTAGAAACCACATATAAGGATACGAGGGACTTTTGGGCAGATTTTCCTTTTCTAACAGACAACTGTCTAGATGATACTTTCAGTAGGGTACCCACCACTAGAGGGAGGTGGTGGAACCCTCTTCCCAAGACAATCAACACCAAGAACAAAGTGTTGGAAATGTTGTACCTCTATAGCCAAAGGTTGAAGAAGATCAGAAGAAACCCTCAAAAGAGGTTCCATGCAGCCATAAGCGAATGCACTAGTAGAAAGAGGTGGAGATGGGTCCACCAGTCATCATCACCATCCTATGAAGAATTATCAAAGGCCAGGATGGTCAAATGATCATCATTTTCATCCTTCCACCAAGTTGGTAGCACCTTTACAATGAGAGAGAGAATAATTAGTAGGAAAATGACCAATAAGGAAGCATCATCAACATCGAAAGGGGAGACCCTCATAACCCAGTGGTTGAGTCCAATGCATATCCCCTACCATGAGAACCACATTTGCTGGAAGGGATGTGGAGATGGCAATACCCACTAGAATGCGAGCAAAGTTAGAGAGGCCCATAATTGTCATAGCCTCATCCCCCTTTAAGAAATGACCAATAGAGTTTCTAATGGCCTCAAAGAAAGAATTCTCCCAAAAATAAGGGGAAGATTTGGGAGATGAACCCACATTGGACACACACCAAGTGGTTCAGTAAGAGGGTTAAAGTAGACTATCTACAGTTTGGCCAAGAGTGAATGATTCCCCCAACCTCACAACTTTCTCAACACCAAATAACGGTCTTTAGAATAAATAAAAAGAGAAATAAAAACCCCCTTTGCACAATGGAAAATCTTAATGTTACCAGAGATTGAGGATCTCCAAGAATCTGACACCTAACTATGTACATCTAGAAAGGAAGGCTAGAAACTAGTGAATCTGCATACGAAGCCACAATATTGGTAGAAATCCACATTCTCCACTGCATCTATACCACACACCACCATAGGGGATGTCTTTGCACATGCAATAGGTTGATATTTCTCTTTTTAACAAATAACTGCAACATATTTGGAAACACAAAAAATAATTTCATCCACCAACAAAAGTTTGTGGAGCCCTTCAACTAGAAACCGAGACTCTTGAATCACCAACAAGGTGTGGAGCATACACCATCCCAAAAAAGGAGGGTTTAGAATGAGCCCCACACAACCCATCAGAAATGGCGACAATAAAGTCTACCACAACATGTGAAGCAACTGGAACACCCACAAACCTAAAGGGTAGAGTAGTCCTTGCAACAAGCACAAAGGCCTTGGAGTTTAATTTCTTTTTCTTTGGCAAGATACTTGGTATGACAGTGGATGCAGATTCAGATGACATTGTAAAAAAAAAGATATATAAAAAAAAAATTGCAATCAATTTTTGTTTTATTTTCTCAAGATCCTACATATTTTAAGGATGCAATTAAAGAATATTGGGTTAATGAAATGAATGAAGAAATGGAATTTTATTGAAAAAAATGATACATGGGATTTGGTAGGTTTTCCTAAGGACAAAGAGTGCATACGTGTGAAATGGGTTTATAAGACTAAGTTTAATGCAAATGGAGATGTAGACAAGCATAAAGAAAGGTTAGCGGTCAAGATATTTGCACAAGAATATGGAGTTGATTATAATGAAACATTTGCACCCATTGTAAGACTTGATACTATTAGAATTGTATGTATTAGCTATTACTACTCAAAATAGTTGGAATGGCTACCACATGGATGTCAAATTAACTTTCTTGAATGGATATTTAAAAGAATTTTATGTGCAACAACCACCAGGATATGAGATAAGAGAATATGAAGACAAAGTATACATGTTGAGAAAGACACTCCATGGTTTGAAGCATGCACCAAGAGCATAGTACACCATAATAGATTCATACATGGAAAAGAATGGATTCAATAGAAGCAATAGTGAGCCCATTCTACACACAAAGGTCAACAAGCAAGGTTAGATTTTAATTGTTTGTTTATATGTTGATGATTTGATCTTTATTGGAAATCTATCTATTGACATGTTTGAATTAACAATGAAAAGGGAACTTGTAATGCAAGATTTGGGATTAATGAGGTATTTTCATGAAATTGAAGTTACACAAAATGATAAAGGAATTTTCATTTGTCAAATTAAATATGCAAAAGATATATTGAAAAGGTTTAGAATGATAAATTGTAGTCCACCATCTACTCTTGTAGCAACAGGTACAAAACTGAGCAAAGAAGATAAAGAGTCTGATTTTGATACAACTATTTTTAGAAAACTTGTTGGAAGCTTGATGTATGTCACTGCAACCAAGCTAAATATTATGGATGGAGTTAGCTTGATATATAGATTCATGTACTCATCTAAGAATTCTCATTGGCTAGATGGAAAAAGAATATTGAGATACATTGTAGAGACTATGAATTATGGAATATTATATTCTACAACAAACAATTTTCAGATGATTGGATATATAGATGACTTTGCAAGGGATATAGATGATTGAAAGAGTACATCTATTTATGCATTTCATCTCAGAACAAGAATTATAGCATGAGAATCAAAGAAACAACCTATAGTTACAATTTTATTTGCAGAAAAAAATTTGTAGCAAACACATTAGCAACATTTCATGCAGTGTGGATGCAACGAGTTTTGATGGATTTAATGCTTGATCAAAAGGAGCCAACCTCAATCTATTGTGATAATAAATCTTCTATTGCATTGTAACAGAATCATGTCTTTCATAAGAGGACCAACCAAATTTGAAGAGAAACTTACACACATGTTTGAGAGAAAACTTGTGTATTGTAAATATTGATGTAATTAGTGATAGAAATTAAGGGGGATTGTTAGAATATTTTGGTAATTTTTGTCAATTTTGTCCTTTATTTATGTTTATGTTGGCCCGTTACAAAGTTCTAGACAAGTATTTTAATTTTTCTTTATGTCGGCTAAAATAGATGTTTCTAGAGATTTTCTAAGAGCTCTATAAATGAGGCATGTGTAAATTTTTCAGGTAAGAAAAGAAATACAAAATTAAATTTCATTATGCAACAACACATCGATTCATTTTTGTTTTAAGTTTTTGCCTCTGCCCACCTACAAACTATTAAGTATTTTAGATTGAAGTTTTGGTTAAATCATTCAAAAGTCACTTTTAGGATGCTTTGCATTAATCATGCTATTTTGAGGAGTTGCATGTTGATTCATGCATCCTTAAATATTATTTGTAGATAAGTGTCCAGTTTACATTTCTAAAAAAGTGGAGGTCTAACAATATTCCATGTAAGAACTAAATGTTGGCAAAGTTAGCTTTCAAGATTACTAGTCCCTCTCCCTTGAGGCTTTATGTTTTTGTTTAGAAAACTGTAAGAATAATAACAACCTTAATTCATGTAAATAAACTGGTAATTTTGAAAAACTCAATAAATATAGTAGCCTTGAAACGTCATCATTTGACTTTGTTTCCTAAATAAAATAATTATCCAAATCCTATATTACATTTTATGATCTAGTTGTCCTTGCAATCTACGTGGACATGTTTTCCCTTGATCACGAGGGAACATGCAACCATGTGACTACTAGCCATTACAAATATATAGGGTGGGCTACAAGACCATAATATTTTTGTACTAAAATGTCCTAAATGGATTCCCAACGAATGTCAATTTAGATTACATTTGAGAGGAGCACGAGGACTGGTGCCTAAAGAATTCTTCTAAGTAGATAGATTGGTATCAATAATATTGAGCACCCATAAATCTATAATTAAGTTATTAACATGGACTTACATGGAGATAATCGAATATCTTCCAATAATTCAAAATAAGATTTGAAATAGTCTTATTTAGAGTGTAGGCACCAAATGTAAGTAGAAATACACAATAAAACATTTTTCTTGTGTTAAATGGGGCAATAAAGGATTATGTTTTGCACTATACTCAATATTATAGAGAAAGTGGCATAAGCCTCAATAAGTGTGTGTCTCTTCTTAATGAGAATAAAAATCACATCATATAATATTAAAATCTCATCTTATTCTATATTCTAATGTTGTTTGAGAACTGATAAGGAATTATAATCTTTGTGTTGGAATTGTTCCTGACATGTGTTGTCATTGATGTCAACATATGTTTTAGATGGTTGACTTAACTATATCTGATATTGCAGTAATATTAGTTAAGAAAGGAACATGCAGAGTCATCATGGTTGTACGAGCTATGTACGACATGTCTGACTCTGTGAGCTTGGATTTATGTTTCAGATGGAATTGAGATCTTATATCTAAGATCACATGTAATAATTTAGTCACAAGAATAAGTTACAATAGTTTTGGTACAGACTGGTTGTAGGAACAGAAACAAAGGTCCATGGTAGAGTTAGTCTCTAAATTTTTGTATTTTCTTGGATGTGAGATGGATTCAGGATATGATAGAAGACTCATTAAGGAATAATTTTCCTTGTTCCTTGATTGTTGCGTTCTTGGTGATGTCAGTTGTAGCATTTGACATCGTGAAGTCTTATTTGGTGCTAACCTATGGGATGTGGTGTGTTCTACCTTGTGTGAAGATAAGTTATGGATTATGGAGTATGTTGGCCGATTGATGTTTTTTATTTTCTTGTCCAAGATCCCGTGTGTATCTTGACAAGATTTTATGTAAATATTTTTTATTAGGAAAGTCCTTATTGGTGTCAACCTAATAAATCATTTGTATCTTGTATAAAGGAGTAAATCAAGTGATACAGAGAGTGTGGGTGTGGATGTAAAGATGTGGATGCGAGGACTGTTGATGTAGAGCATGTAGTGTGATTATTGTACTTCATTGGAATTGTTCTAGCAAATGAGTTGTTAGTCAGTTCATTATCTATGATCAATATATTTATATACTTTCATTTGGATAGTGGTTCTAGAAGGTGGGTTTAACCTTCAGAAGGTGGATTTAACCTTCATATTGGGCAAGTTGCTTCGAGCGAAGAAAGGCTCATCCTATCAACTCCTAACAAGGTTTTTGACTCAAGAAATGAGTCTTTCCTTTAACAAGGACTTTGTATTAGTTGTATTTATCCGCTTCTAACATGGAAAGATCTTGTAATTGAGATACTTTATTACTAATGCATTATTTGTGAGTTTCATCCCCATTGAGGTTTTTCCCTTAACAAGGTTTCCTTGAAAATAATTCTTGGTGTTCTGATCTGTGTTACTTTTGAGGTTTTAGATATGCATTTACTATTTTGATATGAAAAGATAAAGTTTTATATTAATGACATACAACTAATTCACCCCCCCTCTCATTTGTATCCAACAATTGGTATCAGAGCTATTGGTCCTTAGAGAGAAAGCTTGACCGCTTGAGGTGATCAGAAGATGGCTTATTATAGGAAGAATAGTCCTAAATTTGGTTGAAAAATTTGACAGCTGGAAGAACAAGATGAGGACACATTTGTTCTACCTAGGATTTGATTATTGGATGCTTACAAATAACAAGGAAAATATTGTTGCAGAAAGTGATTTGCCTAATGCTACTAATGATAAAAAGAAGATTTTTCCTACAATATGGTTGCAAGGGAAGCTTTGATAAGCACACTATTTAAAGCAGGATTTACAAAAGTTAAGGACCTTGATTTAGCTCATGAAATTCAGGGAAGACTAGAAGCACTTTATGAAGAAGACAAGTACACCAAGCAGACGAAGTTACAAAATTGCAAGACAAAGATGTAAAATCTAAAAATGAAAGAAGATGAAAATGTCAGAGCTTATGTCCAGAGGGTTTTAGAAGTTGTTATAGGGATCATAAATTTAGTAGGCACTTATATTGAAGAAGAGTTCATCACAAAGATTATGAGATTTTTGACACTTGTTTACAAGACCAAAGTGCAGGCGATTGAGGAGATCATTCCACCGACTTGAGGATTCAATAGAAAGATGTTGATAGCTAAGTTAGCTACCTTTGAGGCAGCAAAATTACAAGATTCAATACCTAAGATAGAAATTACATTCAAGGAAACTATTCATAATGATAAAAATACCTCATCAAGCCTTGCGAGCACTAGTAGGGTTAACAAATATCCCGAGCTTGGATATTATGGATATGATCTAATAGAAATTGATAAGGAAAATAGGAAGATGGACGAACTTGTTTCTTTGATTACAAGAAATGAGAAAAGAGGTAAGGGAAAATTTGAAGGAAAATTACCTTTAAGATATATTTCTTGTAATAAAGTTGGTCACTTTGCATCTAGATGTCCTACAAGGGCTTCTAAATAAAAATTTAAGTTCACTAGGCCAGATTACTATGATGAGGAATTCTATTATGCTAGTGAAGGTATTTTCAATTATGATTCAATAGTAGATGAGATTGGTTTTGTAGCTATAAAGGATAATGATCCTATTCATGAAGAAAATGCCTTAGTATCACATGTTGAAAAGATGCCTAAATAGATCATTAACAGTGGATGCTCACATCACATGATTGGTTATAAAGATAGGTTTGTTCAACTAAAGATGCATGATGGTGGAGTTGTTAGATTTGGTGATAATACTCCCAAACTGATTGTTGGAGTAGGATCTATTTCTCTAGATGGAAAAACTTACATTGATAATGTGTTTCTTGTTGATAGATTTAAGCATAACCTTTTGAGTGTTGGACAACTTATGGATAAAGGTTCTCAACTAAAACTCAGTAATGGATCATGCACTATCAGAGGATAAAAGGGAAACTTGATTGCATCAAGAACAAAGACAAGAGGTAGTGTATTTCAGTTGAATACCGCTGATACAAAATATTTTGTTGCTCAGATTGATGAAAGTTGACTATGGCATAGAACATTTTGTCATGTGAATTTTGATACCAATGTGAAGGTGAGTAACATCAACACAGTTCGAGACTTACCAAAAATTGTGAAGCCCTCTGACACCATGTGCAAAGCATGTGTAATGGGAAAGAAAACAAAGGGGAGTTTCCAAATCAAGTCATAGACTGCCAAAGGGAAGTTAGATCTGGTGCATGCAGATCTTTGTGGTCCTACAAGGACTGAATCCTCTTATATTGGTGAAAGGTATTTCATACTATTTTTTATGATCACTCTAGAATAATGTGGGTTTCTTTTCTTAAAGAAAAATAAGAGGCATTTGAAAAATTCAAGATCTTCAAGGAAAAAGTAGAAATTGAGTTAGGTCTGCAGATAAGATATTTGAGGTTAGATAGAGGAGGAGATTTTACATCTACTGCATTTAATTCATACTACATAGAACATGGGATATGCATGCAAACTCCTACTTCTATGACTCCACAACATAATGGGATTATAGAAAGAAGGAACAAAACTATATTGGACACTGCTAGGACAATGATGATTGAAGGAAATGTATCCCATGTGCATTGGAGAGAAGCAACTAGTACTACAATTTACACTTTGAACATGGTTCAAATCCGGGAAGGTAATACTAAAACGCCTTATGAACTTTGGTTTGGCTATGCTCCTATTGTGAGATATTTTAGAATTTTTGGTAGCAAATAATTTATCAAAAGAGATGATGAGGTAGGTAAGTTTGATTCAAGAAGCGATGAAGGCATCTTTATTGGTTATTCTACCAAAAGTAAAGGTTACAAATGTTTCAATTTGAGATTGAGAAAGATGGTTGAGATTATTAATGTAAGAACTGATGAGAAGTTTCAAGTTCAAAAAAGAATCTATGATCAAAATTAAAAAAAGACTATTGAAGCAGAAGAGTTGGTTGAATTTGAAAATAACAGGAAAATATGTGTAAATGAACAATTCGAAGCTCCTAAAACTCCAAGGTATGTACCAAGAAATCTGTTAATATGATTTAGAACAACAGAGAGGGGGGGGGGGGGTGAATCAGTTGTTCTCGAGTCCTGATGTATAAAACAATCTCAAAAACTTTTCCCTTAAATCAGATCCAATAACCACAACAAACTCGGTCATCACTGATTCAATAATAGAAACATCTAACAATGCAGTCCACTACCCAGCTGTAACTTAACTTGTAAAACACATAAATGTTCAAACCAAAACATTCACACAAGTATTAACACCAGGATTTATAGTGGAAATCCAATTTGGGAAAAACCACTTTGTAACATGCTACTATTATTTTCACTCTTCTGAAGTGAGCTCGGTTAAAAGTCAACCCTATCAATGGTTACAATACACACTGTCAGGTGTGACCCGCTTAAAGGATTTCAATCACCCTATTAAAAGTGAGCCTAGTCATAGGACTTACATACACTCCATTAGAATGCAACCTTGTTCAAAGGATTTAACATATGACTGTCAGGTCAACCTCTGTTAAAAGGATTTTGGCTGTTACAATGGTTAGAAAGTAGCAACAATATTTATCTGAAAAACATACAACTCGCTTTGCAAATATCAGATCTGATTCCATACACTAATGCTGGTTTACTGACTTTGAAAATTTTCCATCTCCATCTCTGATCTTCTCGGAACTTTTCTTCAAGCAACCACCACAATTCTCCTTCAGCCTTTTTTGCTTAAACAATTAGTAAAACTTTTTTGTTCTTCCAGCATTCTCTGTTCACCCATGCACATGCATATCCAAATGCTCAGGTTCCCTTTATACTTTCCTCAATTAGGTTAACTCATCTTATGTCGCTCAATCTCATTCGTAGATCTTAGGGTTAAGTTAGATTCATTGAATCTACCTGCTTCATGTTCTTCGGCTCCTTTTCTAGAATCATCTCAAATCTCTTAAAGATTTACAATAAAACATTTTATAATGCATTTAATGCTTTCAAACAATCAATAAATAAAGTCAACACATTTTACATAATCCAAGAATTCAACAATGTTGGCTCCAAAATTAAATTCTCTTCAAATATAAAATTGCTGATGCTCGGTCAATACTGTGATCAACTACTTGGTCTTCATGTAGAAAGCTCGATCATTACTAAAAATATTTCCTTGGCTTACACTGTCTTCCTCGACAATTAACTGTTGTTCGGTCGACACTAAAATTTTTCTCGGCATACATTGACTCGGTCGACACTAACATTACTCGGCTTAAACATGATTTTTCCATTCTTTGCTCAGTCAAGCCTACCAATTTAGTCTTCAGTGTTACTAAGATAAACAATACATTATCTCATCATTGTGCAACATAGTCAAGTACACTTTGTAGTATCAAGATAAATCAACCTTTCCTTAGGTGCTATTGTTACCAACCTTGCCTAGCCCCTTAGCAACACTCAAATAGATATCGTACTTTACTAAGTAGCAACAGTCTTACCAGTTAAGGTTTGACATCAATGACAATACAACAATTGTTTCAATTGCAATTTCCAACAGAAATCATCCTGAAAATCAGATTATTGGTGATAGGAATAGAGGCATGTTAACTAGGTCTAAGGCTAGAGAGGAATTATGTCTGATTTCACAAGTGTAACCTAGAACTACTGATGAGGCTTGCAAAGATGAATCATGGATTAATGCAATGAAAGAAGAACTGGATTAGATAATAAAGAAGAAAACTTGGGAACTGGTTTCTAGACCTGAAGGAAAGAATGTTATTGGAACTAAATGGGTATTCCTAAATAAAATGAACAAAGAGAGAACAATTATAATGAACAAAGAAAGATTGGTCTATAAAGGCTACTCGCAACAAGAAGGAATAGACTTTGGAGAAACCTTTTCATTTGTTGCTAGGTTGGAGGAGCTGAGATTATTTCTTTCCTTTGATGCCTACAAGGACTTCTAAGTTTATCATATGGATGTGAAATCCACATTCTTGAATTGTAATTTAGAAGACGAGGTCTACATTGAGCAACTTGATGGTTTTCCCTTGACAGATGACAAAGACATGGTTTGCAAGTTTAAGAAGGCTCTATATGGACTGAAGCAAGCTCCTAGAGCTTGGTATGCATGACTTGACAAGTATTTATTACATCTTGATTTTAGAAATGGTAGTGCAAATAGTAATTTATATTTGAGAACTAGCAAGGATGTAATCCTGATCATAGAAGTATTTGCAGATGATATTATCTTTGGGGGAAATGATGAAATGAACAATAAATTTGCTGAAGAAATGAAAGATGAATTTGAAATGTCTATTATTGGTGAAATGAGGTTCTTTCTTAGTTTGCAAATTACACAAAGTAAACATGGAATTTTCATTTCTCAAACCAAGTATCTCAAGGAGTTATTGAAAAGGTTTGGCATGGAGGATTGAAAACCTAGTGGAACACCTATAATTACTGGATGTAAGGTCACTTTAAATGATGAAACTCAAAGTGTCTATCAAAAAAAATACTAATCCATGATTGGAGGACTACACCATTTAACACATACTAGACCAGATATGAAAATGCAGTTGGAATTGTTGTGAGGTTTCAAGTAAATCTAAAAGAGACTCACTATATGGAAGCAAAAAGGATATTTAGGTATTTGAAAGGTACATTAGAATTTGGGCTATGGTAAGTTAAGCATGATGACTTTACCCTCCATGCATACACTGATGTAGATTTGGAAGGATGTATAGATGTGCTAGAATGATTTTATAATAACTAGGAGGGGGGGTTGAATCAGTTATCATCAGGTCTAGATGTACCAGTTCAACTTTTAAACACTTCAACCAACTTAGATCTACTAAAAAATCCACTCAGTCATTATAGCATATAATCATTAACATAAACTTGCAATCTACTCTCCAAAAGTAATCAACTTACAAAATATAAAACACTTAACAATAAAACACATGAAATAACATTCACACAAGTATGACACCAGGATTTAACTTGGAAACCCAATTTGGGAAAAATGAGTAACATGCTACCAATTTTTCACTCTTCTAAAGTAAGCTCTGTGAGGAGCCAACCCTATTAAAGGTTACAATACATACTGTTAGGTATGACCCTGTTAAAGGATTTAATCACCCTATTAGGAGTGGCCTTGTTAGAGGACTTAAGAACATTCCATTAGAATGTCACCTTGATTAAAGGATTTACAAATGATTGTTAGGTCAACCTTGATGAAAGGATTTCAACTGATAAAATGGTTAGAAAGTAATAGTAGGTTTGATCTGAAATATACAACTCACTTTGCAAATACAGATCCAATGTAGCTCATATGTTGATCCACTGACTGGCCTTCATTATCATCTCCATCTTTGATCTTCTTGGAAATCCTTCAAGCAATCACCATAAATATTTAGAGCTCTTCTCGGCCTTCTGCTTAGGTTCTCCAATCAACTAAATCAACCCTCTTTTTCATTACCTACAATTAGGTTATCCTTATACCTCCTTAACTAGGTAGCTTAATCTTTTGCCGCTTAATCATTACCATAGATCTTAGGTTTTGGTTAGATTCATCGAATCCTTCCAAAATTTCGTTCTTCCTCTAACCTTCTAGATACTTCTCAAAACTTCTTCTTGAATCCATGTATAAAAATAGTTTATCATGCATTAAATGCTCTAGGTCATTCATCTTTATCTTCAAAATGTTTTACATATTCCAAGAATTCAACTGTGTCGGTTGGGAATCTCAATTCCTTTACAAACTATAAGATGCTGACACTCGGTCATCACTGTGTTCTTCTGCTCGGTCTTCACTAGATAACTCGGTCATCACTAAATTATTCTTCTCGGCACTCACTATTTTCGCTCGGTCTAATTTATGATACTAGGTTATTACTGATGCTCGGTCAACACTAGCATCACTCGACTTATACTTAAGTTCCTTAATCTTTTTCCCTTTTTCTTGGTCAAGCCTATGCTTTCAGTTTTTCTTTCCTTATCTCTTCTATGCTTCAAGTCAATTGTCTTCTTCACTTAGTGTTATAGATAAACAAGACATTATCTTGCCAATGTGCTAACTAATCAAGTACCCATTGTAGTTTTCTCACAACTCAACCTTTCACTAGGTCTTCTTGTTATCTCCTCTTCTCAAATCCTATTCATCAATCAAATGATATGGAACTTTAATAGATAGAAATTGTATCACCAGTTAAGGTTTGACATCAATGACAATATAACAATTTTTTCATTTGTAGTTTCCAATAATCTCCCTCCTTGGCATTGATGGAAACACCATATAATGCTTAGTTACCATACAATCCAAAATTATGTATTGAAGCAACTTTTGTCAACTCTTTCTATGTTCTATTAACAGATCTTCATTAATATCCTTAGCTTCATTTTGATTCTCATCCAATGAAAATATCAGCTCCCTCTTGGATAAATCTCTCCCTCTTTGTTCGTGCATCAATTTTATTGAATATCTCCCTCATTTATGAATTTATCCCTTATCAACTCATGGTAACTTCATCTGTGAATCTCTCCCTCAAGTTACTAAATCTCTCCCTCTTTGACAAAAATTCCAAAGACATTTTCAACTTTCTCATTCATCTTCACCACATAGATATCTTCATGTCAACTTTCTGAACTATATTCTTCCTCCGTCATCTTTCTTATGACTGATCAACATCTTGTGCTATATTCTTCACAACTTCAGGAAACTACCAAAGTGTGACCTCCTTGCATCAATTTGTCAAATATTATGATTAATGCATTTGATGCAACACTCCTATTTGATTAAGTAGCCTTAGTTAGGGAATCACCCCTAATTTACCTCTTAGATACTCATGTGCATCCTTAGGTAAAGCTTTAGTGAATATATATGCTAACTGCTCCTTTGTATTCACATACTCCAATCTCACTTCTTTGTCTTGAACTAACTCTCTCAAGTAATGATACTTGATAGAAATATTCTTGGTCTTAGTGTGCATCACATGATTCTTTGATATATTGATAGCACTTGTTATCACAAAAAATAACAACCGGCTCAATGATTTCTTCCTTCATACCTTTCAACAATTGTTTGATCCACACTATGTTTGAACAATTAACTGCTATTGCTACATATTCAACTTTTGTTGTAGATTGAGAAATACAGTTTTGTTTCTTTCTTGTCCATGAAACTAATCTCTTTCTTAAAAATAATGCGCCACCACTTGTACTCTTTCTATCATCCACATTTTCTGCCCAATCTGTATCAATATAAACTTTTAGTTTAAACTTATAATTCTTCTTGTAATACAATCCATAATCCTATATTCCTTTTAGATATCTCAGTATCCTTTTCACTTCCATCATGTGATTCTCCTTAGGATTTGTAGAAAATCTAGCAACAATCCCAACTACTAGTGCAATATCTATTCTATTGTGAACAACATATTGTAGCTTCCCAATCATTGACCTATATAAGGTTTGATTTACTTCTGTTGTATCATCATTCTTTGATAGTTTCTATCCAGTACCCATGGGTGTACTTATTGGTCTAGAGTCCTCCATGCCAAAAGTTTTCAGTATCTCCTTGATATATTTAAATTGAGTAATGTAGATACCTTTCTTCATCTGATAAACTTGTAAACCAACAAAGAATTTGATCTCTCCAAACATAGACATCTCAAATTTTATTTGCATCTCATTTGAATTTTTTTGGCTTGATACATCTTGACCTCCAAATATGATGTCATCAAAAAATATTTTAGCTAACAATATCCCTTTACCTTTTTTAGTCTTTAAGTACATATTATTGTTGTCATTTGTCCTTGCAAAACCAATTTTGACCAAGTAATTATGCAATCTTTCATACCATGCTCTAGGGGCTTGTTTCAATCCACACAATGCTTTGTGTAGCTTAAAAACCATATTCCTCTTGCTTGGATGAAAGATTCCTTTAGGTTTTTCAATGTATACTTCTTCCAGTATTCCATTCAGAATTGTAGATTTGACATCTATTCGATACACTTTTAATCCTTTGTAAGTTGCATATGCAAGTAGAGTTCTAACTCCTTCCAATCTAGAAACTGGGGCAAATGTATCCCCATAGTCAATACCTTCTTCTTGTGCATATCCTTTGCATACCAATATATCCTTGTTCCTTGTGACTTCTCCATGTTCATTCAACTTGTTCTTGAATACCCACTTGGTTCCAATAACATTTTTGTCCTTTGTTCTAGGTACTAGTATCAAGGTTTTGTTCTTCTCTATTTTCTCAATTTATTCATTCATGGATTGAATCCAATCTTCGTTATCCAAAGCATCTTTCACTAATTTAGGTTCAAATTCGCATAAAAAGCATGTTTGGTTTTTCAACTTGCTTCTTGTCATGACTCTTGAATCTTTTTTTCCAATGATTTGATTTGGCTTATGACGTCTTCTCACATATTTTTCTAATATAGGCTCTGGTCTCCTTTATTCTTGCTATTGTTCTTTAGGGTTATCAAGAAAATCCACTTCAGGTTCATTTTGTGTCTATGCTTCCTCTTCTGGTTGTTCGACAGTTTCCTCTTGATGCTCAACATCTTCTTGTTCTAACTCGACAATTTGTTATTGTCGCTTGACAACTTTGTTCTCTGGTTTAGGTAAATTACTGGGCTCTCCTTCATTCATGTATACAAATGATCTATAATCTTCAGGTTCCTTCTTTCTTTCAACTTCATTCTTTTCTGCATATTCATCAACTCTAACATTTGAACTTTCCACAACTTTGTTAGTGTTAGAATTCAAACACTTATAAGCATTTCTCTTAGTGGAATAACCTAGGAATATACCTTGATCACTTTTAGCATCAAGTTTTCCATTCCTATTGTCCTTCAGTATATAACATTTACTTCCAAAGACTTTAAAGTATTTCACATTAGGTGCATAACTATACCATAACTCAAAAGGTGTAGCATTGGTACCTTTCTTGACTTGTACTCAGTTCAAGGTATAAACATCTGTACTTACAACTCTCTAGTACTTTTGTGTAATATTTTTCTCTATCATCAGTGTTCTAGCACAATCCATGATTGATCTATTCCTTCTTTCTGCTATACCATTATGTGGAGGAGTCCTTGGTGCAGACATCTATCTCTTGATTCCTCTATCATTGTAGAATATGTTGTACTCATTAGATATGTATCTCTTGATTCACCCCCCTCTCAGTTATTCTAAAAATTGGCATCAGAGCTATATTATGCTCATTCAAATGATTGGTAAGTTAATGTATGTACCGATCAATCATTGGAAAGTTAATGTATGTAGTACAGAGTAGACCAGATATAGCACATGCTGTGGGAATTGTTACCAATAATAAACTTATAAACCTTTTAGATCTAAAACTGTAAACAGTAGTAACCTTGAAAAATAACTTGTATCCAATGCATGTATCATTCATTCATTCAACTTGTAAAAGTAAATAACATGAAATCAACAATATAAAAATCCCATAACACAAGTATTTTGGTAACATAGAAACCCTTGTTAGAAGGTAAAAACTACGATAGGGATGACACCCACAAATTCTTCACTACTGTAGATAGAAAAGGTTTTCCTGTTAGGGCTACAAGTTTTGATCACTTCTGGTGATCTTACCCTGTTAGGAGTAACATATTAGATCAACTAGATCTACCTAGTGATTAGATCAACTAGATCTACATATTAGGTTTAGCACATGCTATGGGAATTGTACACAGTAGTTCTATTTCAACAATATTCAGTAACATACTATCTCTCGGTTATAGATTTGTTACACTTGGTTATAGTAGATGTATCACTACTTAGAACAAGTGCGGGAGAAGAAAGTGAAGCTTGAATTTGTTACATCTAAAGAGCAACTTGCTGACATATTTACAAAGCCTCTACCAAAAGATACATTTGAATACTTGAGGACTAGACTTGGGGTCCATCCCCTGTCTACCAGTCACTAATGTGATTTGGAGGTTTCATTAGCCTAATCTTATCAGAAGATCATTCATGTTGATGCATCATAGTTCACACTTTGCATTCTGTCTAAAGTTGTGAAGAATTGGAACAGATTTGCATAACAGTACACAGAGATACAATCAATGCACCAGACAACAAAGAGTTACATGGCTACTACAAAGTTGTATAGTTTATTTTTTTCTTTGGCATTGTTGTCAAAGGGAGAGATAAACAATATGATAACTGAGAAGAATACAAGAACATCTATCTTAGGGAGAGATAATATGAAAAGATAAAGGGAGAGATAAATAGAAGGAACCTAAGAGTTGTGAAAGATCATATCTGCAGAAGATAGTCTGCACATTGTAATTTTGTTATGTAACGTAGTGATTAAACATATTAAGCTAAGGGAGAGCTTACCAAGCTACAACATTTGTTTAAAAATTTGTAGAATACATGTTTGGTATGTGTATGGTATACTTCATATTGCTTGAGTTGCCATCAATGCCAAAGGGAGAGATTGATGAATGAAAACTAATTGAGAACCTGATTGAAGGACTTCAAGTGATTAGAGATCACCAAGCACATAATTGTTATGTAAGATAATTGAATCAGTTTTATGTTGTCATTGATGTCAACTAGTTTTGACAGTACTTATCATGGAGTTGCAAACATCTAACACATCTGTAGAAGAGAAGAGAAAGATGAAGAATTGAGATATCTACATGGAGGAAGATGGATATGATAGATGAGGATAAGGATTACTCTTGGTAACTTATTGATGAGTCTATGACTTCATATTGTTGACTTGATTATGTTACATTAATCTTTTATGAAGTTGGGAGTAAAATGTTACAAAGAAGTGTTGTCGATTAATGAAGCATTCCAATATACACCGAGCAGTGTAGTGTATACCGAGGACAGTATAAACTGAGCTTGTGTTCACCGATGCATTTCTTTGTTAACCGAGAATAAACAAAAGAACTAAATGCTTTGTTTAGCCGATAGAAGTTGATGAGCTGGAAAGTACCTCATGATCGGAGTGGAAAGATAAAGTTTGTTACAAGATCAACGGCTAGAAAAATTCAAGGAAGATCTAAAGGATAAATTTGAAACGTGTTACTGACACATCAACTGAGGAAGGTTTAAGCGGAAAAACCAACAAAGGAGATTAAGCGGCAAAATATAATGGATGAAAAGAAAATGGTTTACTTGTCTATTTAAGAGACTAGGGTTTCATTCTGAAACTTATACTAGAGGAAAGAATATTGCAGAGATATCGTGTGAACAAGCCTAATGCATGCCTAATCAAACTAGTTAAGGAGAACTGAACTACAGAGATTACCGAGCATTAGAAAGCTATAACTGAGGGACAACAAGTTACTGAATGTTGATGAATTGAATAGAAATATTGATCAAAGGATTTCTATGAGCTTAAGAATAGATCTGAACATCTGTAAATCAAGTTGTATTGTAATCAGATCAGTTGATGTTACAGTTTAACCATTGTAATCAGATAAATCTCTTAACCAAGTAGAGTTGAAAGTCTTGTAATGTCATTCATAGAATGCACATTTGTTATCTTGTCAACGCCATAGTGAATGTTGGTTGGACGATAATGGTTAGTGTTAAATCCTCTAACAAGGTCACACCTTACAGTGTGTTTTTTAACCTTTAACAGGGTTGGGTCTTCACCAACCTCACTTCAGAAGAGTGAACAATTTTTGGGTTGCCAGTCCCAGGTGGGTTTTCCCTTTACAGGGTTTCCACATTAAATCTCTTGTGTTATGTGTTGATTGTGATGATTGTTGGATATCATACTTTACATGTTGCATATTATATTTGATTGGTAGTTACTTTATGTTATTAACTGGTAATCAGTAAAAGCACAGACAATTTACTATTATATGTTATCGAGCTACATAAATTTGTTTAAATTGTTTTTGGATATACATTTTGTATTTGGGATAGTGAATAACTGACTCACCCCCCTCTTAGTTATTCTAACAATATGAACTCTCCTCCTCTATCAGATCTTAGAAATTTCAAACTCTTACCTATTTCTTTTTCAACCTTTGCCAAATACCACTTAAACAATTAAAAGGCATCAAATTTTTCTTTAAGAAACATCACACACATCATTCTAGAGTAATAATCAACAAACAAAATAAAATAGTTATCACCACAATAGGTTTGCACTCCAATAGGTCCACAAAGGTCAGTATGAACCAATTCCAAAATATCATCAGAAGTATAGGTTTTTCTCTTGAAACTAGACTTTGTCATTTTTCCCAATCGACATTACTTACACATCACATTATCAGGTTTCTTCAATCTTGGTAACCTTCTTAATCTTTTCATCTTACTAATTCTTACCAAATCATCAAAGTTCACATGATACAACCTCTTATGCCATAACCATACATCATCAAATTGTGCAAACAAAAATCTCTCATCACATAAGTCTATATAGAACAAATTACCTCTTATTTTTTCTCCACTTCTAATTAGTTCACCAGTAGCATCAAAGATCTTAGCCTTTTTGTGATGAAATTTAACTCGGTAGCTCCATTAGGTACTGGTATGTAATCATTTTCCACATTGTATTTTGTTGCATCTCTGATTCCAGCTAGGTGTAGCTCCATCAAACTTTTCCATGCAGGGAAGTTCTTCTTGTTAAGCTTTGGTACCTCCTTTTTATATATCTTGATCTTTAGCTCCAATTAGTACCTTCAAAATTTTCCTTACAAGCACCAACTACTCTGATACCAATTGTTAGAATGATTTTAGAATAGCTGAGAGGGGGGTGAATCGGTTATCCTCAGGTCCAGATGTACCAATCAAACTTTTAAACACTTCAACCAGCTTAGATCTACTCAACAATCCACTTAGTCTCTATATCATATAATCAGTACCATAAACTTGCAACCCACTGTCCAAAAGTAATCAACTTGCAGAATATAAAACACTTAATAGTAAAAAACATCAAATAACATTCACACAAGTATGACACTAGGATTTAACATGGAAACCCAATTTGGGAAAAACCACTAGTAACATCCTACCAATTTTTCACTCTTTTGAAGTGAGCTCTGTGAGGAGCCAACCCTGTTAAAGGTTACAATACACACTGTTAGGTGTGACCCTGTTAAAGGATTTAATCACCATGTCAGGAGTGGATTTGTTAGAGGACTTAAGAACATTCCATTAGAATGCCACCTTGATTAAAGGATTTACAAATGACTATTAGGCCAACCTTGATTAAAGGATTTTAACTGATACAATGGTTAGAAAGTAACAATAGGTTTGATCTGAAACATACAACTCACTTTACAAATAAAGATCCAATGTACCTCATATGTTGATCCATTGACTGGCCTTCATTATCATCTCCATCTCTGATTTGCTTCGAAATCCTTCAAGCAATCACCACAACTCTTCTCAGTCTTCTACTTAGGTTCGCCAGTCATCTAAATCAACTCTCTTTTTCATTACCTACAATTAGGTTATTCTTATACTTCCTTAACTAGGTAGCTTAATCTTTTTTTTCTTAATCATTACCGTGGATCTTAAGGTTTGGTTAGATTCATGGAATCCTTCCAACATTCTGTTCTTCCTCTAACCTTCTAGATACTTCTCAAAACTTCTTCTTGAATCCATGCATAAAAATGGTTTATCATGCATTAAATGCTCTAGGTCATTCATATTTATCTTCAACACATTTTACATATTCCAAGAATTCAACTATGTCGATTGAAAATCTGAATTCCTTTAAAAAATGTAAAATACTAACACTCGGTCATCACTGTGTTCTTCTACTCGGTCTTCACTAGATAACTCGGTCATCGCAAAACTATTCTTCTTGGCACTCACTATTTTTGCTTGGTCTAATTTATGATACTTAGTTATTACTGATGCTTAGTCAATATTATATTTTCTCAGCTTATACTAGCACTTGGTCAACACTAGCATCACTCAATTTATACTTAAGTTCCTAAATAATCTGCTCTTTTTCTCGATCAAGCCTATTGTTTTAGTCTTTCTTTCCTCATCTCTTCTATGCTTCAAGTCAGCTGTCTTCTTCACTTAGTGTTATAGATAAACAACACATTATCTTTCCAATGTGTCAACTAATCAAGTACCCATTGTAGTTTTCTCATAACTCAACCTTTCACTAGGTCTTCTTGTTATCTCCTCTTTTCAAATCCTCTTCATCAATCAAATGATATGGCACTTTACTAGATAGAAACTGTCTCACCAGTTAAGGGTTGTCATCAATGACAATATAACAATTATTTCAACTGTAGTTTCCAAAAAGATGACAGTAAGAGCACTAGTGGTGGTGCATTCTTCCTTGCAAAGAGGTTAGTCTCTTGGTTAAGAGGTTAGTCTCTTGGTTAAGCAAGAAGAAGGATTGTGTTGCTCAATCTACTGTTGAATCAGAATATATGGAAGCTTATTTAAACTATTCACAGGTTATTTGGATGAAACAAATGCTGAAGGATATTGGAATAAGCTTAGAAGAACCATTTGTGATTCATTGTGACAATACAAACACAATCAATATGGCAAAAAATCTTGTTATGCACTCAAAAACCAAACATATCTCAATCAAATATCATTATTTGAGATAGAAAGTTGCAAAAAAGGAAGTCAAAGTTGAGTATGTCAGTACAAAGGAGCAATTAGCAGATATATTCACTAAACCATTGTCAAAAGATATCTTTGAGTATCTCAGAGATATGCTTGGGGTGAAAACTGCTCCTTGCGAGAACTAGATAATGCAAGAATGCACCAGTCTAGTAGATATCAAAGCTATATTCTTCTCTATACTTGATGCTTGGATGCACTCCTTAGGAGGAGTGATCACATGACATAAAAACACTTATCTGGGTGATTTGGCACCTATTTCTAGGCATGAAGATTTTTAAAGGTACACCTTGCCATGGTGAAATTTTTAGAAGGAAAAGCAGTCCTTTGTCATTGATGTCAAAGGTGGATATATACAAGAAAAACTCCCACTGGTTCAAGGGGAGTTGTCTCGAGCGTATTGAGATGATTGTTGGGCTTATGGTTTTTCTCATATGTTGCCATCAATACCAAAGGGGGAGATTGTTGGAATTATTCCTGACATGTGTTTTCATTAATGTCAACATATGTTTCATAAGGTTGACTTAACTGTATTTGATATTACAATAATATTGGTTAATACATTAACAAGAAGAATCATCATGGTTTTATGGGTTGTGTACAACATGTCTTACTCTGTGAGCTTGGATTTATGTTTTAGATGGAATTGAGATCTTATATCTAAGATCACATGTAATAATTTAGTTAGAAGAATAAGTTACAACAATTTTGGTATAGACTAGTTGCAGGAACAGAAACAAAGGTCTTTTTAAGAGTTAGTCTCTTAATTTTTGTGTTTTCTTGGATGCGAGATGGGTTCATGATACGCAAGTTCAGGATATGATAGAAGACTCATTGAGGAATAATTTCCCTTGTTCCTTGATAGTCATGCTCTTGGTGATGTCAGTTGTAGCATGTGACCTCGTGAAGTCTTAGTTGGTGCTGATCTATGGGATGTGGCATGTTCTACCTTGTGCAAAGATAAGTTATGGATTATGGAGTATGCTGGATGAATGATGTTTTTTATTTTCTTGTCCAAGATCCTATGTTTATCTTGACAAGAGTTTATGTAGATCATTTTTATTAGGAAATTCCTAATTGGTGTCAACCTAATAAATCATTTGTATCTTGTATAAAGGATTAAATCAAGTGATGCGAAGAGTGTGGGTGTGGATGTGAAGATGTGGATGCAAGGACTGTTGATGTAGAGCAAATAGTGTGATTATTGTACTTCATTGGAACTATTTTTGTAGAGGAGTCGTTGCCAGTCATTTCATAATATGTGATCAGTATATTTATATAATTTCATTTCGATAGTGGTTCTAAAAGGTGGGTTTAACCTTCAGAAGGTGGATTTAACCTTCACATTGGGAAATTTGCTTCGAGCAAAGAAAGGCTCATCCTATCAACTCCTAACATGATTTTTGACTTGAATAAAGGAGTCTATCCTTTAACAAGACAAGATATTTTAACTGAGATACTTTATTACTAGTGCATTATTTGTGGGTTTCATCCCCATCGGGGTTTTTCCCTTAACAAGGTTTCCCCAAAAATAATTCTTGGTGTTCTAATCTATGTTACTTTTGAGGTCTTGGATTTACATTTACTTTTTTTATATGAAAAAATAACATTTTATATTAATGACATACAACTAATTCAACCCCCCCCCCCCTTCAGTTGTATCCAAGACTTTGTACAAATGAGATTGGGATTTAAGTCAAAATAAACATTAGGGAATTAAACTTGAAATGGATGTATGAAGTTGTGATCTAGTTAACTAACCTGATTCTTAATCAATATATATTCTCTAATTAATTCTCCAACACAAATATTATCAATCTCAAAGTTAGATCAACAATTGGCCCATTTTGAATTTTCTTAAAAATTTAGTGAATCAATGAATATAAATTAGATGAGAGTAAAAATTAATACAAAAGATTTCATCATTGAATGCAATGTGGGTGGAAGCTCCATGAGAGTTGGTTATTTTCCCTTGTTTTTCCACTTCAGTTTTGTTATCTTACAAGCTTATTTCCTTAAAAGGCTTCAACGAACACATTTCCTTAAATTTCTTTATAATCAACTTTTAATGCACATTTTACATCACATAACTCATAACACAGTCTATACTAGGGGCCTCTCATCTCCACATAATGAAGTAATGATATAGGGGCACCTTAGTACATATTACTATATTTCACAATATGATCTCATCTCAACTAATGATAAATAATCAAAGTTTGGATCGGTCTACATAAAAAGATGATTTTTTTTTGGATAAAACACTGAAATTGTGTAATATATTAATAAGAAGAATAAATATATGTGTACCATCCTAAAGAGTTAGCACCCATAGTTGGATTCTTTATTAGGCCCCATCTTGGTGATTTCAAGATCTAATGTCTGTTATACTCTATCCTAGCAACCTAATTCTTATTTTCTTGCATCTACCCTATCATCTCAACACCCAATTCAACACCCAATTTAAATTTGGGCTCACTCTCTTATGAACAAAACATTTCAAACATTTTTTCTTCTCTTTTTTGGCTCAAATTTGGACCAGAGCCCCTTGTCAGTGTTTTGGTGGGAAATTATGTCTAGTGGTCGACCTAGATTAATTTTGAATCCCAAAGTGTTTGATAAGTATATAAACAACCTAAATCTCCTCATTTTGGTAACCAAGATTGATCTATTCATGCAATCAAGAAATCAAGCATTCAAGGTGGATTTAAGATTTGAAGGAAAGCATCCAAGATCTAGTCTTTCTTCAACCATCCATATCATTTTGAAGGAAATATTTTCTATTGTATCAAGCTTCTCTCTCAAGAAGGCCAAGTAGAGGAGTTCACAATCAAGCAAGAAGATCCATTCTTCATATCCAAAAGTACTCTTCTTTCATAGCAAGTGATTATAAAGTAGAGCACCATTGAAGATCTATGAATGGATAGATCCATGCATTTGTAAGGAAATCCTTGATTTCTTTATATATTACAAAGTAAAAATATTAAATCCAAGAAAAAATAAATTATCTTCAAGAATATGACAGACTACTACATCTGTTCGTGAAGGTATATTCAAGGTGAATCAAACATTTACCTTTTTACATACATTCCTTTATGCAATTTCAATTTATTTTCAAGGTTGATTCCTAAACAAGGGTTTGGACAAGGAAAACCCCTTTCCATAACCTTTTTCCTTTTTTTACTATGTGTAGGAACAAGTGAAACAACTATCAAAACATTTTTAGATAGATCAGGATTTGACAAAGAAACCTTGCAATTTTCAACCAAAAATATCAGGAACATAACTAAAAATGTTTTATACCAGGGAAAAAATGCTTCAAACATTTTGTACCTGGGAACAAAATGTTTCAAACATTTTGTACCTTGCATTTTTAGTTGAAATGCATATCACATGTCAGTTTTATTGTTCGGAACTTGATTCAGGTTATTTCAAGTTTCTAGTAGTTATTTACTAGTCTTTATTTTCTAGATTTGTCTATATTGTATTTAGCCTTCTATATTGTATTATCATATTCATTTTCCCTCTCTTCATTTCACATTTACATATTTAGTGAAGGATCATTGCACCATTCAGTGCTTAGGACCTACTTGAGCCTATTGGGACAACTTCCTTCCAAATGTGCAACTTTGAAAAGGAGTAATCTACCCCTTTGAATTACTTCCCTATTCCCAATGTACATTTTTTGTAAACCCAACCTACGACATTTCCATTCTGATTTTGGTGTTAGATCCCCTTTGTGCATTCGATCCTCATGTTTGATTTGATGGTTAGATATGATCTTCATTAGTTTCATGTACAATTATGCTTAATTCATTTTATTTTGCACAACATTAATGAATGTTTTCATATATTCTTTACAAGATCATTTCTTAGATCTATTTCCCTTTCATCTTTCTTGTGCATGATTATTATAACATTGAGTCCTACCTATAGCATTTTGTATATAATAAGTCTTAGCCTTATGGGTTCCTTTGATCTTGAGTCCTCTTTGTTTCCTAGAAATCTTGATGAGACAAACATGCATAGTGATGACATTCCTCCCATAGTTGACAATAATTATTCCCGCTCTTCCCATGATGAATATGATTTCTTAAGAGTTCCTCCTATGCAGGTGGTTAGGAAAGGAAAATTCTAATCTTGGGGTCATCTCCTTAGTTGAGGGTTTGATAAAATTAATTTACAATGATGAATATGGTGTTAATATCTTGTGTAGTATCTCTCATCTTATTGATAAAAATGACATACCTATTATAGATTGTACCCAAGAACTTGGTTTCAATCAACCTCCCACTAGTACTGAGAGTTCCATTCCTATTCCTACCTCAATACCTAGTGCCTCCACTTATTCTCCATCTCTCATGACCAAATCCATTCATCAAAAAAATCCTATACATTTTAGCATTCCTAATCCTATCATTTCTCCTCCTTCAAGTGTTCCATGTGTTTCACAACCTTCATCCATGTCTACGTACAACAATGTTCCATTTTCATATTTTACGATTCCTTTGATTTCCTATAATGGTCCAAACCTTTCACATGTATCTTTACTATCAATATCTTGGCTCAAACTATGCCATCATTGCAACAAAAAATTTCATCCATGATGCAATCCATGTTGAACATTCCTACTTGTGGCATTGCTAGTCCTTGTCCTTAGACATCATCTATGTCGTTATCCCTCAATACATAAAAATATCTCATTTTGAAACTTGCAAGGATAAGGGTGATCCCTTGACTCATGTTAAAAATTTTCAAACATTATATTGTGATTTATCTCATGATCATAGGTTCAAGCTGAATTGTTTAATAGAACCTTTCAAGATATGTCCTCGCAATGGTATTTTCCATGCCTCCGTATTCCATTAATTTCTTATCATGTACCTAATATTGATGGACAATGAATTTTCATTGCTAACTTACAAAAATAAATTAGAGATAATATATTTCTTTATTAATTCTCTTCCTTTACTCAATTGTGTGTAGTGATTCATAATTATTAGCTTCAAGTGAGTCAATTTGAGAGTGCCACTCAAATGTCTTCAGTTAATAAGAGTGATGCCACATCCCACTCCTTTCAAAAGTTTCAAAAACATAAGGACTTCATTAAGATAAAAAATTCATCAAACAACATTGATGAGCAAGTGGAAGAAGCATTCAAAGGTGTGGCTCCTTTGTCATATATGTCTAGACCTTACACATCTTTTTGAATTTTTGCATAGTGTGATACTGATGTTGATTAATGCTAATGTTTTAACATTTCCTCCTGTTAAACCAATTGACACATCAAAACCTTTTCCTAAGTCCTATCACAATGCTTTTTCTCAATACCATCATCAACTTGGACATGATACTGACAATTGTTTCCTTCTGAAATATGTTATTCAATACCTCATTTATTCTAATGTAATATTTGTTGAGGGTATTAATGATAAAGGAAACAAGTCCATTGCACCTCCCAACAAAAAATTGCAAATATACACCTTTCCTTTGCCTTATCATTCAACTGATACCATGGAGTCTACTTAGTCTTTACCTTCTTTCTCCACCCATGTTGTTGACTATGATGTTTAGTGTACTGAAGCCAAAAATGCCATCAACCTTATTAACCAATCTAAACCCAAACCCAAACCTAAACCTGAGATTTGCATTACATGATCCTAAAGTGACGATTAAGGAAGTTTCTATTTACATTGTAGAAAAGCTTAATGGTCTCTTTTCTCATGGTTTTCTTATAGATGCTACTTGCATGGTGAATGGTATAACTGAAGAACATCTTTACACTATATACTTTCAATGATATTTCTATGACAAATTTAATGTGATGATCAAAACTTTATGTGATGTACGAAATGGTAAGCAACATAAAAGAGAATATTTCTATAATTTGAGAAAGAGGGAGAAAGTAACGATATGTAAGAAACTAAAGAGTAACAGATCTTATCCAATATGATTGAAGAGTAATGTACAAGGATAGAAGAAAGGATAAAATGCACCTAGAAATGGAATGGAGAAAATGAAACCTCAAATCCAAATTTTCTAACTATCGGAGTCTCAGCATAAGATTTAACAATAGATTTGGGACATAGGGACCTATAGCTTGTTGTGCCTAAAATTTCACTTTGAAAAGGGAGGGACATGTTTCCAACTCACAATGTACCTAGGAACATGTCTCCAAACCCATCATATACCCAAGGTTTTCTACCATAATTTTTACAGAAGCTTCGTCTTGGTCTCAAAAAGGATCCTTTGGTCTAAGTGCTCAATTTGAGGTTATCTGTACCTACAAATATGATATTTTGTTTGTGTGTCACTATATAGGGGTTTTCCTTAGTCAACCCCCCATTTTGATGATTTTCACCTCCACGGATAGCTAATGTGATAGAGGTGATGTGCAGTTCTCTTGAATATAGAGTATGTCTAAATTGATATGAGCTAAAATGCATACATAAATGCTTAGATCTACCCTATTTATGATAGAGTAAAACCCTAGTATGAAAATGCAATCAATGTGTGATGAGTGCATGCAAATAAACATAGATCTAAAATGTAAATGATTAGATTTGAAGCACAAATATAGAGATCCAAAGATAAAAAGAAACCATACCCAACCCTAGGAGGAAGAATAGAATCCAATCATTAGTCGGTGATCTCCTATCCATCATCATAATAATTTGTGTCTTCATGATGTTGAAATGATATTTGAATGCTTGAATGCTTGAAAATGAATGTGAATGCTTGATAGAAGTTGTTATAGCCTTGATTTGAAATTCATCACTTCATGGTATGTCTTCAAATTGGGGATTCAACCTTGAAATTTATTTCATCTAGCCAAAATGAAGTGTGAGGGTTTAATTTATACAAAATTGGGAGGTAGAGTTGAGCAAGCCGACCACATATTTGAATCCTCTGCAAAAACCTCAAGATAGGACCTTGTCCCAAATCTAGGCTCAAAAACTAGGGTGCATGTCGCCAATGGTGACCTATCCTTGAGACATCTTGACAATGGAAACATTTCCTACCCTAAACAAAGTAAAATTTGGTCTGTGGGTTCCATACAATCAGTGGATGCATGATTCAAATAGACAACTCAATATGATATTAGGACAACATTCTTAGGCCACAAAAGATTGAATAGGGCCTAGGAGGTGAAATTAATTATGTGATTGGAGGAAATATGGAGAGGAACACTTACAAATAAGGGCCTACCTTGATTTTGAACAAGATTGAAGAGATTAGAGGACCCATATTCAAATATAGGTATACATTAAGTGTAATCATGATGTCCTAATATGAAATCTATAATGAGAACACACTAAGGTGGGTGCTAAAAAAATGAAAATATAGCCCACTTAGGTGCTTAAAATTTACGATGATATATTTAACCCCCACTTTAGTAGGATATGTCACTAAGTGTATATGCAAGATAAAGTACAAGAAATTAGTAAATGAAAATGATATGCCAAAGTCCCCAGTGCAAAATTCCTCCAAGAACATGTTAGGAAATGAAACATGCAAAAACCACAGGTCAGTGAAAAACCTCAAATCACCCAGGGATCACTAAGAGAATGATCAAATTCACGGGAAACTATATGTCTGCTTCTATTTAGGCTTTCTATTAGGAAGGTGAAATGAGGAATTATTTATACCACTGGAAATTGTGAATGCAAAGATTGATGGAAAATGTTTATAAAAATGGTTCAAGATGCACTTTAAATGTCCCAAAAATAATTTGGATAGTGAGAAAACTAAGTCATGATTCCAGTGCAACAAATGGTGTGGAAATTAGAGCTTAGTTATGACCAATTGAATGAATGCATATACTAAATGACCTAAAAGAGTTAGCAAAATTGAAAAAGTAACATAAAAGTAAGTGACTTATATAATAGGATCACCTTTTTGAAATGCCATTTTCATTGTTAGTTTTTGTTTGTTCTTGTAAATGAGGAAGAAGATGCCGAGTTGAGAGATGATTGACCCACATAGATTGAGATTTTGAGACATGTTGTGGAGGATGGGACACCCCTTGATGAGGTATGCCTCGATTCATGTGTTTTACTTTCTTTCCCTATATTTTGACTTTGTATAGTATATTTATATGCATAGTAGACCTATTGAGTCAATCTGGATCCTTTGAGCCACCATATTCCCAAAAGTTGACCTATCCTAGAAAGTTGACATGTACGCAAAAAGTTGACTTGTCCTAGAAAAGTTGACCTATCCCTAGAAACTCAACCTGTCCCAAAAAAGTTGACCTGTCCTTGGAAACTTGACTTGTCGTAGAAAAATTGACCCATCCTTGGAAAGTCGACATGTCCCTAGAGTCAAGATTTTTCAATTTTTTGATGCAGTTTGGTTGTAATATATGCTTTGTGTTTTGATACTATTTCATTGGTCTATGATTTCAGGAGAGTCTTGTCTTTCAATAGAACTCATCTGTGAATATTATGTCATACTTGAGAGAATAGATTGGAGAGCTTAGTTCCAAATATTTTTCTCTACTCAAAGATGTGGGCTTCTACTAGACATATCAGTTACTAAGAATGAGATATCATAGCACCATGATTATGGATGTCATGGAGAGATGGGATGAGGATACCTCAACTTTCCATATTCCTATCAAGGAGATGACCATTACAGTAGAGGATGCATATCATGTCATGTAGCAGAGCCCTGGTTTCTACACAGGGAGCTCAGGGTCTACTTACGTTTGAAACTCAAAAATTTTCAACACATTGAATGTTACTTTTAAACTTGCATGTAAAATTAATATTGCACCACTCTCCCAAGATGCCTCTCGTTACTCGTGGAAGAGCTAAGGATAGAGCTCAAGAGTCTTCCTCTAAATCTTGCCTAGAGAGTTCCTATGGGGAATATGAGGGGGAGCAAAATCAAGATAATCATAGGAATGAGAGTCAGAGTAATGACTCAGAAGGAGCCCAACTTAGACAACTTATGCAAAAAATTCTACATAGACTCGACAACCTTGAAAATAGAGTCAATTTTGAAGAAGGAAACCAAGCTCAACATCAAGATAGGGAAAGAGAGAGAAGCCCTAGGAGAAGGCAAGTTAGGCAAGAATTTGAAGACAGGGATACCACTCACATGAGGGACTTTCTCAAAGTCAAGGTACCCCTCTTCTATGGAAATGAAGGGGGATCTACAATAGAAACTTGGTTGTTTGACCTTGAGAGGTGTTTTTCTATTCACCCTTTTAGTAGCAATGTCAAGGCCAGATGTGATATTATGAATCTGAGAAAGTTTGCATCTACATGATGGCATATGGAAGAAGACAAGCTTCAAGTCACCATCAATAGTATTTCATGGGAATTGTTCCTAGAAATCTTTAAGGATTGATTCATGTCTGATCAGTGGAGGCAGGGAAGGACAGAAGAATTCCACCACCTCAAGCAAGCCAACATGTTGGTGGAAGAGTACGAAAGAAAGTTATATGAACTTAAGCCTTTCTCAGGCTTTAGAGATGATGGACCCATACTTGTCCGACATTTCATCAAAGGTCTAAATGATTGAATATCAGGAGAGGTCACAGTCTTAGAACCCCAGAATCTTTGGGATGCCATCACTAAGGCATACCTTATTGAAAGAAAGGTCAAAGGAAGAGGTAGCTATGCTAGTGGCCAAACATTCAATGCTAGATCAGGTTCTAAGGGGAACTTTGATCAAGGAAATTCCAACTCTAAGAACCAACAGTCATCTTTCAAAGGTGGACAAAACTTCCCTAAGAAGAAGTTTCAAAATAATAACAAAAGCAATGGGAAGTTTCAACAACCTGAAAACCATAACAACTTTTGAGCACAACAAAGGTTTCCTCCTCCACAATCCCATAATTCTCAAAATTTCAATAGAGGAGGTTATCAACAATCTAGCACACCTCCTGCAAAGAACTTGGGAAGGAATACTGGGTGTTATTCTTGTGGACACCAAGGACATATTGCAGTTCATTTCCCTCAACACATGAATCTCACTAATCAAAATCAAGCAGTTTCAAAACCAACAGTAGGAGATGCCGGCCGGTCTCACAAGGTGTTTTCCGTAGTGGAACATGAACAAGCTGATCACCAAAACACTGTCATAAAAACTTTAGGTTTGTTAAAGGGTAAAACTATTTCTATTCTCTTTGACTCCGGAGCAACTGACTCCTTCATATCTTCTTCTTTGATAGAAAAGTGTAGGCTAGTGGTAGTAGGGCAAGGATTTAAGTGGTAGGTAGAGCTAACCTCAGGGGCTAAAATAACCATAGATTTGTGTGTTCAAGGTTGCAACTTGGGATTAGGACCTTTTTCTACCAATATTGACCTTCGAGTTATTCCTCTTGGATCATACGGAGTTGTCCTAGGAATAGATTGGTTGACAGCCCATGATGCCAAGATAGATTGTAGAAAAAAAGATCATTCATTGCTTGGATGATTTAGGTAAGCCCAACATAATTTTGGGAATTAAATGACCTATTTCACTCTGGATGATATCAGCTATGCAACTTAAGAAATGCGTGAAAAAAGGATGCCAACTTCTTGTAGTCTCAGTTAATGATTTGACAAATTAGGAAGATAGAGAAATTATACTTGAGAACCCTTTGCTTCAAGAGCTTGCAGATGTGTATCCAACTAAGATTTCGGGAATGCCTCCCAAAAGGGATATTGATTTTTTCATAGAATTGGTGCTAGGAGCTGAGCCTATCTCTAAAGCTCCCTACCGCATGACCACTCAAGAGATGAGTGAGTTAAAATTTCAACTAGAAGAACTCTTAGAAAAAGGTTTTATCAGACCAAGTGTGTCACCTTGGGGAGCTTCGGTTATCTTTGTTAAAAAGAAGGATGGTTCACTATGATTGTGCATTGACTATCATCACTTCAACAAAGTAACCATTAAGAAGCAATACCCTTTGCCAAGAATTGATGACCTATTTGATCAGATGAAAGGAGCCAAGGTGTTTTCCAAGATTGATCTAAAATCGGGTTATCATCAGTTAAGGATTCAAGAAGTTGACATTCACCTTACAACTTTTTGTACTCGATATGGACACTATGAATTTATTGTAGTACCTTTTGGTCTCACAAATGCACCATCAGTATTCATGAGTCTTATGAATGGGGTATTTAGAACCTTCTTGGATAAAATTTTCATAATTTTCCTAGATGATATTTTGGTGTATTCTAAGACAGTGGAAGAACATGAGCAACATCTTCGACAAGTGTTACAATGCCTTCGTGAGAATCGATTATTTGCAAACTTGGAAAAGTGTGATTTCTTTCAAAATGAAGTTAAATATCTTGGTCATGTTATCTCAGGAGAAGGTATAGCAGTTGATCCTGCCAAGATACAAGCTATAGTTGAATGGCCAACCCCCACCAACGTCTTAGAGGTTCATAGTTTCATGGGTTTAGCCGGATACTACAGGTGCTTCATCCAAGGATTCTCCAGAATAGCTCATCCCATCACTTCCTTTCAAAGGAAAGGGAAGAAGTTCATTTGGACTGATAAATATTCAGAATCTTTTTAGATCCTAAAGGATAAGTTGACCAGTGCCCCAATTTTGGTGGTACCTGACCCCGCTGAAATTTTTTTAGTTTGTACTGATGCCTCCTTGGAAGGTATAGGGGTAGTATTGATGTAAGAGGGAAGAGTTATTGCTTATGAGTCTAGAAAGCTTAAGGACCATGAGCTTAACTATCCCACCCATGATTTGGAGTTAGCAGTTGTAGTTCATGCCTTGAATTGTTGGAGACACTTCTTATTGGGGCATCGATTTGAGTTACACACTGATCACCAAAGCCTTCAATACATATTTACTTAGCCTAATCTCAATGCCAGGCAGTGTTGATGGATGGAGTTTCTATGTGAGTATGATTTTGAGTTCAGATATATCTAAGGTAAGGAAAATGTGGTGGCAGATGCTTTGAGTAGAAGGAGACATGAGATATCCATGCTCTCCCTTTCGACTGATTTGAGAAGTCAAATTTTTCAATCACTCTCTTCAAATACTTTGTATCAAGAAGTTAAGGCTGAAATTGAGATAGGAAGGGCCTTAGAAGGAAGGTTCTCAGGGTATTCCTTAGAGTTAGATGGACTACTAAGACATCAAGGTAGAATTTACGTGCCGCTTTCAGGTGATCTTCAGAGAGTCATCATGGTGGAAGCACATCGTGCTCCCTATTCAGCTCATTTAGGTGTTAAGAAGATGTATTTAGATATGAGACAATTATATTTTTGGTTAGGCATGAAGAAGGATATAGCCAATTTTGTGGCTAGGTGTCTGGAATGTCAGAGGGTCAAGGTCAAGCATCAACCCCCAGCAAGCCTCCTTCAACCACATTTGATTCCTGAATGGAAATGGGATACAATATCCATGGATTTCATTGTGGGACTACCAGTCACGTATCAAAGACATGATGCTATCATGGTCACAGTGGATAAGTTAACCAAGGTAGCACATTTCTCACCTATGTAGTCATCCTATACTGCTACCTCAGTAGCTAGATTCTTCATGAAGGATATAGTCAGATTACATGGTGTTCCTAGAAAGGTTATCTCTAATAGAGATCCAATATTCACTTCAGAG
Source organism: Chamaecyparis obtusa (assembly GCA_027943335.1). Taxonomy (NCBI): domain Eukaryota; kingdom Viridiplantae; phylum Streptophyta; class Pinopsida; order Cupressales; family Cupressaceae; genus Chamaecyparis; species Chamaecyparis obtusa. The sequence goes on from BSBK01006800.1 coordinate 303,856, forward strand.
TTTTGGACCTCTTTGTAGTATGCTTTAGGGACTCAGCTGAATTTTAGTTTTTCATACCACCCAGAGACTGATGGTCAGATAGAGTGAGTTAATTAGGTGCTTGAGGACATGCTTAAGATGTATGTGATGGATAGACAAACCCATTGGGAAGATTACTTGTACCTAGTGGAGTTTGCGTACAATAATTTCTATCACAATTCTTTGGGGATGTCACCATTTCAGGCTCTTTATGGTCATCCTTGTTGTACCCCTTTGAATTGGGATCACTTAGTGGATAGAGTACTACTTGGCCTCGAGATGTTACAAGATATGGAGTAGAAAGTTCATAGGATTAGAGAACATCTTGTGAAAGCTCAGGATAGGTAGAAGAAGTATGTTGACGCTCACAGGATTGATAGATAGTTCTCTATTGGAAATAAGGTGTTTTTGAGAGTCTGCCCATGTAAGAGCCCTATCTGTTATGGAAAAGGTTCTAAGTTGGCACCAAGATTTGTAGGTCCATTTGAGATCCTTGAGAGGATAGGACCAGTTTCTTACCGACTCGCCCTACTACCTAGCCTTGCACATGTGCATGATGTGTTTCATGTATCCTTAGATAGTATATTCTTGATTTGACTCATGTTTTGGATTGGAAAACTTTACAGGTAGAGGAGGAGTAGCTGGCTTTGGAGCTAGTACGTATACTCTAGCAGTGGACCTTGACCCTTTGGGATCACATCATAGAGCGAGTAAGGGTCCAATGGGACCCCAGTGATGATACCTCTACTACTTGGGAGGATACTAGTAGACTTAGATCTGAATATACATACTTATTGTAGGCTTCCAAGAGTAAGCCTAATCCTAGGGGGAGAGGATGTAATGCCTACCCTAGCATCTTCCTATGTTAGACTGACAGGACTATTGCTTTGACACTTTGGATTTTATGATGGACTATGATTATTATTTAGTTAGTATTTTATGAGACATTTGAGCATATATATTTGGTTATTGCAGTTTATTTGGAAATATTAAATAACATTTAATGATGAATGGTTAGAAATGAACTATCTGTAAAATGTTTTACATTGATTTGTGTTATGATGTTTATATTATGATCTAACCCTACTAACCCTATTATGGTTTGACATTTACTGGTTGATGTGAGTGTAGGATGAGGAGGGGCAGTCGTAGTTACTCCTACATGAGGTCCACATGATGTCGTACTCTCCCTCCTTGTTTGTCACTGCATGTTTATTTATATATGTATATGCATATCAGTTGGTGATGTAGGATGCAGGTATCAAGCATCGTCTCCACCTGAATACACAAGTCTGAGCATGCCTTCAAAATCCTCAAACTATTGATGTGTGGAGATTTAACCAAGTTACTCTCGAGGTTTCCCATGGATGTAGAATTCTGTTTAGGAAGTTATCCTAGTTGGGAAAGTAGAATGCGGTTTATGTTATGGACTTGATTTGATGTTGGTCTGAGTTTATGTTATGAGTTAGAATTAATTGGTTTTATATGTATAATACTTGTGTTATAATTATGTTATAATTATTTTTATGTTATATAGGTGTGTGTATATGTGGGTGCACATGCATATATCCATGCTTATGTAAATAATAATAATTGTATATTTTTATTAATTGTGTAAATGGTATGTTAATTATAATAAGTAAATAAAGTGAGTTAAATAAAGTATATTTAATGAATATATTAAATAAAAAGTAAAAATAATAATAATAAAAGGAAAATGCCCTTTGTAGTAAAATTAACTATCTAGGAGGGAGTTGAGCTCGAGACCTCCTAGAAGTTAGGCTACTTGTTTTCCTATTGTGCTATGTTTTTCTTGAAAGATATTTGTCTATTATTCTTGTTATGGTTTTATTTAAAAGATATTTTAATTAAATTTATTAAAACCTTGATTAAGTCTTTTATGGAAAATTATTTGGTTGTTCCTCCAACCAACTATGGAAGTTGGAGAAGTTGCTTCCTGTAAAGCAACTCCTCCAACCACATAGTTGGAGGATAAATAATTGAAGATTTTTGTGTGCAAGGAGGATGATAATTTTTGGAGGATTTGTTTTCTTTTGAGTTGTCTGTAATTGATTTCTCCATAAATTTTTGGTGAAAGTTTATGTGAGTTTGAGAATCTCTGGTTGGTGAAGTCAACTGTGTGAGGATTTCTTGGAGTTGATTGCTAGAGTCAGATTTCCAGAAGGATATCTACTCAATGTTTCAAGTTTCGCAAGAGGTTCTCCAGCCAAGAGAAGAGGATTCTCCGCAGGACCCCAGGTAGGGTCTAAACTAGGAAGAATCTCCATTCTTCCTCTATGTGTATGAATGTGTTTGTATATAATATGATATTACATTATAATATGATTGTTTTACTATAAAAAATGATATGTAAATGCCTTATCCTCTCTGTATTTCTACAGTATTTCCAAGAAGTAAATTATGTATGTTTATATAGTTTTTATTTATGTACTTTGTATTTGAAATATTCTTGGGAAGTTAGGAATACTTGAGGTCATGTGGGAGGATGTGTTTATCTAATATTGAATGAAAGAGGGAAGTCTAGGAAAAAACAAGAAGGGTCATGAAGGTGTAGGTTTGAGATGCAGTCCTTTTTCCTACTCTTTTCCTCTTGTGGGCTTCTTTGTGAATGGTTGCTTTTATTTTGATTAATTTAGTCTGAGTCTTAGGTAATGTTGAGTATGTGCTATGGATGTGGTGTTGAGGTCCTTGCATCAGGTTGACCTTAGGGAACCTTTCCCAGGCACTCTCCATGCCTAAAAAAATTAGTTTTTAGTGTTTTTGGGAAATTTAAAATTTATTTTTGTAAAAGTATCCTACAGTGTCATACGACATTGTATCCATACTCATATGAGACTTGGTCAAATGTCATATGGGAATGCATACATTGTCGTATGGGTTAAAAACTAGTTTTAGTGTTTTTTCAGGAAGTTGAAAATTTGATTTTGGGAAAATGTTTTGCATTGTCGTATGACATTGTATCCATACTCATACGAGACTTGGTCAAATGTCATATGGGAATGCATACAAAGTCATATGGGATTTTATAGAAAGTCATTTGGAGTTTTTAGGGTTTGAGGGGCTCAAAATTTATAGGATTTACAGGTTTTATACAGATGTTATATACGAATATAACATTTAAGTATAACTTTGATACTTTAATTTCTTATACTTTAAGTTATATTTGTATAAAGAAATTAGATACATTCCAGGATGTTTGAGATAGGTTTCAGCTTCATAGGAGTTAAGATGCAAATTTTAGATTTTTGGTTTTTAAAAAATTTCAGACTTAGCCAAATTTCAGGCACATGAGATTTCCTTAGACTTTTGAAATAAGCTATGGAATGTTGTGTAAATGCATGTGGGAAGTTTTATGTTGTGTCTTATAAATTTATATACATGGTTTTGATTATAAGTTTTTGTTCATACTTGGCTTTTAGTAGAGTCCATAATATAAGGTCAGGACTTGTTCAGGTGGCCTGAGTGCACTAGAGGGCTCCCTAGACCTATGAGATGGATCTTTTGAAAGTACTTGATGTTTTCATGGCTTGTGTGTGTGGGTAGGGGACTAGGTACCCTAGGTGAGTGGCTCACCATAGGTGTTGGAACCCTAAAGTGGTTACCAGATAATCGTATGGGTGGGTTAGTAAAAAGTGGTAACCTAACAATGAATCTGGGAAAGGGGGGAAACAAAAGATAATAAAAGAAAATATATTAATGGTCACATAGTCCTATTGGAGTACTAGGACCATGGAACTACCAGGATGGATCCCTATTCATAAAGGGAGGACTGGGGTTACATGGTTGCAGGAAGGATCCCAAAATCCAAGATATGTGATGAAACTCACCTAGAGGGTATGCTAGGAACCTAACCCTTGTGATTAGCAAAGAGATATATTGTTATGTTATGTAATTTCTTTCAGATTAGGGTTTTGTGAAGCCTTAGATTTCCTTAGGTCTTGAGGGTACCTTGGTTCTATCTCCTAGCAAGGGGGGTGGAACTTCACCAGTTTCACATGGTTGGGTGGCAAAAATCTTTCGAGGTCTTGTTCGTGGTTCGTGACTTGGATGCATTCAAATTTATGCATTGATGAAGACCTTTCTATTATGTATTATGTATTATTGAAAGAAAGATGAAAAGATATGTTGTAATGCTTTCAGGCCATTCATGTACCTGTTATTATGAGATCTATTATCAAAAAGATGTAATTGAAAAACAAAGCAATATAATTAGGAGGGATAGTTCTAGGGTTTGTTTCAAGGGTTTTTATTTGAGAGATCAAAGTTGGAAATATATTATATCATGTTGAAGTATCTTTTCTATCTCTCCTATGTTGCAATGAAAGAAAATGTTTATTATTCTAAGGTTAAGATGTAATTTGTGAGGAATAGTTATTCAATGTGTAGGAAGGAGAAATGAAATTAGTATATAAAGTAAGGAATATAATTATAAATGAAATGTTATTTTCTTACCCTATCTCTTAAGTTCTAGAATGTGAAAGTAAAGAAAGGAAATAAAATTCAATTTGGATAAGTAATGTAAATATGTTAGTAAATGAATTCATTAAGGGAACCTTAAGGAATGTAAATATGAAGTAGTAATGATGTAATGTTAGGAAAAAAAATTGTTAGTTGCAATTTTTGGTCATAAGACCTGATTCCTTATGGGTTCCCTGGTGGGGACATTACATCATGTGGTTACTTATTTGAGGGAGGAAAATTAGATGTGCCACATCACACTTATACACAAAGGTTTCCAAAGAATATTTATATTGCTTGGGTCATTCTCTCCTTGATGAGAGTAATGATCAACTATATCTTGATGCACTCTTATATGTAGAGGATGTTCTATTAGTATAGAAGGTGATGATCTGTAGTATTGCAGTGATAGTGAATATTGAATGTAGAGGGACCACCTTTCTTTCTCTTTTAGCACATATAGTATGGAATACTGAAGATTCATCATTGATCGGTTGCAAGAAACCAATATTATATGGATACCCTAAAAACATATGCCAATATGGAAAAATACAAGCTACCAACTGATATTTATGCAGAGGGATAGATGGATGGAGGGAAGGCATAGTTATATTGTGGTGCCTTTCTATTTTGATAGAGTGAGGAGGTAGTTCAGCTTCCCATAGGGTATTCCTAAATAGGTTCCCATCTATTCTTATATATAATACTACATTTAGAGGCATGTAGTGCAACCAAGACCCATTTATGATGAGCTAGAGGATACAAATTAATTTGTAGAGGAAGGAAGAGACACTCATTTTTCACTCAATGTTGTTGATGAATAAGTTTTGAGAGAGTAACTTAGGTATAGTAGCATCCATGGAGTGAGACCCATAGTTTTGATGGACTACCCTACATGAGGCTCAAGGCCATACACTAGGGCTTGGCTAGAGATATACATAGATGAGGAGGATATGAAGGAGGATGAGTAGGTTCGAGTCGAGGCAGAGGAGAAACCCATGGGAGTTGACTATGGAGGAAGTGAGTAGGAGTTGGATACCACTCCCTTGACGAGACAACCACAAAAAGCCACATCTAAGAGAACACCTCTAAGAAAGGTCTTCATTTGAGAGAGAAGAGAGAGTATCCATTCCATGCCCTCAAAAATATCCTAGGGTAAAGCACCATAAGATCCAGCTACTGATGATCCTGAGTACCAGGAAGGAGATCCAAGTATAAAATTTTGGTTTGAAAAATAGAAATATTTATACGATATGTTATGTTATTGATATGATTGTTAAATTTTAAAGTTGGCACCAATGGATGGCATAGTTTTGTGTGTCAGGTTGTTAGACACATGGACTTAGTAGCATGTATACCATCATCCTCAAAAATCACTTATGGATCACAACAAGATACTAGGTAGCATAAGGACATATTTGAGCCTGTACAATAGAGATAAAGATAGGGAGGGAGGAGAGAGAGTGACTCCAAAACATAGTGGAGAGGATGGAGCAAGAGATAGCAGATTCATGAGCTACAGGAGATGTGATGATTCATTTGAGGCTATGGGATGTAGAGTACATCTAGGAGTTAGACACATACCATGCAATCCAATAGACCATCATCTACTCCATGTCCAACATCTCTTTGTCATGGGATATAGTGCTCAAGGAATCACCATCCCATGGATGAGAATTGATTTTCTATGTTTATGTTTATATTTTGGTTTGTAGATCATATTTTGAATAGTGCCAACTATTTTAGTGATATGATGTTTGGAACTATGCTTTCATATATATATATCAATTTTATGGTATTATGTTGGATGTATATTTTGGATTTTAATGTCATTATGATTGATTTATAAATCAATGCATAGGGATTAAAATGATATTCATGTTATCTAATTAAAGTATTATCTTAATTAAATACAACTATAATGATGTAACACACTTATCTAGATACATGAATATGTACTTTAGCTAGAATATTATCTTAAAACAAATCTATACAAACATAAAATGTGAAAGAAATAATAAGTTTTCCAATATCATTAAGTAATATCATAACCAAAATTATCAAAATATTACAAATATTAATCCAAGACTAAACTTATGCACTTGAGAGAGAGAGAGAGAGAGAGTTAATTCTTTGTTCGTCGAATATTTTAATTTTTTGAAGACATTGTTCCTGATAAGTGTCATTATCGATGATGTCATTAAGAGAAATCCTTAGTGAAGGATTTCTAACTTCAAAGGCATAATCGCATCTGCACCATTAACTAGATTATAAGGAGCTGTTCTAGTAGTAGTGTGAACACTTGTTATGTAAGCCCACAAAGTATAAATTAATTGAGTGTGTCGATCCTTAGCATGTTTATTGACAGTTTTCCTAAGAATTTTCTCAATTATCTTATTATATGCCTCATCTTGACCATTAGATTGAGGATAATAAGTGGTAGAGAAACTTTGTTTGATATGATATTTGTCCAAAAAATTTGTTACTTCCTTATTTTTGAAAGGATTACCATTATTCAATGCTATTGTGGAAGGAATACCAAACCATGAAATAATGATTTCGAAATAAAAATTAAAAATGACATCAACTGTAGTAGAGTGGAAGTGAATGACTTCTACCCATTTAGTAAGTTAATTGGTAGCCATTATTATATAAGTATATCCTTGGGAGGAAGGAGGTGATAGTTTTCCAATAAGATCCAAGCCTCAAAGATTAAAGGGAAACAAAGCTACCCAAGAATGGAGTTGATGAGTGGGAGCATGGATCAAATTCTTATGGTGTTGACACTAAGGAATTTTTTTACAAAGGCAAAAGAATCTTGTTCCATATTTTTCCATTAGTATCATATAGAAAACAACTTGTTAGCTAAAGATTTTCCACCAAAATACCCCCCACAAGCTCCTAAGTAAGCCTCTTTAAGAGCCACATGGATCCCATTTTTGTTAAGACATCAAAGAAAAAGACCATTATATGAACATATATAAAGAATATTGGAAAGAATAATGTATCTTGTAGAATTTTTCAAATTCAAGCTCTAGTGTTCCTTGTAGCTAATTCAGGAAAAGTAACATCTTGTAAATAATAAAAGATGTGTGAATACCATTCATCTGAATTAAGACTAAAGAAACAAGTTACATCATTATGAATTTTCTATATAGCAGGGCTCACAGGGTTGTGCATTATGAAATGATAACTATTAGCATTATTATCTAATGAGATAAGAGAAGCAACACTTTCCATAAAACCCACATGTCTATTATTTTTACAAGGTAAATAACTAATATAATAGGAGTAAAATTTATTGAGTAAAGATAAGGCAACATCACAAATTGAGATAACCTAGAGTGTTTGGCTTGATAAGTTCCACTATTAAATGTGAATCTCCAAAGATGCATATATGTTTTACATTGAGGAATAAGGATACATTTTATCCAATGATAAGGGCTTCATATTCTGTAATATTATTAGTGCATAAGAAATTAAGGTGATATGACAAAGGTATTGTTTTCTTTGAAGGAGGTACAAAAAAAAAACCCACACCATAACCAGTTTGACATGTAGATCCATCAAAGTATAATTCCTATATATTATCAATATCAATAGGCAAGATGAATTCATAAAGAAAAGTTGCAGAATTAGAAGTAGTATTAGGTGGAGCTTTGGAAAAATAATCATTCAAAGCTTGTCCTTTTATTGCCTTTTGAATTTTTTTATAGATAAGATTCACTAAGAATCATAACCTATTTAACCAAATGTACGAAAATATCCTTTTTTGAGAAAAGATGTTTTAAAGGATCAAATTTGATGATAACAATTATTTCAGAATTGAGAAGATAATATCTTAGTCTCTAGATAGAAAAAACTAAATAAAGGTATTATTATCGAAGTGTATCAGGCTTCATAGTCTAACAAAGTGTGACTAACGTAATACACTAGCCTCTCTTTTCTATTTTGATCATGCCAAGCTAACATCATTGTGATAACATGAGAAGTAGAAGCATATAAGAAGAAATGTTGATTAGATTGAGTGGGTTGTAAGATATGAGGATTAGTCAGGAATTGTATGATCTTCCAAGTATGATACAAACCTTTGAATAGATTGGAGTTTTCATTGTAAATTGTGAAATTGTGAGATATTTTGGGGAGGTGGCATATTGACAATGACATCAATATTTTCAGTATCCACTTCAATATGTAATGCCCCGCCAGGGAACCCAGGATAACTTAACCTAAACATGCGACTAAATTTGTAAAATAATTTTTTAAAAAAAGTTAACATACAAGATAAACATCAATGCGGAAGAAATTACCATTTTCTCACATTAATATAATAACCAACACAGGTTACAAAACTCAAGGGTCCCATGACATAGAATTACTTAAGAATAAATAAATTAATTTAGATTAGATATAATTACAAAACTCATATAAAAAAATGAATGATAAATGCAACACCACATAAAGGATAACATAGGAACAACTGGTACCATAAGGTATCCATAATAACCTACATCCACTGCACATGTTGCAGGGTATGTAATACAATAACTAAAATAAAGTACAACATGATATCTCTGAATAATTGATATAATGATACAAGATCACATAGAAGAATAAGAATAAGAACATAACTCCAACAATGAAGATTAAGAAGAATAACTTCTACAAGAATCATCCAGCACTGGTACATGAATGTCAGAATCTCAAATGGTAAAAGAATCACTACCACCCAACCTCGTGAACCTAAATGGTCCACTCCCACCTTGCTGAGGAGATAACAACAGATCCCACTTAGATAACAAACATCTAAAGAACAAGCTAATGAAAAGATCCTGAAATCTCTCTAACTCAAGGTGTACAAAAGATAGCGATAGGTAAGACTCACTAACTAGAGGCAACCGACACATGTAGAATAACTAGACTATGCATAGGAAGGTGTCATCATGTACGTCTAACCCTTGAGTCTCATCCTGTTAATCACTCTGGATCCTAGCACTCAAGTGACCATAGACGGTATCAATGACTTCTCATACAGACAAAGTCATTAACTATGCCATATCTAGTCCACGTAGGTGGCAAGAATCATCTCATCCTCCATCTTAGTCTATACTAGCACTCAAGCATGGGTGAGGAACCGCATCTTACTAAGTTCATTTAAATGCCCCTTAATTATATTAGGTTATCACTTGATTGCACATACTTACAATAAGTGATCCTCACAACCACTTGTGGGCCTCGGTACTTATTGCAAGCCACCCCCTACTACATATCTAGGTAAACTACCTTAGGCTCATAGATCTCACATAAATCAAATCAGGTATACAACTAGGTAATCCCAGATCTAGTTTCACACACAAGAACTAGAAATGATTACAAAAATACCATAAATAGAAATACAATACATCATGAGCCCATATGATCAAATTAGGGTATAATCAGAATAAACACACACATAAAAACATAACACTGAAAACATGTCCAACTGACAATAACCCCGACCTCTATTTTTCTGCTAGGTCTTCTAGTAACCCGATATCACAATAAGCACAAGAAGACACTTCAGGAACAAAGAATACAACACTCACATCATAGTAAATCTTAAATTGAACCATAAGCACTTAAATTCCATTCTGATCATAATCGCATCCAAGTATAGAAGCACATAAATGTACTGAGAGAATCTTAACATAAATATTACAACAATGCCTTAATGAAAGAATATTCCCTATATACATTCTATGAATTTTGACAAAGTAAAATGCCCAATTTCAGTAGATGCACTTCAATTTTCAATAATTGATCATTTAAAGATTAGTCTAAATGATATAGGAAAGCCTATAAAACCTACTATGTAAATATATGAGGTTTTTTTTAATACATATCTCAATTTAAATAATCAACATGAAATTAGAAATAAACAATTCACATTAACAAATATAGATTTACATATAATTTAATCTATGATCAAACCAACCCTTAATTCATCATAAATTACCAATCTATATAACGAATGTCTTTTAACTAAATATCAATTAATTATAACTAATACTTTATTAAATCTATTAAACAAAATTAAAATAACTCTTTTATATTTGAGAACCATTAAAATGCAACTAAACATTTATGCTTTTTCTTTCTCTTAAATGTCTTTGAGATATCACTTTGTCTAATGATTGTCATAGGTGATTTGACTACCTATTGTGTTTGGGTACCCTCTCTAATGCATCTAGGGTGAAGTACCTTTGGATGTCATGAAGCGATTACTCCCTTGAGTGTGGCTACCACTAGTCACCTTGTTATGTGAATGTTTTATGATTGATAATTTATTTTGGTTGATTGATGAATTGTTCATGTTGTGTATGGGCTAGCATTAAATTCTTGGATTTTCTTATGTGTGGACTAGTCACCTGAATCTCTTTTCGCTATCTATTTTGTGACACTAGTCACACTTGACTTACTATTGAATTACCATGGTACTTTTATGATTTAATGTTGAGCTTGGAATTCCCCCACTTGGGTTTGTCCTTTTTTAACTTTATGGTGGCTATTCTGAATGTTTGGTATTGTTGGCCCTATTCTATGATAAGTGTTGTTTCTATCGTGTTCTTCATGGACCCCTGATAATATGTATAAGGGAGGACATCGCAGAGATGCTACTATGTTTGTGGTGTGAAAACATAATAATTGTGTATCATATATGTTTGCATAAGTGTTGCATTAACTAGATTTATATGAACTTCTCAACTTATTATTTGATGAAGATACGAATGTGTGTTTTATACAGTTGATTACTAGATGTTTTCTATAATGATGAATGAATAAGGTTTAGATCTATTTGAATTGTTAATGAATGATTGATCAATGTAATTTTTGGATTATTCCTAAATCAGAATTACATTGTCCTTAATGACTGTATATCATGTTCTTATTTTATGACTTGTTTTCTGATGTTGTGTTTTGTTTTAATAAATGCTTCGTGTTTGAGGGATGCATACCCCTATCTGTTTGCAAGCTTCCAGGAATAAGCCTAACCCTAGGGGCGTGGATGTAGTACCCCTCCCATAGTCTAATTTTCTTTATGTTATAGTTATTTTAGGATGATAGATTGTATGTTAGGAAATAACTGATGTGTATAATTTTACTGACCCCATACTTGCATGTGTGTGGTTGATGTGTTTGTTTTATATTTTTGTTTGACGTGCCTGATGTGCTTGAGGGACATAGTCATAGTTACTTTCTTGCGAGATCCACACGATTGACCAATCCCTGCCATTGTCTTTTATATATTTATATATGTATGTACATGCAAGTTTTGTATTCAGGTTTGAAGGTACCAGGCATTGACTTCCCTGAATTGTTAGGATGAGCATGCCCTATTGTAATATCTCAAATGGTAAGAGAGGGGAGATAACACAGGTCCAAAACCCTAACCTAAGCCCATTTGTCCTAGGATTGGACAAGTATCAATTTGACTACCCTACTCAGATTCGTCTAGCTGACAGGAATTTGTGGATCCCTTTCTAGTGTTTGTTTGGTTTTACTTTGTTTGGTTTTACCTTGTTTGGCTTTAGTTGATTTATTTCTTAAGTGGGTGATTTTCTGTGATTTATTGATTAATGATTATAGTTGAAATTTAATATTAATCATATTCCTATGTTTGTTTGAGAAAATTTTATTAAAAGTCAAATAATTAAATATTTGTATTTAATTGAAAATTAGATTTTATTATGCTTGTGTGCTTTATTAAATAATTAATTATTTAATTGCATGGTTTTAGGATGCTTTAAATATTTAATCTATTTAATATGAATTTTAATTATAAACATGTGCATTATTGAAAAGTAAAATTGTTCTAAAAAGATAACAACCTGTTTCAAAAAGTCAAGTTGAGTTGTGCATACAAAGTTATTTTAAATTATCTAATTGTGATTTATTTTTAATTTCTGATTTGGAGTTGATGTGGGAGTTAGCTGCTAAGTTATCTTTAGGGTTGCATGAAAAAGAGGGAATTAAATCTTTATTAGGGGAATTGCATTTATTTTAGAGATTAGACAGGTTTCGAGGAGAATTTTGGCGAGAGCTTGTTGTGCTTTGGATTTTGGAGAATTTGCCTGTTGTGATTGCTTGATTGTTTTGGCTACATTTTGCATCTAGAATTCTTGGTGTGGTGTTCTTCATAGATTCAGATCTACAGGTTGAGTCTATCCTCAGAGGAATTCTAGTCTACAGTTCTTCAAAGGGTTTTCCATTTTAGTTTCTTGCTTTGGATCCAAGGTAGGCTTTGAAATCCTGCCTGTTAGTTTTGTTTTGCATTTATCTAGCTTTCTTTGTTTGCGTGAATTTTAGTGTATCTCAATAGATAGATCTATGTATTATTTTATTCTAGGTATTTAGAAAACCCTAGATTAGTTGATTTCTTGGGGTAAGTGCACAAAGATGGGGGACCAAAAAGGGGGTATAGGATGCCACTTTTTTTTTCTGAAATCAGCAAACTCTGAACTTCAATGAGAAATTGAAGATAGTTAGACTCAAAATTTTAAGATGTGACAAGAACAAGTGTTGTAATACTCTGAATCTAGTTTCTAAACTACTAATTTATTTTGAAAATGGTGTAGATTAAGGCCCTCAAAAAGGGGCAGCACAAAAAGTGGTCCTATTTTTTTTGAAAAAACATAACATAGCGTTTGGGGTGCTCCCCCTAAAATGTTAGCTTTTTTTTTGAATTTTTTTAATCACTCCAGTGAGAAGTTAGCTAACACCACATAGTTTATCCCAGATTTTTTTGCTAATTTTTTGATGAATGTATAATTTTTGATGAATTTACGAAGTGCACACATCTTGAAAACATGAAATTTGTGTGTGCTCCCCCTAGAAATCATTTAAAACTAATCGAAAATCAAATTTTCTTTTTTTTAAAGTGTGTAGAATGGAGTCTAGTTTCTAAAAATGTAACTTTTTGCAAAATTCGATGAGCGAGCCAAAATCTATGCCCAAAATACTACACGTTGGTTTTTGACAAAAAAAAGGACATACACAAAAGAAATTAGAGATGAAAAACTTAACATAATCAGAATTTAAAATAAATTATATGCTTAGATAGCTAATAGACAGATTTGCAATATTACGTGTTTGATTTTTACGTTATTGAACCATGAGTAAACTTGATGAAGAGCACACAAAAAAGTTGTCATTTTTTTGTATGTCTACTGGAAAACACGTCTCAAGCCTATTTGAATCCTCCAAGCCTTTGGGTTGGATCTCCATGGAAAATCCAAGCCTTAGGATTGGTAAATTCCAATGCCTTACCAAGCGCGTGTTCCCTATAGGGAATGCGCATTATATGGCATGCACACTATGGAAATCTATGACTTCCATAGGGCGTGCGCGCTATAGGGCATGCACCCTATAGCACGTGCACCCTATTTAAGTCATAGATTTCAATTGTGAGGAGAAATAGTCAGAGTGAGAGGAAGAGATCTCTCTCTCACTCCCCCCCCCCCTCTCTCTCTCTCTTTGTCTCTTTGTCTCTCCCTCTGTCTTTGTCTCTGTCTCTCCTACTCTCTCCATTCTCTATCCCTCTCCCCTTCTTTCTCTATCTCTCTGTCTCTGTTTCTGTCTCTGTCTCTGTCTCTGTCTGTCTCTGTCTGTCTATCTCTCTCTTTTTACATAGGGTGCACATGCTATAGCGTGCTCGTGATATGCAAGATTATACATAACACTTTTTAGTTTTCCATAGGGCACACATGCTATAGTGCGCTCGCGCTATAGAAGACTAAAATAAATGGTCTTCTTCATCAAAGATCTTGTGAAAGAGGCCCACTTTTTCTGTATGTTGTCTAAGTTCTACGTGTTATCCGACACATATTCACTTTTCATGGTGTTGATAGTGACAAAGAAGTATATTCTATCAATTTGCACCATCTTTTTGTTTAAAAATCAACATCGAATTGTGAAAGTCAACCATTATCACCAAAATTTATCGATTGAGGTAATTTTTTAATTTTTTACATGTCAAATGTGAATAAAGAATGTTTTGGTTTATAATTGGTATGATATAGACTTGTTCAATACATAATTTGATATAATTGTAATAAGTTTATATTATAATTTTTCATATTGTAAGAGGTTTATATTATAATTTAACTTATTGTTTTACGTTTATATTATATTTTAAAAATTGCAATCAATTCATATGTAAAAATCATCATCATGCCAAGGAAACGAGCAAAGAATTTAACACCGGAAGAGCATGAAAGAGACAAAGAGAAGAAAAGGGAAAGAATGAGACAACTTCATGAACAAAAAAATTTGGATACATAGAAGAAGATTTTTCTTTTGGTGAGGAACATGAAACATCAATACAAACTAAGAGAGAATTGGAAACAAAAAGACAATGAATGAGAAACTTACGTGCAACAAGACAATTGAATTATGAAGATGCGGGCACATCATCTATGAGTTCCCAAGTTGAAGAGACATCAACATCCAATGTTGAAGGCACACCATTTCCTACTTCCGAAGGTGTGGACACACCCTTATATCATGTTGAAGGCACACCATTGTCTACATCCCAAGGTGTACGTACCTCCTTGTATCATGGTGAAGGCACACCATTGTGTACATCCCAAGGTGTAGGAACGACATTGTCTCATGTTGAAGGCACTCAAGATGGTACACAATTCACACATAATGTTTTTGATGCTCCTAGAATTATTTATAGAAAGCCAAAATATTTGATTGATATTGATACTAACATTTTGCAAATAATGCCTAACAAGATTCCCAAGTGTACTTGTCAAAGAAATGCTAATCGTATTTGGAGATCATTTTTTGAGAATTTAAACATGATAGGAAGATGTCAACTATTTGTTGAAATGATGAGAAATCTGACATTTAGGCACATCATGAAGATTCTTGGGCTAAGAATGATGGATAAGTCAAGTGAAAAATCTATTGTAAAAAATCTAATGACTGCATATGAGAGTGTGGGTTCTACATCACACACAAAATAAAGTAATGTCACACGACGTGTACTTACATCAATGTTAGTAAGCACTCAAATGAAGAAATCTTGACTCATTAGAAAGACAAGAAAAATATTGAAAATAAGTAGAAAATATCTAATGAGAGCCTTGGGTAGGTGTCAAAGAGTGCAAGATCCAAATAGCAATGAGTTATGGGTATTTTCTAGTAGACTACCACAAAAAGATAAATCAATTGTTGAAGCTTTGAAATCCTTGATTGAAGAATTTTGAAAGAATAACACATGGGTATCTCCTAATCAAAGAGATGTTGTAAGAAGGAGGATTGGTAGTCAAATTCATGTTCCAAATCCAAAACATTTTTTGGATTCGACTTAGACACAATTCTTTGCAAAATTTATGCATATGTATCCTCAAATTAGAATTAGTCAGAGATATTTTGAAATGTGTAAACCTTTTTATGTGAAGATAAATCACACATGCACAACTTGTTGTTGTAGGGTACATATTGAATTTTCTAACCATTTTGAAGTTTATAGGAATATATGTGTAGATCTGTACTCTAACAATGTTTTGTAGGATTGTAACATAAATGTCCCACCTAGATCTTCAAGGGAATTAATATCTACCATTTTATGTGAAAAAGTGGATGGTCAACAATTTTACAAGCTCACATGCTTGAATGGTACATGCATAGATTGCGGAGGTTTATGACATTTGCCAATTTGTCAACATATGGAGAGTACGCATGTGATCGATAATGAAATAGTGGAATTTGTAAAATATAAGACTGTGACATACAATCTAAAAGATGGAAAAGAGGCTAAAAGATATGATTTAGTAATTGAAAAAATTCCAATGTATCAGTTCATAGATATTTTTTGTAAAAAAATTATTTATGAGTATGCAAGGCATACACAGAGCGCAATGGTTGGATATGAAATCAAGTTGTCCAAGGACACATTCCCACTTGATACCATTGTTTGAGTTGTGGACTTTGCAAAGAACTACACACTACAACCACAGAATGAGGTGCAAGCAAAGTATTACAGATCTCAACAGGTTGCTATATTTGTTCATATAACATTCATGCATTCACCGAACAGTACAAAGGAGAAGAAGATATGGAGGGAGTATCATTTTTATATCAGTGATGATTGCTCACATTCTATAGAGTTTGTACATGGTTGCTTTCAACTATTTTATGGTCATTTGGAAAATAGGGGAATAAAATATCATCAACATATCATATGGTCAGATAATTGTGCATCACAATTCAAGAATTCTCAGATGTTTTATTGGTTGTGCAGGATGCATAAGATTACTAGAATTCAATATATGTGGAATTTCATAGAGGCCGATCATGGAAAGGGAGAGCACAATGGTGTAGGTGCATGTATTAAAAGAGCCTTAGCATGTGAAGAATTAAAGTACAAAGAGAAAGCAACATTGTCAGATGCGGGATGTATTGTCTAGTGGTGTAATGCTACAATGGGTCCAAGTAATGAAGGTGAGTCTACGGTTTGTAGATTTTTTGGTTGATGGATGAAACTAACATTGCACCATATGAGGATTATTGTACACTAACAGGATTGAGTGAGCTACACTCTTTGAAAAGTTGTAATGCAGGTTCATGGAGTATCCACACATGACATGTGATGTTCTTTTGTTCATCATGTGTAGATGAAGATTGGGATGGGTGTGAGTCAAAGGAATGGGTTGACAAATGGTATACATGTATCTTGAGTCCACTTGCCTCTTATCATCCTGATGAATCACTACAACTAACAAAAATGGAATCATCCATTGAATTTGATCACTTATCTGATCTAGTACAACTAGGTAAATTTTCCACATACAAATAATCTCAAATTTAGTACTTTATCATAAATATTCAGTAAACTAATGTCATCATTATGTTTATATCATTATAGGCCATGTTTTTGTTGTTATTGCATCTAAAGACAATGAAGAAGGGAGAGATTATTATTTGTGTCATTGTGTTGAGGCAAAAAAGAAATTGGATCACTCGATTATCGATGGTGAAGAATTAGAATACCCTATATGAGGTCATATCTCAGAGCTCATGCAATTTAGAATCAAACCATCAGGTTCTACAAGAGTGTGTTTCCAAGGCCTACAATAAGTTGTCTCAATTTTTAGAGATTCAAGTTCCTTTATATTTTGCAACACATTCTCGATCGATGTCAAAACTCGAAGTGTTCCTTAGTTGAAATGGACAACATAGCATATCTTTCAAACCGTTAGTCGTAGCAACAAACTGACTGTTCCAATAGCTCCGAATGGTCGGGTAAATGCTAGGGGCAATCTCATTTGCCACACACAGTTGTTCAAACACTACCGATGACTCTAGGTTTGAAGTGTTCCTCAAGGTCCCTTCAGCATGAAATCAATGATCTTTACAGGGTCATATCTCAGAGCTCATTCAAGGTAGCATCAAGTTGTTAGGTGGTACAGGACCATCTTGCCGGGGCCTACAATAACCTTTCTCAATTTTTAGAGGTTCAAGTTCATTTAAATTTGGCAACACATTCTTAGTCGATGTCAGAACTCAAAGTTTTCTTTAGTTCAAACAGCCAACATTGTGTATCTTTCAAGCCGTCGGTCGTAGCATCAAACCGTCTAATCCAATAGCTCCAAATGGCTGGGTAAATGCTAGGGGCAACCTTAGTTGCCACACATAGTTGTTCGAACACCACCGATGACTTCGGGCCAAAGTGTCTCTCAAGGTCCCTTCAGCATGAAATCAACAATCTTTACGAGATCATATCTCAAAGCTCATGCAAGGTAGCATTGAGTCATTAGGTTCTATAGGACCGTGTTGTCAGGGCATACAATAACCTATCTCAGTTTTCAGAGATTCAAGTTTTTTTAAATTTGGCAACACATTCTTGTTCAATGTCAAATCTCATAGTGTTCCTCAGTTCAAATGGCCAACATTGCGTATCTTTCAAACTGTTGGTCGTAGCATCGAACCGTCTATTCCAACAACTCTGAATGGATGGGTAAATGCTAGGGGAAACCTCATTTTCCACACATAGTCATTCGAATGCTGCTGATGACTCCGGGCTGAAGTGTTCCTCAAGGTCCCTTTAGCATAAAATCAATGATCTTTACAAGGTCATATCTCAGATCTCGTGCATGGTAGCATCAAGCCGTTAGGTGCTATGGGATCATGTTGCTAGGGCCTACAATAACTTGTCTTAGTTTTTAGGGATTCAAGTTCATTTAAATTTAGAAACACATTCTCGATCGATGTCAAAACTCAAAGTGTTCCTTAGTTCAAATGACCAACATTGCGTATCTTTCAAACCGTCAGTCGTAGCATCAAACTGATTATTCCAACAACTTTGAATGGCTGGGTAAACACTGGACAACCTTGTTTTCCACTCATAATTATTTAAACACTGCCGATGACTCAGGGCCAAAGTGTCCCTCAAGGTCCCTTTAGCATGAAATTAGAAATCTTTATAGGGTCATATCTCGGAGCTCGTACAAGGTAGCATCGAGTCATCAGGTGCTATAGGACTATGTTGCTAGGGCCTACAATAACCTGTCTTGGTTTTCAGAGATTCAAGTTCGTTTAAATTTGGCAACACATTCTCGGTCGATGTCAGATCTCACAGTGTTCCTTAGTTCAAATGGCCAACATTGCGTATCTTTCAAACCATCAGTCGTAGCATCAAATCGTCTATTCCAACAGCTCTGAATGGCCAAGTAAATGCTAGGGGAAAACTCATTTTTGACACACAGTCGTTCAAACACTGCCGATGACTCTGAGCTAAAGTGTCCCTCAAGGTCCCTTTAGCATGAAATCAATGATCTTTACAGGGTCATATCTTGGAGCTCGTACGAGGTAGAATCGATCTGTCAAGTGCTACAAGACCATGTTTCCAGGGCCTATAATAACTTGTCTCAGTTTTTAGAGATTAAGGTTCATTTAAATTTGGCAACACATTCTTGGTCGATGTCAGAACTCAAAGTGTTCCTTAGTTCAAACGGCCAACATTGTGTATCTTTCAAACCGTCGGTCGTAGCATTGAACCGTCTATTCCAACAACTCTGAATGGCAGTGTAAATACTAGGGGCAACTTTGTTTGCTACACAAAGTCATTCAAATGTTGTCGATGACTCTGGACTGAAGTGTCTCTCAAGGTCCCTTCAGCATAAAATCAATGATCTTTACAGGGTCATATCTCAGAGCTCATGCAAGGTAGCATCAAGTCATTAGGTGCTACGAGACCATGTTATTGGGGCCTATAATAACCTATCTCAATTTTTAGAGATTCAAGTTCAAATAAATTTGGCAACACATTCTCGGTCAATGTCAGATCTCATAGTGTTCCTCAATTCAAATGACCAACATTGTGTATCTTTCAAACCATCGGTCATAGCATCAAACTATCTATTCCAATAGGTCTGAATGGTAGAGTAAACACTAGGGGAAACCTTGTTTTCCACACACATTCATTTGAATGCCGCCGAAAACTCTGGGCCAAAGTGTCTCTCAAGGTCTCTTCAGCATGAAATAAGAAATCTTTACGGGGTCATATCTTGGAGCTCGTGCAAGGTAGCATCAAGCCATTAGGTGCTACGGGATCGTGTTGCTAGGGCCTACAATAACCTATCTCAGTTTTCAAAGATTCAAGTTCATT
This sequence comes from Chamaecyparis obtusa, assembly GCA_027943335.1. Lineage (NCBI taxonomy): Eukaryota > Viridiplantae > Streptophyta > Pinopsida > Cupressales > Cupressaceae > Chamaecyparis > Chamaecyparis obtusa. The sequence goes on from BSBK01006800.1 coordinate 324,011, forward strand.
TAAATTTGGAAACACATTCTTGATCGATGTTAGATCTCACAGTGTTCCTCAGTTCAAACGACCAACATTGCGTATCTTTCAAACCATTGGTCATAGCATCGAACCAACTATTCCAACATCATTTTTAATGCCTCTCCAACCCTATCAAGTCTTGGTTATGATCTCTTGAAATTAGGAAGGACTATATGTGAGAATGATCCTTCATGTGATGGTTTCTTAAACTGAACCGCTTACAACTCACCCTAACTTCATATTTTAATATGGGAAATAATAATAATTGCATAGGTATGTTCCTATACATCTTCTTGTGTGTCAGAAATAGTTAAGGACCTTAATGCTAAAAGGATCACCTGGTAGACTTATATGCTTTTATGTGAAATGCTCATTATTATTATTCATGTGTACCTTAGGTTAATTGATTATAATCACTTAAGCGTTAGATGTGTTACCTTCTCTAATAACATTACTTGGGATTAGACATGATTAATGCATTAGGGTTATATGATTTGTTTATCTTGATTTGATAATGGGACATTTTGAGTACATTCCTGATGGCTAATGGGTTTTTGAAAGTTAATAGATGATTTATATTTACATGATTATGTTATGATGCATTCTTTTATACAATATGCAAAAGAGATTATTCTGGTACTAACCATACTAATCCAATTATGCTTTGTTGATGTCATTGTCTAGTGTGAGTGTAGGATGAGGGGAGGCAGTCGTAGTTACTCCTATAGGAGGTCCACATGATGCCACACTCTCCCTCCTTGTTGCCATTGTCTATTTATATATATGTATATATGCATGTTGGTTGGTGTTGCAAGATGCAAGTACCAGACATCGACTCCACCTGGCTACACAGGTTTGAGCGTGCCTTCAAAATCCTTGAACTATTGTTGTGTGGAGATATTACCAAGATTACTCTCAAGGTTACCCGTGGACTTAGATTTATGTTTAGGCCTAGCTGGGGGTTCTGAATGCAGTATGTGATGTGGTCTTGTGATTTATGATTTGACGTTGTTCTATGATTTATGATGTGAGTTAGATTTATCCTTGTAAATATATATATATATATATATGTGTGTGTGTGTGTGTGTGTTATATTGTTTGTATTTTGTATAGGTATGTGTATATGTGGGTGCACACGCATATATCCATGCTTATATAAATAATAATAATTGTATGTTTTCATTAATTGTGTAATTGGTATGTTATTTATAATAAGTAAATAAAGTATATTTAATGAATGTATTATAAAAATAATAATAATAATAATAAAAGGAAAATGTCCTTTGTAGTAAAATTGGCTATCTAGGAGGGAGTTGAACTTGAGACCTCCTAGAAGTTAGGATACTTATTTTCCTATTGTGCTATGTGTTTTTCTTGAAAGGTATTTGTCTATTATTCTTGTTATGCTTTCGTTAAAAGATATTTTAATTAAATTTACTAAAAACCTTGATTAAGTCTTTTATGGGAGATTATTTGGTTGTTCCTCCAACCAACTATGGAAGTTGGAGAAGTTGCTTCCCATAAAGCAACTCCTCCAACCACATAGTTGGGGGATAAATATTTGAAGATTTTTGTGTGTGTGAGGGTGTTAATTTTTGGAAGATTTGTTTTCCTTTGAGTTGTCTGTAATTGATTTCTCCAAAAATTTTGGTGAAATTTTATGTGATTTTGAGAGTTTTGGATTGCTAGGAGTTGATTGCTGGAGGAAGATTTCTAGAAGGATATCTACTCAAGGATTAAAGTTTTGCAGAGATTATCCAGTCAAGGGAAAAGGATTCTCCACAGGACCCAAGGTAGGGTCTGAACTGGGAAGAATCTCCATTCTTCCCCTTTGTATGTGAATGTGTTTGTATATGATATGATAATAAAATTGTGTATGATCATATAGTTTTGTTTATGGACATGTGGAAGGATGAGTTTATCTAATATTGAATGAAATAGGGAAGTCTAGTAAGAAATAGGAAGGGTTATGAAGGTGTAGGATTGAAATGCAGTCATTTTCTTACTATTTTCCTCTTGCAGATTTCTCTGTGAAATTAATGCTTTTATTTGGATTAATTTAGTCTATAGGATCCTTAGTATTCTCCTTTTTATCTCCCTTCTTTCTAGAATATTCATGAGTGCTTCTAGAATTTAGAACTATTATTTCAACCTTACTGGTCCATGTTGATTTGTGCACTACTTTTCTTGTCCAGATCTAGAACAAACTTGTTAGATAGATAGGATGGATTGATGAGCCATTTTTGAAGGGAAACTAGGAGATCTCAAATGGGTCGTGCTCAGATTAGGCAACCATAGTCCCCATAATGCCCAGTTTTACCCGCAAGACATAGTTGACAGTTGTATTTTGAAGGTTCTGTTGGTTTAGTATTAGCCGAGCAGGGCCGGTCTAGTATTAGCCGAGCAGGGTCGGCTTAGTAATAGCCGAGCAGGGTCGGTGTAGTATTTTCTGAGCAAGACAGGAATGTTAGTGTTAACCGACCAAAACTGTGTCAATAGACCAAAGCTATTGTCAACCAACCAGTCTGTGTCAACTGACCAGTCTGTATCAACCAACCAAACTGTTTGAATCGAGGAAGGTAGTGTCAACTGAGCATACTGTATCAATAGAGCATATTAGTGTTAACAGGATTTATACAAGTATAACATTTTTTAACATACTTTAATTTCTTATACTTTAAGTTATACTTGTATAAAGGGTTTAGGTACCTTTTGAGATGATTGAGATAGGTTCTAGATTCATAGGAGTTAAGATGCAACTTCTAATTTTGAGATTTCTTAAAAAAATCAGACTTAGTTATAATTCAAGCATGTGCGATTTTGTAGGGCATGGTGTTTTGGCATATGAAATTTTGTGTAAACTTTAAATATGTTCATTGCTTGTTTTTTTGGGATTATATGGTGCATTTAGATGCTTGAATAAGGTTTAGGATGTGTTTTAGGGGTCAAAATTAGGGTTAGGGTTGTCCAATGGACTAGGACTGCTCTAAGGTCTCCTAAATGTTTCCCCAATGTTCCTAAACTTTCCTATTCTTTTCTATGCTTTGATTCTAGTTCTTGAAAGTGTTTATGGTATTTTTTATTTTTCAAGTATGATGTATTTGTGATGGGTGAAGTTTGTATCACCTATGTATGTTTGTTACTTGTTTTGTTGAGGTTATATGGTTTACTTATGATGATTTTTCACTTGGCATAGACTTGAGCTTAGTTTATGAGGCTAGGACTCATCTTCGTGGCCTGTGTGCACGGGAGGGTTCCTTAGACCTATAAATGAGCCTTGGAAAGTTTTACTTGTGCATGTGAAAGGTTTTATGTTTCTCTTTGAGATGTCTTGTGATAGACATTCTTCCAATGGTTCCTGTTATGTATACGGCTAAGGTTAGGGCTCGTTCTGAGGGCTTGAGTGCACGGGGGAGTTTCCTAAACCTATGAATCAGGACTTGGAAGTGTTATCTTGTTTTGTGGCTTGTGATGGGGTAAGGGAATAGGAACCTTAAGTGAGTGGCTCACCATAGGTGCTGGAACCCTAAAGTGGTTGCCGGATGATCCTATGGGTGGGTTTGTAAAAGTGATAACCTTAAAAAAAATTAACCTGGGAAGGGGGAATTCAAAAGATAATGAAAGAAAACATAATAATGGCCACACAAACCTAATTGGAGTACCGGGACCAGGGATAACTGCCAAGGTGGATCCCTATTCATAAAGGGGGGACTGAGGTTACATGGTTGCCAGGGTGGATCCCAATACACAGGTTGTGTGATGACACTCACTTAGGTGGTCTCCTAGAACCTTAACCTCAGTGTCATAATATGATGATATTGTATGTGCTTTATTCTTATTCTTTTGAGCTTTGGTTTATTGGTATTTGAGACTTAGATTGCCTTAAGGTCTTGAGAGTACCTTGGTTCTATCTCCTAGCACAGGGGGTGGAACTTTATCAATTTCACATGGTTGGGTGGCAAATCTCTTTCGAGGTATTGTTCATGGTTCATGTCATGGCTTGGATTCTGAGTTGTTCAGTGGTGAAGATTTTGTTCTTGTATCATGTATCTCTATCTTTTGTTATTAAGATGTAAAGATGTAATGTAAGCCTTTGGGCAACTTGATGTAATTATGTTTCTCTATGCCTTTGGGCCATGTACAGTAACTATAATTCCAATTAAGTTGTAAATGAAAGAAGCTATGTATATGGGTAAGGGTAGGAGTCTCAAAATAGAATTGAACGTTGGTAAATCAAGCATGGATTATGTTTAAGTACTTCCTACCTTATATCTCTTGTGAATTTTTAAAATGAAAATTGGAAGTAATGGTAATGTAGTTATTTATGGATGTAAACTTCTTTAAAAGGAAACTTATTTTTGATATATGGTTAGTGAGAAGATATGCTAAGAGTTCAAGGGGATCTTTAGGTGAAATAATAGGGGAAAAGGAAACATGTATGTTATTTAAAGTAGTAATGAGATGTGACTTCTTAAATGTATAGTTCACGGTGAGTAATGTATGATTATTCAAACAAGGGTTTAAGCTCAATTCTTAACTAGACTTATACAAGGTTATAGATGATGATTTGTGGAAAATTATGGAAAAAAAAAGAAAGATTCATTGAATGGTTTGTGTTGGTTATCAATATATGGTTAAGTAATTTACACTCCTATTATGATCTTAAGCGAAAATGGATAGTGAGGTCTTTTAATGGAAAGCTTATTTATGTATTGTTAATGAAATTGAGTTGTGCATAGATAAGGTTAAGGAGTAAACAAATAGAAAAGGAAATGAACTTCATTTGATTAAGTAGTAAAATTCAATGCTTGATAATGGTAAATGAATTCATTAAGGGAACTTTAAGGAATTTACTTGTGAATGTAACAAATGATGTAATGTTAGAATGTTAAAAAAAATTTGTTAGTTGTAATTTTAGGTCATAGACCTGATTCCTTATGAGTTCCCTGGTGGGGACATTACATCTTTGAATGGCCAGCTAAACGCTACTGACAACCTTGTTTGGCACATAGTCATTTGAACGCCGCCGACCTCTCCAGGGTGAGAAGGGGGATGCGTACAAATATGTATTTAGATGCAAAAGGGCTTGTGGTCCATTTTAAAATTTGATCATGTATTTGGATCATAGAATGTTATTGGATCATGTATTTATCATATTGTAACCCAATCTTAAATGTAAGCCTTAATGGAACTGATAAGCTTAAAAGGTACCTAGGGGTCACTAGGAATGTTTATGTATTGATCCTAGGTTAGGGGTTGATGGAAATAACCTATAAGGGTCTATAAATATGTACTTGTATACACCTAAAAATGGTCACCTAGACTATTATCCCCTTGCTAGCATTTTTGCTAAAATCATCAATTGCTTATTCTTGATCAAATCCTAGCTCTATCATTTATTCGATTATTTTCTATGGGCTAACCATTTTATCCTAAGTCTTTATTTATTTAAAAGGAATTCCCTCCCATTTTATTAAATAAAAAGCCCCCACTTTTCCTCTTATCCTAAGTTGCACAAATAAAGCATTATTCTTATTTTATAAAAAGGGAAAAAGTACTTTTTGTCTCATATGGACACAAAAGTCAACTCTTATTTTTCCATATTTGTGCACATGGATTGCTCCTCTTTTAAGCTCCACCGTTGATTAAATCTTTTGCCTCTTAATCTCCATGGTTCATTCCTTCTCATTTCCTTTAAAAGGAGAGCTCTCTTCTTCATTCTAGATCCCCAACTTTTTATGCTAATGTTATGCTGCAGGTTTTCTAGGTCACTTTGGAGCTTTTTGAAGATTTGGAGCATTCTTGGCTTTTGCATCTACATGTTATCATAGTTTCATTTCTTGCATAGTAGCTTCATTTTCATGGCATTCTTAGCTTAGATTTCCTTTATGCTTTAGATTAATTCATCTAGCTTAACTAGGAGGCTTTGTAATACTTGTTCTTTCATTTCCATAGTTTAGCTTGCATATTCATCTTAATCTAGCTTGCATTGAATTTCATTTGATTCTTGAGGATATTGGCATTCTTTCCCTTGTCTTCATTTGAATCTCCCATTGCATGGTTTACTAGCAAGGTTATTGGCTTAATAGCTCTAGTTGAGAGCATTCTTTAAAACCCTTGCACTCCATGCCTAGGGAGCTATGGATCAATTTTTGAGACCTCATTCTTGAGTGTTCTTGAATGTAATGATTCATAGAAGTGTGACACAATTATAGCACACAATACTAAGGCCATTAGAACCTTTACATAGTGTTAAAAGCACTAAATGTGAACAATCTTGTAAATTGCCTATATTGGCAACATAAGCCAAATAGGGCTTAATTGGAGTAGGTAGGGATTAGTAGGAAGTCTAAGTTAGTTTGGTTTGTAAAGGTTGTCTCTAAACCTTTTATAAGTAGTTAGGGTGGGCAAAGGGTGTTGGGTTTTTGAGTTGACAACTTTTGTTGTCAACTTGACAACTAATTCTTGTGTTTGTCATTAAAAATCAGTCAGTTAGGGGACAGTTAGAAGTTAATTTGTAGGTTCCAGTCAGTCTTTTGGAACATTAGAGTCTATTTGGAAGGGATCCATGTGAGTGGACAGGGTGAGAATGTTGTTGATCTGAAATAGATCGAGTTTGTATTAGCTTGAATTAATAAAATCAAAATTTCTCTACACATTGGTATTCCACTGGCCTATGGGTACAGTCAACAATAGTGAACTGTTGTACTTGATCTGAATGTGATCCTTATTTAGTTTGATGTAGGAAAATTTATTTGCATTTGTTTTGACTTTTCTATAATATCTTTTCATTACCTTCATCATTGACAACACCAAGGATTTAACTGGTGTATTGACAATGATTGGTATAGGGGTACAGTCAGCAACTAAGGGACCCTGCAATACTATAACCACAGGACCCCGAAACATTAAGGAAAAATAGAACAACTGCCTTCAAATGAGCTAAGGTAGTAATACTAAGCATCTCGATGGTGTTCCTATTCTCCAAGGGGTGGTCCAAAATATCAGGGGTATCAATAACCTGATACCTCAAGTACTTATAACCAGTATGCCCGACAAATAGAGACTTAGTAGTAAAAGCATACGGTTGCACATCCACATCCACCCTAGTAATATTATTAATAAAAGAACTCTTGCCAATATTAGGGTACCCACAGATCAAAATAGGCTTGTTATTGGGGTCAATAGATGACAACCTTTCCATATGCTGCCTTAGCTATTTGAGGTCATGTCTTTATATTGTGACTGTCCCATGGAATAGGGAACACACCAATGAATATAAATGTTTGATTCCACATGATCTTGGATAGGTTGTGACTTAGAAATATTTTCTTATATTATATTTATATATTTTTGCATTTATTTCATTACTTTTTTTTATTATTAAAGTCAAGGAATTGACTGTTATTGAGGACAGTGACTGGCATTTGTAGCACAATCAACAAGTTAAAGGTTTGAATCCTCCATAATATGTAAGGCACTCCCACCTCTGTGTTAACTATGGTTTAGTGGGATATTTCCATTGATGTATTGTATGTATTAGATCTTTCTTTGAATGTAGGGAAGTTGAATAGAAGGTGAGAAGAGATAGAGATAGGCCTGGTGAAATCATAGTGAAAGGAGTTGAAGGTAAGCACCAGTCATGGCTGGAAGTGACCTGACGATTGGAGAGGGTAGATGATGGATGGTAAGGTCCTTTGGGATGTATTAGAAGGTGTTGGGACTAGTGTTGAGGTTGGGTGTTACAGGGAAGGGTATTTTCTACAAAACCCTTGGTTTCTCGCCCACATCGTGAGGGTTCATTGAATGTGAGTGTAGATGGGTGAGTATGGGAAAAATAATTTGAAACTTGGTTATCTTTTATCCTTTATCAAGACTTTTTGGGGTTGTGGAGTCCTAGAAGTGAGTGGTTCTAGGAGTTGCTTTGTTAGGTGAGGATAATTAGGCCTAGTTGAAGGGTTAGGGGGTGAAGGAAGTTGTCACCAGTCAAAGAGTTAAAGTCTAAGATTGATATCAATTTAGTAACTCTAAAAAGGGTACTAGAAAATGTAAAAACATTGCTAGGTTGTTTGGGGAGTTTGAGAGTAAATTTCTAATTTTAGTGTTGGAAGGGCTACTAGGCAGGCCTAGAAGGGCTATAGAAGAGGAAGGGTGAAAGATGAGTTGATTGGATTGAATGAGAAGTTTTAACATGAAAAATATATCATTTTGAGATGATCTAAGGTGTTAGGATCGAGGTGTGAAGTCTGGTTTGAGTTTTGGTGTGGTGGAGGCACTAGGTGCACTAGGTGGCCTAGGATAGAGTTGATGCTAGAAGGCATTGGAACAAGGAAACAAGGAAGTGAATTTGAGTAGTATGGTTGTAGGAGTGACTGAAAAATTTAGAGAACTCAACTAGATCCTTGAATGAGGTTAATTCCTTGAGTGGATTCCAAGTTGTTTGTAGAATCCTTCAGTTGAGTTAGTCTCCTTAGGGTGATAATGAATGTTGTCGAAGTTTATAGTAACAAGGAATGTTAATCACCTTAGGGTGATAGTGATTGTTATTGAGTTAGTCTCCTTAGGGTGACAATAACAATATACATTGATAAACATACAAGCATAACTATAAGGCATGGGAAATTTACAAAGCATAAGACATCCACATAAACATAAATTAGTATAAATCAATACACCAAACACATGAATTGCATACCTAAAATATAAAATATATATGTCCAATAATGTCATACATTGAATATATTCAATACAGTTAAATTGGCTTGCTCAAATCCAAATGGATGTACAACGTATCACTTATACAATATACAAAAAATATGTCCACTAATGCCATATAGGCATACAATCTATATCCCTAATCTAGTCCTTTCCCACCAGGGGAAGAAAAAAAATCCCAACCTGTCTTTGATTGTCACATCGATGGAGATGTAGTGGATACTCTAGTCTTCCGAGTGTGCTCGCTCGTCCTCCTATCTAGACTCTTCAGTAGCTCAAGTTGATAAAAAAAATTTAAGCATCAATAACTAATATACATCAAAATTGAATTATACAATGACATAAAATAGAATATTCACTTACCGCTAGAAAATAGTCACTGTGTACATCCACCGAAGGTGGATGATGACGATTTGGAGTAATAAGTCCCTACAAAAATGATCAAAATAATAATTAAAATACATAAATGAATATCATTATAAAATTCAATACAAACTATTAAAATAACTATGTGTGTATGTTAAATACCTTCATGAAATTATGATTATTAACTATCAATTCAAAGCAAATACAATGCAAATTTAACTAAGAAATGAAACTAAAATCCATGACATCTCATGGTTCTCTAATTAGATGTGGTAAGTAGAGCTCTTAGCTTAATCTCCACTAGTGACACTTCTAAAATGAGAAAGTATGATGCTACAATGCTTAATCTAGCTCACAACGATCCATTATGCAAATGATAAATTGAAATGCTAATGCTAAATGCCCTCAATTGCTATCAAATGCTCATAAAATGCCTATAATAACAATGCTTTTTCTCTCTAATTCTCTTCTATCTTATTGCTCTCAAAATGCCTCTTATTTATAGTAAATTTCCAAGGGTGGGGGGTAGAGTGAAGTAATCATGATTTAGCCTTGGTTGAGTCAAAAACTTTGCAATGTTTTTAAATGGGGGGACAATTTAAATGTTTGTCTCAAAGCTTTGGACAAAAGGACACAATTGAGTGGATAAGATTCAAAGTTGAATTTGTGTGATTGAGATTCAATTATTTTGAGTGATCCATGTGCTTTATGTTCTCAATTCTCATTGGTTCTTCAATTTATTGTTGAAAGATATTAGGATTAATTAAATTCCGTCAATTAATTAAATTAGCCATGTAAGGGATAGGTTCATTTTTATTTTTTATTTAAAACTATACAATTAATTGATTAAAATCAATTATATAAAGCTTTTGACCCCTTTAAGCTTTGATTTAATTATTTAATGTCATTATTTGATTTTTCATTTGATTTTATTGATTTTGTCCAACTTTGATTTATTAATGTCCATTTTGATTTGATTTGATCCTTTTTTATGAGAATTGTGCATTTTGATGATTTTGAGCCAATTTAATGATTTAAAGCACTTGCCCATTTTTGAGTGTCTACAAATGCCCCTCTTTGAATTGATGTACGAAGAACATTGATTGAAAGAAATTTTTTTAGTTGTGATTTCTTTTAGGTCCTGATTCACTGATACACCACTGATTTGAAATTGATACTTCCTGATATGAAATTGATTGTTGCCTAATATTATATGCCTCTGATTTGATTTGATAAAATGATATGTGCCCCACTAATAAAAATTCAAAAAAATTTGATGCCCCTAATTCACTGATGTTTGATGCCATTTGATACTTTGATGCCCCCTCAGAAATGAAACATATCGATCGCTTGATTTGAAAAAAGTTTGATGAAATTGATTAATTGACTGATTAGTTGATCTAATATGTTTTCATTTCTGAAAAACATTGATGATATATTGATTTCAAATAAATGCCTTGGTTCGATTGATATGTGATATAGAAAAACCATGATTAATAAAATGTTGTTGATGTCTCCGGATGAATGATTGAATGTCCAAGATAGATAGGTCTGTTGTAGTTAAGCTAACAAGTGATTAGGATATTAGGGTAATAGTACTAATGAATGTGATTTGTCAATTTGATAGGATAGTAAAACTAATATGGGATAACTGATAGGTAGGTCACTGATAGGATTGATACTAATCATATTGGTCCGGCCTTAGGATCAAGAGTTGGGAAACAATAAGTTGGTACTAATTGGTTTGATTGATTGATGTAAAATGAGTCACTGATATAGAATACTGATATGATTCCCTTGATTTTCCCAAACTGACACATTTTTGTAAGCTTATACATACGGTCCCTAGCTTCTTGGATATTAGATTTATGGATCTTCCTTGTTGTTGATTTTGTATCTTGTTGATGTTTTATTGATCAGGACTTAGATGTATCATTTTGTCATTGATATTGTATCTTGATATACAGATTGTTGGATCTTTGATGTTATGAACATTGATATGATGATATGGACTTTTCTTTGATTCCCCCTTTTTGATTGATCAAGATAATTAACTGAAACCCCTTTTCCCTTGGAAGAATTCCACAAATCATGCACTTAATCTAACATGAAAATGCAATGCAATGCAACTAATTGTCACTAGCTTTTAGCAAATAAATGCCATAGGGAAATATTTTCATCATTGAGCATTGTAGGACCATTTAAAGCAAATACAACCATCACTGACCACATCATGATGATATGAATACCACTTTTCATCGCTTTTGGTAACCTCCTATGGAAACTAGTACAACCCTCACTAGTTGAATGACCAACTATGGGAGTATGAATACCAGTTTCAATGGATTCAATGTTGCAAGTGGATGTTGGTATCAAGATATGGAAGATCTAAATAGCCAAGGTATCTATTTGCGTAAACAAGCAAAGGTCGATTCTTCATCTTATGTGATAGTCCTCGATGGTTCTTTGATGACCATGTCATTAGATGAATTCATATAAGTTGATGGATCTTCCTCAAAATAGTCACTCAAAGGCAAGAAAATACCAAGTCTCCATCATGGCCAATCTAGTCAAAAAATCATTGATTAGCTAAAGAGATGTGACAAAAGTCATTTCAATAAAGATCATCAAAAGAAAGCTTCAAAGTGTTTTGCCATGTATCAAGATTTTCAAATACGATTTCCCAACATTCTGATCTTTAAAGTGTTGTCAATTTTTAATCATGAATAATAAAGTCAATGAAGGCTCAAGGATCAATTTGTGGGATTGGAATACTTGAGTGTGAACAATGATATCCATCAAAGGTTCAAAAAAAATCTCTCTTCTGAAGCTCTGATACTCCTCTCTCTGATATGACTGAATGTAGCACTAATCGAATCCATTCGTACCAAACAAAATCCAATCCTTTTCTGCCCCCAAGTGATAAATGTGATCGTGTGACAAAATTAGGGCAAATAGGCAATGTAACAATGTAGTTGACGGGTTTTATTATGACTATGCACAAATGACGGATGCAATGAAGATTTACAAGTGATATGTTGGGAATGCAATATGTACACATGCAACTAGGAAATGACTTAAGGGAACAAAAAGCGCTTGATTGCCAAGTTTTCACCTTTTGGGTCTTTTTCTCTTTTTTTGCTACCAAGGTGCCTATTGCTAGGTTTTCACCAAGGCACTTTTTTCTTTTTCAATTTTTTTTCTTTTTTCTGTTTTCAATTTTTTTTCTTTTTTCTTTTTTTCAATTTTTTTTATTTTTTATTTTTTTTCAAGATCTCTTTTGATTATGTACAATAAATATGATGCTCCTCATCTGATACTCTTTATACTCTTTCATCTACCTCATGTATAGAACCTCTTTAGATGGATGCTATTGATAGGTTCTTGTAGTTCTTCTCCATCACAATTTGCTAATTTATAGGTTCCCATTCCAAATGAAGAAACAATGATTTATGGACCAAGCCAATTCTCCTCCCATTTACCCTTCTTCTCTCTTTCGGCTTGATTTTTAGGGTTTTCTCTTAGTACTAAGTCACCTACTTGAAAGACTCTCAGTTTCATATGCTTATTGTAGTTTCTTGAGATCCTATTCTGATAGACTTTTAGGTGTTCATAGGCTTGCATTTGGTGTTCTTCTAGTAACTCTAATTTTTTAAGTCAGACAACTCTATAGTCCTCATCTATTATCAACCCTTGCAATGATACTCGTAAAGATGGGATCTCAACCTCCAATGGTAGAATAGCTTTGACCCCATAAACTAGTGAAAATGGCGTAGCTCCCGTAGGTGTTCGAATGCTAGTTCTATAGGCACATAATGCCAGATTGATTTGCACATGCAAATCTCTTCCTAACTTATTTATCGATCTCTTCAAGATTTTCAAAATGTTCTTATTTGTAGCTTCATCTTGTCCATTTCCTTGAGGATAATAAATGGATGAAGAGTGATGAGTAATATGGAATGTGCCACAAAGTTCATCCACATCTTTGTTTTTGAATTGTTTTCCATTGTCTATGATTATGGCATGAGGGATACCATATCTACAAATGATCTGATTGAGTATGAACATGGAGATCTATTTTCCCATAGCCATGATCAAAGGAATGACTTCTACCTAATTTGTGAAATACTCTATAGCGGTGATGATGAACTTGTGCCCATTGGAAGATGGTGGATAGATTACATCTATCAAGTCAAATCCTCTTTGATAGAATGGTCATGGTGCAAAAAATGGGTGAAATTCTTGTGCTGGCACATGTATCATGTCACCATGGTATTGACATTTGCTACATATTTTGACAAAGTGACAAGCATCTTTCTCTAAGGTTTTCCAAAAATACCCCATGCTAAGGATCTTCTTGTCTAGGTTTAATCCGCTTGAGTGCGACCTACAAATGGCCTTGTGAACCTCATTTAAAGCTAAATTAGACTCCTCTTCCTCTAGACATCTAAGTAATGTCCCGTCAAGACCCTTATGATACAATGTTTCAGAAAGGATTATGTAACGGGCTGATTGTCAGATAAAATTTTGTTTTTGGGCTCGAGATTGGTCTATAGGTAACACTTGGTCTTTGAGATAGGTATAGATAGGGCTGTACCAAGGTGAGTCATGTCCATTGAGTAGGGAAACAATTTGGATCTCGATAAGGTCAAATGCTGGTTTTTCCAACTCTTCCACCAAAAATTCACACTTCTCATTCTGATCTGGTTTTTGAAGTAAAGAAGCGAAGGTCGCCATTGCATCAGCTGCTCTGTTTTTCTCTCTTGGAATTTTTTCAAAGGTTATCAAAGCAATGTACTTCTTCCAAGCATCTATTATAGTCTTGTATGGCATTATTTTTTCATCTTTGGTATTGTATTCATCATTGATCTGATTGATTATCAATTGAGAGTCTCCATACACTTGTAGTTTGGTGATGTTCCATTATAAAGCCATCTTAATGCTAATGACTAAAGCCTCATATTCTGCTATATTTTTTTTACATGGGAACAAAAGCTTGCAGGACTTAGGAATAGTGTACCCTTGAGGGGTAATCAATAGTATGCCAGCCCCAAAACCTCCTTGTGTATATGATCCATCGCAGTACAACTTCCATGTCTTGGCCTCTATGTTGACAATTGCTGAATCTGGAAACTCCACTTGAATGGTTTGTGTAGAAATGAATGGGTTTTCTGCTAAGTGATCTGCTATCACTTGTCCTTTTATGGATTTACTATCCACATACTCAATGTCAAACTCACTTAATATCATGACCCATTTTGCTATCCTACCCGTTAAGGCAATTTTGCTTAGCAAGTATTTTAAGACATATTTTTGCAATAAGTTTCACCTTGTGCATCAACATGTAATGCCTCAATTTTTGTGATGCAAAGACAACTGCTAAACAAGCTCTTTCCATGAATGTGTAATTGAGTTCATACTTGATCAAAGTTCTACTCAAGTAGTAGATTTCTCTTTCTTTCCCTTGGTCATCTTCTTGCGCCAAAAGAACTCCTACAGACCTTTTGATGGTGAATATGTATAGCAGCAACAATTTTCCCTTGATTGGTGGCATTAGGATTGGTGGATTTATTAGATGTCTTCAACAAGGTGAAGGCTTTATTGCATTCTTCATCCCACATGAAAATGGTGTCTTTGTGTAATAACCTTGTGAATGAATGACACTTTTTCACCAATTGAAAGATAAATCTCCTTATTGATTGGAGAGACCTCATTTGACTTATGTTCTTTGGAGTCTCCATATCCATTATAGCTTGGACCTTTTCCAGATCTACTTCAATCCCTTTTGCTGAAACTATATAGCCTAGTAATTTGTCAGATTGGACCCCGAAAGCACATTTTTTTGGATTAAGTCTCACTTTGAATTGTTCCAATCTTGTGAATATCTTTTCCAAAATTTGTAGGTGATCTTCTCTTTTGTGTTACTTTGCCAATTTTTCATCCACATAATCCTCTAGAAAGGTGTGCATCATATCATGGAAAATAGTTGTCATTGCCCTTTGGTATGTGGCTCTGACATTTTTAAGGCTGAAAGGCATTACGTTCCAACAAAAGGTACCCCAAGGGCATGTAAAGGCTATCTTCTCTTGGTCTTCAGGTGCAATTTTTATATGATTATAGCCGCTAAAACCATCCATTAATGAATACATGGAATGACCTGCAGTCAAGTCCACTATCGCATCTATGTTGGGAAGTGGGAAGTCATCTTTAGGACATGCAAGGTTTAAGTCTCTAAAATCCATGCATACACGAATGGATTTGTCATGCTTGGTGACCGGTACAATATTGGAGATCCATTCAGCATATGCTATTGCTCTTATAAATCCCACCTTCAACAACTTCTCCAATTCAACTTCGACTAGGAGAGCTACATGTGGGTGCATCTTTCTCAACTTCTTGACGGGCTTAACCCTTGGTTTAACATTCAAATGGTGCATAATGAAGTCGGGATCCAATCCTGGCATGTCGGTATAGGACCATGCAAAGTTCACTTGTTTTTCTTGGAAAAACTTGATAAAATCCTTTCTTTCTAAGGGTGTAAGTGACGCTGCTAGGTGTATGAACTTAAGATCCAATTTTGTTCCAATGTTGACCTTTTCTATTGGCTCTGTGAGAATTGGTGACCTTTCTTCCTCATGTTTGGGTAGGGTATCCAATCTCTCTTCCTTTGGTGCCACAATTGGGTTTTCACCATAGGAAACATCCTTTATCTTTACTTTTTTTGGTTCTAGTGGTGCCACAGTGGTTTTCATCACTAGAACTTTTCATTTTTTTATTTTTTCTCATTTTTTTCTTTGGATTAAGAGATTGGACCCTCGTTGCTCTCATCATGTTTGATTCAAATTCGTTGGTGAAAGAGGGCTCAACCATGTTTATGTATTGGGTCATTGCTTGGTCATTTGGGAAATAGAGTAAGTCACTTGGTTCAGTTAGGTCCCAATCAATAAGGTCAGGCTGCATTAAGGATAGGGATTCATTTGGAAAAGTATCATTAGTTGGTGTTATGGACATGACCTCATTGGATGGTTCATACATTGTATCATTTAGGTCTATGACGTGAGCTTCCTCGAGATGGTCCATGGAAGAAGGATCAAAGTCCTCTTCACTTGAGTCCTCAATGACTTCTATGGGAAATAGCATGGGAAATACAACACACAGATTAATCCTAACGTTTGAATCATCTTCCTCCAATGGTTCCCAAAATTCCTCTATCCATGGTCGATTAATGGGTGTTTGTCCTATATTGAGTTCTTGTATGATGGGATCTTCATGCCTTGGAGTTTGTTTCCTTGGAAAATTAGCATAAGTATGTATGGTGACAATTTCTTTATCATGGCATGACTCATCGGATAAAGTATCTCATTCATAGTCTCAAGAATCATCATCATCCACATCGAATTCCACCATGTTCACTTGAGGATATGAATCATGCATGGGGCTAGAGCTTTCTCCTTTGTGATGGTAGCCTACCCCTGATTTTTCCTCTTTTGACCTCCAAGAAGGTTCACTAGGCTCTAGCAAGCCTCTATTTATTTTGCCTAAAGGTCCTCTTCCCTTGTAGCCCATTTTTTGCATTATTTCGAATCCTTTGCCATATTGATTGGTTTGAATGTTAATATGATGAATTATCTCTATGGGAGTAGTTGAGGTATCATTTTCATCTTGATAAAGCCATTGGAGGACTTCATCTTCCTCTTTGTTAAATGCTACCTTGTCACTTTCTCTTACAAAGTAAGAGTTATATTTATGAGGGAGATGTTCCTTGGATGGTTTCCCATGTGTTCTTGGAGATGTAGGAAAGTTGAATAAGGAAACAAAATATTCCCCTACTCCCTTGGAACTGATTTTACATTGTTTCTCAAATGCATCCATCATCTCACTCATTTTTTTTAATGGTCCTCTTTAGCTTTATCCTTTTCTTCTTTGGTGGGTTTTGAAAATTATGTCCTTGGTATAGATGCTTTCTCTAAATTTTCATTTGATGGTGGACCCTCATAACTCACTTTCTCCTTTCCTTTAGTTGATGTAGCTGAGTTATTTCGAGGAGGATTTGATGTAGAGGTAGCACTTAATGTTAACTTGGGATCATCCTCTTTAATATCTTCAATGGTATCCCTTTGAATAATCCCTTCTCTTTTATGCAGGATAAATAGTTCGTAGAGAGGTTTTAGTGCATTGCAATATTGGAAGGGATTTGAATCCCCACCAACCGTGATTTCCTCACCCATGTATGGAAATTTTATGCATTGATGATACGTGGATGGAACAGCTTGCATCTCATGGATCCATGGTCTCCCCAATAAGATATTATAAGTTAGTTTCATATCTAAGACTTGGCATTTTGTGTCCTTTTCGACTAGTCCAACTTGAATGGGCAATATAATCATGCCTTTTAAAGCTCTTTCCTCTTCATCATAGGCCTTTATGGTAATTCTTTTTGTAGGATCAATGCATGACTTAGATAATCTTAGAGATTTGGCAAGACTCAAAGTGAAAATAATCATACCAGCTCCCCCATCTATGAGAGCTCTCTTGACCCTATGTCTTTCAATCAAGACCTCTATATGCAATGGCAGATTTTGGGGATGGGTAATGGACATGTCATCATGGTTTGAGAATGAAAGACAATGAGGTGCAATAAGATGGCCTACCATATTCTAAAACTTCTCTTCATCCAAGTTGGTAGGAACATTGGTTTCCACTAGAGCTTTCTCTAAGATTTCCTTGTGATTTGGAAATAACTTTAATAACTCCAAGATAGAAATTTGTGCTGGAGTCTTTTGTAGTTGATCCACCAAACTATATGGTTTTGCTATTGTAGCCAATTGCTTTGCCAAAATGCTAGACTGTGGAGGGCCAATGGGTTTAGAATCAACCCCTTGTAAGGTAATCCTTGAATTCTTCCCCCTAGTGATAACCTTAGACATTTCCTTGTGGGGGTGTTCTTTGATCACAATAGTATTGAAAATATGCTCATGACTAGATAAAGTATTGACGGCTTTGTCATAATGAGGTGCAAAATTGATATTGTTGCTGTTTTGTTTATTCCCATTGGATGACTCACCTTTGTAATGATTATAAAAAGGTTGTCTAAACATTGTGTGATCTTTGTTACCTTGAGGTCCTTCAATGGTGATTGTACCATTATCAATCAGGTCTTGCACCACATTCTTCAATTTTAAGCACTCATTGGTTTGATGGCCTCGAATTCTATGATATTCACAATGACTATTTTCTCTCCACCAGCTAGGTTTATTCTGTGGCTCATAGGGTTGAATGCTAGGTAAATTAATGATCTTGTTGGAAATGAGAGTCCTCAATGATTTCTCAAGAGGCTCACCTAAAGGTGTGAAGTTCCTCTTGGGAGTTGGTACCAAAAATTTAGTAGATTTGTTACCTCCTTGATTATTCCCAGAATTGCCACTATTGGTATTATTGTTGTAAGGTACTTTGGGAGCCTGATTTGCATTGTTCACCTGATTAGGTGTTCTTGTGAGGGAAAAGGGAGTCACTTTTACATTACTAGAATCAAACACACCATCATTGACCACTCCCTTATTATTGTTCTTCAACCCAAACCGATTATAGTTGTTAGAAAAGTTCTTATTCTAGTTGTTATGGTTGTTATTGGAGGTATTGTTATTGTAATTCTTATTGTCCTTGTAGAGTTTCAACTCTCCACTCTTGAATAATACCTCTTCCGTGGTTACTCCATTCTCAATAAGGTCTTGGAAGGTCTTAGGACATTACATTCTCAACCAATAATTCATCTCATTTCTCAAGCTATTGATGAAGATATCCATCTTCTCTTTTTCGAGTACACTCCTAGATATCTAGCAAATACCATCCTCCATCTTTGTAGGAAAATGAGGAATCCTTCTCCATCCTTTTTCTTGGTGTTACATAAAGTTATCATTGTGACTTCATGCTTGATGTTGTATGAGTAATGCACCACAAATTTTAAAGCTATCTCTTGAAAGGTTTTAATGTTGGATGGTAATTTTGAAAACCACTCCATGGCCATACCTCCTAACCTTCTTGGGAATAATATCATTAAATAAGTGGTATCGTGCATGAACTCCAAGCTCAATACACAAAATTCTTGTAGATGATCTTGAGGATCCGACATTCCTTCACATTTATCATACTTAGGAAATACTACATTGATAGGGAATGGTACCATGACTAGACTTTTGTCAAATGGAAATGGACATAATGCTTCTATAGAAAAGGGCTTTGGAGCCCCACTTTGTTTTATCATGTCCAATTGCATCTGAAATAACTTAAATTGCTTATTCATTACATCAAGCGGGCTCTCTTCAACTTCGGGTGGTCTAAGTTGATTAACATCATAATCACGGGGGAGTTTAAGTCCCTTTCAGGCTAGATCCATAAAGTGATTTTCTTTGTCGCTTTCCATTTCTTTCTCCATAAGTTTCAAGAAATAAGGACTTTGTATAGCCTCACTAACCCTTTTATCAGTGGCATCTTCGGCATTTGGTTCACCATTAGCCTTAGGATTAGTGTTATCAACTCCTTGAGTGTTTGAGTCTATTCCTCCATTATTGGTGTTACCCTGATTGTCTGGGTCCATAGCACCATATTAGTGGCATCCCCCTGATTGTTTCGATTGATGCCACTATTTTTTTTATTACCCAAGCCACCGTAGTACATCATGTTGGGTTTCTCTTCTTGAATGGGTGATTCTTGGGGTACTCTTGGGATGGTAGAAGTATCACTTGGGTAAGGAAGCTCTTGTCTTAGATAAGTCTCGTCTGCTTGCAAGGTTTTCTTTACATAATATGATCGAGTAAAAGTAGACATGAACATAAACTATTTGAAAATAGACTTGATCTTGCTTGTTTATGGCTAAATCCTTGTGAAATTTTCAAAATTGCTTGAGACTAGGATTTCTGACCAGGTAGGGTACTGGACCAAATAAAATAGCCAAAAGGGTATCCAAATTTGAAACCAATTTTTTTTGAAACCCTCAGGAAATGCTCACTATTTTCCCTTTTTTGTTTTTGGGCATCACTTGCCTACGTGTAGGTGTGACTTAAAGAGTGATACGCATCAACTAGAATTGATTTAGGCAGCACCCTGCAGGTGTGCAGGTGACACTTTACTATTGATAAGCATTTTTCCAATGTTTACAAGCGTCACTTAATATATCTCAGGCATGACTTTATGGTTGATACATGTTTTTTGAATAGTCACAATCCTGACTTTACTACCGACAAGCGTTATTTCTCTGTGCATAGGCAGCACTTTGCTGACCAGGTTGTGAATTTTAGATTTTTTAAGAATTGCAAGATCAGTTTTATGGAATTTTCTTGTTTGAAAATGGAACACAATTGCAAAACACACATCAATTTTTAATAATGTCCCTAAAACAACACTAAAGTGTATGTTCTCGGTCATTTTTCACAATTATTGAACAAGAAAGTATTCCATGTAGTCTACCTATAATCAAATTTGGCTTTTAACATTGTTTGGCTCTATAAGGTAGCTTGATAATTTATCAAGGATTTAATGAATAATCTCCATTCTAAACTATGCCAAATTCTTTTTTCCCACTTGCGGGCTTCCCACATGCACAAAAGCATGATTTGGTGCAATCCCCAAAAGGACTACTAGATGAAGTGAAGCAATTTGCACATAATCTAGTCACTTCCCTTTTAAGGAAAAGTGTATTTTTTTTATAGTGGGTTGGATTATATCACGGCTAAGGTGATTGTCTCCCACTTGGGTTGTTCCCTCTCACTGGCCTCATTAAGGCAATTTCTCAGGAGGCAAGCCCACTAATGTTCTAGCACGCTCATGTAAAGGAAGGAAATGGAGTTAAGAGCAAGTTTTTGGGAATTTGGTTCACCTAAAAGGTGAAGAGAATATCCCTAACTTTTTCTCAAGTTCCCAAACACACTAAACAATGTTCAATTATTTCACCCACTAACTATAGAGAATCGAGCATTTCTACTCTCGTCTACAAACAAGGGGCTTTGATCTTATGTGTTTGATTCCTCAACCTTTCCTTTTAATAAAAAAAAGTTCAACACCTTTGGAATTTTGATTCACCAGAAGAAGTGAAGAGCATAGGCCTAAATGCTAAACTTTCCAAACAAAGAGAGGCTACTTTGCAATTACTAGATTTTGAAATGCTCAAATGCCACAATTTAAGGGAAAATATTCACTAGTTTGAGGCTTACCTTTCCTTGTAGCTAGCATAAGCTAGGGGCATTTTTTAGTGATTTTTGTCATTTTGAGCTTACCTTGGCTATAGCTCCTTTCCAATGTGCTTCCCTCCAACAAAGTTAGTCAACACAAACATCAACAATGAGGGGAACCAAAACAAATTTGAAGAAGAAAATTTATGTATTGAATCTTAAAGCCTTATTTGCAAATTTTGAGAAAAAAATGAACTAAGGAGAAAATATCCAATTAAGTGATACAAACTTATTTTTGTAAGCTTCTACAATTTTGAGATGGTTTTGATATACCTGATTTTCCTCTTCTTGTGACTCCTAAAGAACTGATTTGATGTGAGAAAAGTTTTCTTTCTTGATTTTCCTAGCCAAAGCATTTCCTTCTTGATTAAACTTGCTCTAAGGCTTTTGAACCTTTCTGTGTTTGCTCATCTGCAGTAAAAAAATACAGACACAGAGTAAGAAAACAAAATCTATAGATTTGACAAAAAATTAAAGCAAACAATAGTAGGCGTCATTAGTCAGCTAATACGCGATTTAAGGATTAGCAAGCGTAACTTTAAAAATAGCAGGCGTCACTTTCCAGTGATATAGGCGACATTTAAAGTTTAGCAGGCATAACACTTTAATTACTAGGTGTGAAAAGTACTGAAAATTATGTATGATAAACTATTTAAAATGACAATTAACAAATACTAGGTGTTAGTTAGGAGATACTAGGCATGACAACTTGTAGTAAATTGCATCGAAAAGCTTGTCACGGGTGGTAAAAGACAGTGAATACTGGACACTTCTCAAGTCTCAAGCATCTCTTTACTGTCTTAGGCACATCAATTTATCTCACAGGCATCACAATTTATCTCGCAGGTGTCAGTTGTTTGCTGTTAGGCATCAAAACAATGGTCACAGGCATCTTTTAATCCTTCATATGCATCATTTTACCTATTTCCTACAAAAATTCATAGAAAAGTGACAACAAAAGCACACAAAAAATTGATGAAAATGTTAAAAATGAGGCCTAGAGCCCCACGGTGGGCGCCATTTGTGTGTGTATGTTAAACACCTTCATGAAATTAGGATTATTAACTATCAATTCAAAATAAATACAATGCAAATTTAACTAAGAAATGAAACTAAAATCCATGACATCTCATGGTTCTCTAATTAGATGTGGTAAGTAGAGCTCTCAACTTAATCTCCACTAGTGACACTTCTAAAATGAGAAAGTATGATGCTACAATGCTTAATCTAGCCCACAATGATCCATTATGCAAATAATAAATTGAAATGCTAATGCTAAATGCTCTCAATTGCTATCAAATGCTCATAAAGTGCCTATAATAACAATGATTTTGCTCTCTAATTGTCTTCTATCTTATTTCTCTCAAAATGCCTCTTATTTATAGTAAATTCCCAAGGGTAGGGGGTAGAGTGAAGTAATCAGGATTTAGCCTTGGTTGGGTCAAAAACTTTGCAATATTTTTAAATGGGGGGACAATTTAAATGTTTGTCTCAAAGCTTTGGACAAAAGGACAAAATTGAGTGGATGAGATTCAAAGTTGAATTTGTGTGATTGAGATTCAATTATTTTGAGTGATCCATGTGCTTTGTGTTCTCAATTCTCATTGGTTCTTCAATTTGTTGTTGAAAGATATTAGGATTAATTAAATTCCATCAATTAATTAAATTAGCCATGTAAGGGATAGGTTCATTTTGATTTTTGATTTAAAACTATACAATTAATTGATTAAAATCAATTATATAAAGCTTTTGACCCCTTTAAGCTTTGATTTAATTATTTAATGTCATTATTTGATTTTTCATTTGATTTTATTGATTTTATCCAATTCTGATTTATTAATGTCCATTTTGATTTGATTTGATCCTTTTTTATGAGAATTGTGCATTTTGATGATTTTGAGCCAATTTAATGATTTAAAGCACTTGCCCATTTTTGAGTGTCTACAATAAAAATTAAAATTAAGTGATCTCTTTCATACCTCAGTCAGTGCTTCAGAACTAGCTACTGCTACAGCTACTCCATGATCCAAAGTATCACAAACAGAAGGAGGAGTCTCTGATGTCAATAACTGAAAATGAAACAAAAAAAGTATTATGCAGTTATCAAGATTACATATATTTTTTACAACCCTACTAATGAGTAAATGATACCTCCATGAAGGTTCCACTGTGTCTGGTGTGCGGTGTCGATGTCGAAGCTCCAACATTCAGCTAGTGCACATGTACATGGAAAATTATAAGATAACCATTCATATAAGAATGTACTACTGACATGTTAATTATAATGTATTATTACATATATACATGTGGACCCAATGATGACATCATAAAGCCAGGTGAAAGAATGTGATCATCGTGCCTTTGGATTTTGATCATAATTTGTTTAGTAATTTAGTTATTCATTCATTTATTAATTAAATATAATCAAGTAAATCAAATTAACATGCAAATAAAGATACCTCAAGGAAAGTGGCATGATGCCCTTTGCTGTCTGTTGTGAATGTCGATGGTCCACCGGTGAACATCTAATGCACATGCATAATAAGTTATGATATAATTATTCATATAATTACATAATAAAATGTTTTATTCGATACATACTTGTGGAACTGATGACGATGTGTAGAAGGGGATAGGAGGATCATTGCCACTACCACCGCCACCGACACTCTTGCCCTAAAATTTGATCATAATCAATAGATACTAAATTAATTAGTTGTTCTTTTATAAATGAAATATGATCAAATAAATTTAATGAACTTGAAAATATTTACTTGTGTGTCAATGCCAAATGTCATATTTAGAAAATCATCAGTCATCAGTCCAAAATCCTCTTCCTCTCTCTCGGTAGTACCAAATGTGCACAAGGATCCACATGAATGAGAAATATGCCCCCTCAAAGATTGACCATGGTCATCCTCAACTAAAGGAGTTGCACACTGAATGAGAGTCTCTGTCATAGCACTAATTGTGCCTAGTGTGTCCGCCTCTACATGTTCCTTCACAATGGTAGGAATAGTAACATGATCCACCTGTGCCTTACCAATAGGAACCCTATGTGTGTTAGGGCCATGATGTGCCCCCACTCTATTAAATGATGACCCCCCTCCTCTACCCTAAGAATCTAGATAGTCAAAATAATTTGGCACCTCCTTGAGTACAAACTCGCAATAGAGTTTCCTTAAAAAATATATAGGAACCTCATGATTATTATGTGTAGGTGAATCAAAGACCATCCACCAACTCTCCCAAAAGTTTTTTTTAATGTCTTCATTTAAGCACCAATGAATTGGGAACCTCCTTGTTGTAGTTCTAAGAGTATCTATGTCCCCTGGTTTTTTGAAGAGTTTGCAAATGTCATCTTTTGTGATTTTTATCTTTTTTATGTCTGCATAAGATAATTTATTTGCATAGTATTGTTTTTTTTCTTCTCTTTTATCCTGCCATAAATTAATTTGTCCACTAACTGAGCTTACATGGGTCAAGATTTCTTCCAATGAGTTCACAAGTCTTTCGCTTCTAGGATTTATACCAATAGAAACTTTTAACCTCTTAATTAAAGATTCTAATTATTTTTCCCCTCTTTCAATTTGGTTCATCAAAATTTCTTGTGTTCTGGGAGGAGGTTTCTTGATTGGTGGAGGCAATTGAGGTTCATTTTCTTGGTTATTTTCTTCATTTGTTTCTTCATTTGTTTCTTTGTGAGGAGACAGAGGGTTTGGTGGAGGGTTTGGTTGAGGGAGATTATTTCTTCCTGGCAATTAAAAAAACTAGATTTTAAAATCTTAATTACGTGCATAAAATCTAAGAAAATAAATTTTAAGAAAACAAATTTCAAGAAAACAAATTTTAAGAAAGCAAATTTTAACAAAACTTAAATTTCGATACAAATAAGAGGCATGGGTTGTAAAAACACGTACCTCTTCTTTCGAATCGATCTTGACGATGTCGTGGAGCCATTTTGTATACAAATTGATGGAGGAATGAATGAAAAATATGGATTCAACAAGCCCAAACAATACTATGTACGCACTTGGGAAAGCTTTCTTTGCTGCAAATGCAGGTTTGTGGAAAGCAAAATGAGCTTTTCCAACTGCAGAAAACACTAAATAGTGTTTTTCCAAAGTGCGTATGCGCTATAGGGTGCACGCGCTTTGTTAAAACACTTTTTAGTGTTTTACAAAGCGTGTGTGCCCTATAGGGTGCACACACTATGCTTTAGATTGGCCAAGCCTAAGGCTTGGGCAACCCAAGCCATAGTGCGTGTGCACGCACTTTAGTGCATATGCACTATGGTTGATGGGGACCAAAAAGAAAAGTGGCACCTTTTTGGTCCCCCATCTTTGTGCATATACCCTTTGCTTTAATCAAAATTTAGTATAGTAATGTTATGCTGGCAAAATTTCATTAAAAGATTCTTCCTAAATCTCTTAGAAAATGATAAATTAATCCTAGGTTATAGTCTAACCATAATGCTGGAGGAAAAATAAATCGACCCCTTTAAAAGAAAATCAAATTTGGTTGTAAAATCCAATTCTGGAAGAAAAACTCAATTCTGGTTAAAAAAATAATACTCTGTAAAAAAAATACAGTCATGCAAAAGGGAATAAAATAAAATTCCAAATAAGTCAATCATGGGAAAAGTAAAAGTTAGCAAATGCATTATTTAATTACTTTTCAAATTTATTTATTTCAAAGGAAAAATGCCTTTATTTTGTTTTGTTAAAAAGTATATATATATATATATATATATATATATATATATATATATATATATATATATATATATATATATATATATATATATATATATATATATAGTGGAGGCGGGAGCCACCAACCCCCCAACCCCCCAACCCCCACGACAATGGTCCCACTACTACCGGTGGTACCACAAAAGTACCATGCAGCAGGGCAGGCCTGTGGCGGTACCTCTTATGGTACCGTGCGCAAAGGGAGATGGGGAGTGGGGCCCAGCCCCCCAAATGGTTTTTAATTTAATTTTTTATTTACATTTAAAAAAAAAATGTTATTTATTAATTTAGTTAATTAAATGTTATTTATTAATTTAATTTAATTTAAATTTAATTTTTAAATTTTCTTATTATTTTAGTTAGATAAATTTGTTTATTGATTTTGGTTTAATTACAAAATTATTCTGCAAACTTAGTCTCATGTTTAGGTTAAGTTCTCCTGGGTTCCTAGGGGGGCATTACACTTGGTATCAGAGCACCGAGTTCTACATTGGGAACTTTGGGAAGTTGTGTGCCCATTAGATGGCTAAACTGTTAAAACTTGGCTCTGATACAATACCCCTATTCCAAAAGAATATTTTTAAGGGTTTAAATGCATGTTGCACATACAAATGTGATAAAAAAATTGTCTAGGAACAAGTACATAGTCCACATGAGAAATAGACTTGGCTAAGATATCATCAACATAATCTTCTAAGATCTTAAAAATATAATAATGGAAAATAAGTGTTATACCAAGTTGATAAGTTGCACCAACATTTTTTAATCCAAACAGAATGAGCACCCAGCAAAATATTCCCCAAGGAGATATAAAAGTAATTTTGTACTGGTCTTGAGGAATGAATATTTTGTTATAGTCAAAAAATCTATCCATAAAGGATAATAAATCATATCCAGCTATGAAATCCACAATCATATCAATATTTGGAAGAGGAAAGTCATCCTTTAAAGAAGCTTTATTTAAATCTCAATAATTATTACATATTTAGATTTATTCTAACCCTTAGATACAAACACTATGCTTTTGATCCAAGGAGAATAATCAATTGGACAAATAAAACTAGCATCAAGAAGATTTTCAATTTCAACTTTCACAAGTAAAGCAATTTTGGGATTCATTTTTTGAATTTTTTGTTTGACTAGTTTGGCATTAGGAAGAAGAACAATGTTATGGGTGATAATTTTAGAATCAATACTAGGCATGTCAGAATAATCCCAAACAAATAAATAAGGAAATTCAAGGAGAAGAGAAGTAATCTCTTTTCATTCATTCTCATCTAAACACTTGCCAATATTTATCACTTTCTCAAAATTATATAGATCCAATTGCACATCAATGGTATCAGTAATCAAAAGATTACTTTGCTGAGGGATATCCATAGGAAAAGGATGTTCATGTATCTCTTCATAACTACAATCTTTCCCAAAATGTTCTTCAACATTTAAGCAATAAAGAAATACCTAATTATGGTGATAATTAGGGTGATCAACATATGCACCTAAGAATTCATCCAAAGAATCATCATTGCTAAAGGTATATAAGGAAGGTATTTCAATAATGACATCAAAATCAATAAGATGAGGATTAATAAGAGAAAGGGGTTTTGAAGATATAGTATTGACAGTGAGATAAGGTTTATGAGATTATTTTGGTGGCCTATAAGGATTATATCCTATGTGAAAAGAATGTTCATGCACATCATTTCCCAAGGGCACTTGAATTCCTTGTTCGTGTATGCCACACCCATTTTTGTTGAATCTATGTTTTTCCAATAGATGATAACCAAGACCATAATGAGAAGCCAAATCAGAAAGAGTTAATGGAGCTTCATAGGTTACTATATCTTAGCATTTGGGTTTTATAGTATCTAAGGATTCATTAGAATTAGAAGAGGCAACAAAATTGTTACTAAGTTGGTCAAAGAGAATTTTCTTTGTTGGGTTCCTAATTTGATTGAACTTGTTATGGTTGTGATGTTGGAAATTTATACTCCCCAACATATGTAGGTGTGAAATCTAAGAACCCATAATCATCATCCAAAAGAACAATAGAAAGAGGAGGATCATTCTTAGAAGGTAAAGGTGTTTCTTGAATTGAGGTAATGATAGGCTTAGCATCTGATTTAGTTCATAAATAATTTTTCACTTTATCATCAATACCTAGAGTATACATAGTTTTGTTATATATAAACTTCACTTTTCAATGAAGTGTTAAAGGAACAACATACATAGCATGTAACCAAGGTCTCCCTAAAAGAAGATTGTCATTAAGGAAACCAAGCATCACATGAATAGGAGTAGAAAAGATAAGAAGACTTTCCTTCACAGGTAAAGTAATGATACACACAGTTTTCTTAGAAAAATGATCAAAACTACAGATATGGATGGAATCGGGTTTAATTGTTGAAACATATGCATTAATCATGTGTAACAATTCAATGCTACAAACATTCAATCCAGACCCATTATCAATTAAGTTTCTACAAATAAGGTTAACATTAATAAGAATATTAATCACGAGAGAATCATGTTGACCTTGGATTTATCTAGAAGGCAACTCATCTTGTGAAAACACAATTTGAGCTTGAGATTTGATAGTATGCATACATTCTAATAAAGAATTAATGTTATCTTGCATAGGGGATCGATTAGAAAGAGTTTTTGAGGCTTGTTTCAATGCCTCATGATAGGCAGGGGAAGTTTGTAGAAGTTCCCACATAGAAATATTGGTAGGGGTAACACATGATTGCTCCACTAAGACAATCCTTTCCAAGATTAGGAGGTAAATAGGGTGCCAACGAAAGTACATGTTGATAAGGTGGAAGGGAAGTTGTCAAAACTAGAATGGTAGGTTGAGGATTGTTTCTTGTATGATACATATGAGAAAAAACTTGATATTTATTAATAAACTCCAAAGGGCTCTTTGATTTCCCTTTTATAGTTATAAGATCAGTTTATTAGGAGTTTGAAAAGGTGTTTGTTCATTTTAACCTTATGTAAAAATAAAAGTTTATTTTTTTGTTATTGAAGAATCAGTTTGAGCAAGTTGAACAACTACTTTTGGTTTTTCAACATTGTTAATGTAGTCATTCAAAGGAAGAAAGATAAGCAATTTTGGAAAAAGGATGGTTTAGGAAACATAGAGGAAGACTGAATAGAGATGAAGTCATCAAGGGATTCATCTAACATATCAAATTCATCATTGATAAATGACTCATCAAAGGCTCTAAAATCATGCATAAAGAAATTAGACATTATAAAGACCAACTATGATTAAACAAAGGACATTAATAATACAAAAATGGCTTATTTTTTGATTTTTAAGATGTAAATGCAATGAAAACTAAATAATGAAAGGAAAAGATAAATTTTCTTTTGATATTATGATTTTAAGATGTGCATGCAAACAATAGATCCAACTAGCCACAAAAAAGGTAATATGCATGAAAGGGACAAGTTCACCAAAATATGATGTATGAAATGGTAAGAAATATAAAAGAGGTTCTTGTCCAATTCATGAAACACATTATAATAAAAAGCCACCTCAAAGGCAACTAGATCAACACTACCTAATGATAAGGGTGCTAATGCAAATTTTATGCATTTTAGCGTTTCTATTGCTTTGTTGTTATAATTGGCGAAAGAGGGAGAAAGTTACAATATGTAAGAAAATAAAGAGTAATAGATATGATTCAATATGACTAAAAAGTGATATAAAAGGATAAGAAGAAATGATAAAATGCACTAGGAAATGGAATGGGGAAAATGCAACTTCAAATCCAAATTTTTTCACTATTGGAGTTGTAGAATGAGTTGTAACAACAAATCTGGGATAGGAACCTCTAGCTTGTTGTTCCTATAATTTCACTATGAAAAGGGAAGGACATGTCGCTAAACTCACCAAGTACCTAGGAACATGTTTCCAAACCTGACATGTACCAAGGGTTTTCTACCAGAATTTTCATAGAAGGTCTGTCTCGGTCTTAGAAAGGATCATCTGGTATGGAAGCTCAATCAAAGGTCATTTGTACCTATAAATATGATGTTTTATGTGTGTATGGATATATAGGTGTTTGTCTTAGCCAATCCACCATTTTGGTGATTCCAACCTCCACATATAGCCAATGTGATAGAGGTGATGTGTAGTGCTTGTGAATCTAGAGTATGTCTAAATTGCAATGAGCTAAAATGCATAAGTAAATGCCTAGATCTACCCAATGTATGATAGAG
This sequence comes from Chamaecyparis obtusa, assembly GCA_027943335.1. NCBI lineage: Eukaryota > Viridiplantae > Streptophyta > Pinopsida > Cupressales > Cupressaceae > Chamaecyparis > Chamaecyparis obtusa. The sequence continues at coordinate 354,312 of BSBK01006800.1, forward strand.
TAAATCCCTAGTATGAAAATGCAATCAATTTGTGATTGAGTACATGCAAATAAAAATAGATTTGAAGTGTACATGCTTAGATCAAAAGAACAAATGTATAGATCCAAAGATAACAAGAAACCATACCCAACCCTAGGAGTAAGAGTACAAGCCAATCATTAGTCAGTGATATCCTAGCCATCATAATAAACAATTTAAGTATTCATGATGTTGAAATGATATTTGAATTCTTGAAAATGAATGCAAATGCTTGATAGAAGTTTTTGCAAGCTTGATTTGCAAGTCCTCACTTCATGATATGTCTTCAAATTGGGGATTCAATCTTGTAATGACTTTCATGTAAGCCAAAATGAAGTGTGAGGGTGTTGGGATAGGAAAGATATAGTACTGAGAGGGGAGGGGTGAATCAGTACCCTCAAAAACTTTCACTAATTAACAATCTGCAATAGTAGTGCTTAACTAACCGACTGAGTCCATTGTTTACAACATACATTCAAATAACTTGTAAATGTAAAATGCATTTAAACAAAACAATAAAACATGAACATGAAAATGTTAACTCGTGACTCAAGTATTTTGGCTATGCATAAACCCTTGTTAGAAGGTAAAAACTACAGTGGGGATGACACCCACAAATTCTTCACTACTACAGTAAATAAAGTATGTTGGTTAAGGCTAAAATTGTGATCACTTCTGGTGATCTTATCCTGTTAGGAGTAACATAAGATCGATTAGATCTACCTTGTAAAAGGATTTTAACAACACCAAATAAGTGTGCACTTGGTTAGGATATTTACAAAAGACTGTTAAGTCTACTCTATTAAGAGATTTACAATCCTGCTTCAATGGTTAAATTGATAACATAAAATATCAGTAAATGACAACTTGTTCTTATCTGAATCAGATCTATGAAATATCAAATATATATCACCTCAATGTGTAGAATATTACTCTTTGTCCTGCTCGGTAGCCTTGTATGTTTATGATAAAACGATACTGTTTCTGATATCTTTTCATTCATGCAAACCCTTTTATTATTATTGATGTCCTATATGCGGCTATTGCTTCATGATCTCCTTATCATGCATATGTCAAAATGACATCTATTACAATTATATAGAAAAATACTTTGACCTAATTAGGTTTACATCATCTTAGAAAACCTAAGATCTATGGTGTACAAAAATAACCTAGATCTAACTATTACATAGGAATCATCACAACATTAAATGATTACATCCATAACAAATGTGTCTCGATATTGGTAAAATGTTTGTAGATTCATGTAAACCATTTGCATAGAGATATGTGCCATTGTTGATTACTATGACATTTCTTGAATAAATCAATAAATACTGCATTCTCCGTTTGGTGGATTAACTGATTCTCAGTGTGTAGAAAGCATAGTGTTCACTGAATTGGTGCTTGGTAAACTCTGATGCTTGGTAAACATGCTCGGTTAAACCTGTGTTCTTTTAGCTTTAGGTTCTTCCTTGTAACTGCTTGGTATGAAGGCTTTATAAGTTCAACTGACTAACTTGTTTAGCTCCTTATTCCAACCTTTACCGACTTGAGTAGCTTAGATTACCAACTAATCTTATTTGATACTAATGACAATACTTAATGCTCAAATAGAGATAACAATCTCCCCCTTTGGCATTAGTATCAAAACCTTTATGTATATGTACTAAATAATCTTAAAAAATGTTCTAACTCCATATGAATACAAAATATATGCATATTGACTAAGTCATTTACAAACTCCCCCTTTGTACATGCTCTTGGTATATAGTGAAGTATATAGGCATATACATGATTTCCACCTTTTTGAAATCAATGCCAAATAAAAAATGTACTTATAGCTTGTCAAATATGTACTAGTGGTTTTTTTGCAATGAAGCTAAGAGGTTTTCCCATTCCTCTTTCAAGTTGTCAAGAGAAATGTGCTCAAGACCAACTTGTGCATTCATGTCAAAAATGTTCTCCAAAACTAAAATTTCCAAGGTGGCTACTAATACCTTATCCTTTTTAATATGTCACTCTATGATCTTCAAGTGTGGAAGCAACTCGGCTTGCAACTTGGTGACTTTGTCACTTATGATTCCTTCCTACTTCCTTAAGCCTAATCTCAACCACCTTAATTCTTTTACTTTCAGTATATGCTTATGAAAAGCATTGGGCTCAGTTAGAGATGTATTTGCACTGGCCAAATTTTTTGCATCTAGCTTCTTTATCTTTTCACTGACCTTGGCAGTGAAGGTGTCTATAGTGCATAGTTTAAAAAACCTTTGGACAATTTTCTGAGTGATAGATTGTAACTCGGTTATGACCTCAAAAATTTTTACCTTATTTATAGCCACTTCTTGACTAATTTTCTCTTCAAGTTTTATTTGTATTTTTTCTTCTGCCCTCTCTTCAATCCTCTTCTTTGCATCTATGTTAGGGGAATTTATGTGGCTTGTAAGAGATGCTAGTTGATCCAATATAGGAGTATCTTCATTTATTATAATGTCGGGAACACCTTGTTGAAGGATGTCTCTTACATCTTCTAATATTTTCTTTCTCTTTCTCTCTTTCCTTATTTTTCTTGTGCAACCTTCCTCATGCACAATTCTTCATATTTTGTCAACTCTTCAGGGTCCAAAGTCCTTGGGTCACATTTGAGGATCTATATTATTTCATCCAAAGTGACTAGCCATTTTCCATGCTTCTTTTTTATTTTTCTTGTTCTCCTATGGAGATGTCTTGACAAAAGGAACTAGATCTTTTACCTCTGTATTTGTCTGTTGTAGCTTGATTGACACATTATCTTCATTCTTCTGTTTCCTGATGACATGAGTCTCAGTTGATTGAGTAGGGGCCTCTGTTGTAGTATCAGTTGTGGTTGTCTCAGTGGTCTTTTCTAGCTTAGCATCTTCTGGTTCTTGTGTTTCAACCTCTTTCTCCTTAGGCTCATTTGTCTCAGCGGTACCTTGTGTACTGGTGCCTTGTTCCCCTATTGTTCCTTTTTCTACTCGGGGGTTGAGCCTTTGGGTTCCTTTTAAGAAATGATCTCAACCACTTCTACTAATATAGGAAGGTCACCCGGTATAGTTCTTGTTGCTAGCTCGATGGGGGCTAACTCTTCTATTTGTGTTGTAGAAATAGTGATGTCCTCATCATCTTTCACATCATCGAGATCACCATTAGTGATGTCTTCTATAAGAACATCATTTGTACCTATTATAATAGTTTTCTTGGGTGGATCCTGGTACACTTCTTGATAACCTTCTGGATAAACATCAATGGAAATGGTTGTGTCTGGCACCCTGGTATCTGATAGTTCTATTGGTTCCTTTGTGGCTAGATCAACATCATTCGAGTGGAGGCCTTTTCCTTTCCTTTTACTTTTCCTCTTAGGAATCACAACCAATGCCAGCTTATCAACTTTATCTCAGGCTTGGAGAATAGAAGTCCATGATAGATGACTGTTATCATCAACTTCTGCAAGCTTCCCAGATAGAATTTGTAGTGCTCTAATTTTCACTAGAAACCTTTTTAAATAATGTTTCATATGCTCTTCTATTTTGGGGACTGATAATGTTGGCATTGCCAACTTATTAGGGAATGTTCCCTCATTTTCTTTTCAGTACTTAGAGCACAAGTCCACCTAGCAAAAACTTTATCATATAAGCTCTTAGGTACATGCCTTTAAAATTCTATTGGTATCTTTTTATAATTTATCATCATCTAGATGACTACCTCTTCAATCTTATTTTGGTCCTTGGTAGACATGTGAACATATCTACCCATCTTAGGGTTACTAAGACCTCCAGTCTCAATTATTGTCTTTGCAAGTTCATCAACAGATTGATCTCTATTTACAACAATTTTAAATTGACATATGTCATCCTCTTCTTCATCATCAACATCATCTTTACCTCTTATTAGTTTCCTTCTCTTCTTTGGTGCATTAGAGGTAGCTTGAGTACCTCTCTTCTTTTTATAGGTCTTTGTCGGTGTAGGCCTAGAAATATTAACTATTCCTTTCTTTAGTGGTGGTGAAGCAATAGTGGTAGATCTTGTTCAGGCTCTAGTTTTCACTTATGCCTGCTTCTTCTTTGGAGTGGGCTTAACCGGTGTAGATATTGTATCCTTTTATAAATTAGTAGCCTCTTCATCATATGTAGTGTCAGCTAACAGTAACTAACCCTTGATTTCTACCTCAAATGAAATGTCCTCAGATGTCTCAACATCATCTGCATCTTCTCCAAATCTTTTCACCAATTTGTCCATTTTTCTTGACTTCTTTGTAATTTTATGAATGACTAGATCTATTTTTAATATATTTTTTCCTTCTTCACATGTCCCAAACCTAGTAGCTTTAGGATCCTTAGGCTATGCTAGTAAAGCCTTGATTGACCTTGATGCTTGTTCAATATCAATCTTATATCCCATTAGTGCTAACCATTTATTTCTCAGTTCTACTTCTTTAATCAGGGTATAGTTGGTATCTACCAGGAAACATATGTCATGTTCATACTTCTCAACCAATTATCTCAGTATCCTACTCCTTGCATTCATCCTATCTTTGAATTGTTTAAAGTAAAAATCCATTATGCTCACAAAGTTCTCACCCAAACTTTGTATCAAATCATTGATTTGTAGTGTCACTGGTTTGTCAGTTGTCTAATTTACATTACCGCTAGAAGAAAAAATTTTTTGCACATAAAAGAATATGAAAAGTAAAAATGATCAGAACTTACATGTATTTGTCTTTGTGAACTGAATTGTTCTCATATTCTCTTAAAATTATTTCAACAATAACTCGGCAAGATCCAACTGAAATCCCTTTTTCATAATTTTATAAGCAATATCTACCGCTCTACATGGTACACTATTAGGTCTGCTCGACTGAAAGATTTTGTACCCTAAGGCGTATGCATCAAACCTGGGTTTAGGATCAACAATAGTATTTATTTTCAATCCTTTGCCATCCCATTATGCTCCAGTAGTTTTCTCCAATTCGGTTCTCGATGCACTCCTTAGTGATTTACTACGTGAATGATATCCTTAGTGATTTTTATAGGCTCATCTAACCATAGTTTTCCATCATGAAAATTACTCAGAATAATTCTTATCCACTCATTCTTAAATACCCTCGAGAAATGTAGGGCATTGATCAAACCCTTAACCTCTAGATGTACATGATCATCCTTAAATTTCCCATCAATACTCAAATCTTGGAAAGTAGATTGGAGCTTGAAGTCACCTACCTCTCTAATTTTTCAATTTATATAGGTGCATATGTCTTTGACCGGCAAAACCCTAGGTGGAATATTTGAGAAAGCTCTGGTCTTGTTAGTTTGCAAAGCAACTTCAGGGTGAAGTTTGTGCTTCGGCTCATTATGTATTGCAAATACAATTAACCTAATATCCTCCTTAGTTACAGCCTTAGATTTGTCAACTTTTTATGCAGATTCCATTGTTCTTTGTTTTAGGGCTTCGGGAAATATCAATGCAATAGCTTGGTGATGATAGCACTTACTCGTAACAATGATAAAACTGCTCAAAATCCTTCAAACCTTTGTTCAATTGCCTGAAAATCCTTCGCTCAAATTCACTCCGAAGTCTCTTAGCTCTTCGTGATTTCAATGTGAAAAATAAGCTAAGTCCATTCTGTATTTATAGCAATTTCCAAATTCATGCTCAAACTTTTTGCAATAAATGATTGACCTAACATGGCTCGGTAAACAACAGTCATGCTTGATGTATACTTTGGAATGTCCATAGCTTGGTTAACACATGAAAACTTACTCAGTTAATACTAGCACTCGGTTAACCTTGCTAATGGTTACTGACTAGCAACTCCTCACTCGGTCTAGCATATACCAATTGTAAATAGTTAAAGCTCATAATATATAAAACCATAATGCATCTTAATTCATGTAGATTTGGTATGTGAACACTTGATATAAGGAACTATATGATAGATATAACCGATTAGCATTAGCAATTCCATACATACCTTTTCAACTTAGGTGGAGGAGGAGATGTCACCCAGTCCAATGGATGAGGTGTCACAGACTACATTACTTGACTCAACATTATCACTTGATGCTTTTATCCACATAGTGTTTCTTATCCTCATGATATCTTCAATTGTATTTCCATTCTCATAAGTTTGTGTTTCTAGTGCTTGGTCTCTACAATCTTTACTTAAGTGACCGACCTTGTGACAATGTAAACATGCCATACCAGTGTTTGTCCAGCTATGAGATCTGCCTCTCCAGTTCTTCCTCATGCAGTTAGCTGCAATATGTCTATATCTTCCATATGTTGTACTACTAACCCATGTGTTGTAATCCCAAGTATAAGCATCACCTTGTCTTCTCGGTTGATAGGTCTTATTTTATCCTTTCGGTGTCTAGACTTGGTTCATCTTTTTTCTACATTCTTGTGATGTATGTCCATGCATGTTGCAAGTGCGACAATGTTTCTCCATGTAGAGTTTGTTAGGAATCCTATTCAACTTAGATCTACAGTCATGTGCCTGATGTCCATACTTGTTACAACTATAAAAATAGCCATTAAACTTAGGAGTGGTTTTAGGATTACCTTTAGCTTTGCTCCTGCAAACATTTGATGTGTGGCTTGGTTTACCATAGTGATAACATGATAGTTTCTTAGGTCTTTGATTTGTGTAGGAATTCATATTTTCAACTTGTTTAGATGATTCTCGTTGCTCGGTGTATCCTAATCCAGTAGTACTTCCAAGTCCTCTTTGACTGCTCATAAATTCATCAATTTTCTTGGAACTATCTTCAGTTTTCTTAATCATTTCATCATTTTTTTGTTGCATCTTGACTTCATTTTTTAGTCTCTCATTTTCTTCTCTGAGTTCACCGATATCTTCTAATTTCCTTGTAATCTCACTATTCACTCGGTTGACTTCTTGACTTATAACAAACATTTGATTAGAGATTTCAAAATGATGCTCGGTAAGTCTCAGTATCTCAGATTCTTTCTCTTATAGTTTCTCAGTCATTTGTCTTCTGTCTTCAACAACCAATTTTCTCTCTTGTTCAGCTTGCCTAGCATTGTTCATAACATTAGTCATTCTCACCATTTTTGCTTCTTGACCGATCTGCAGGGCTTTAACTTGTTTAGTAAGATGAAGATTTTTATTAGACAAATCAGATATTCCTCCTTCAGATATGTTTGATATACTTCCTAAACTAGATCCATTTGATTCAAAAAGATCATCAATATCTTCTTCATGATAGTCAGTTTCACTATACCGAATAGCCATATCCTTTCTCTGAACCAGTAACTTCTTCAATTCATCCTTTGCTTGCTTGTATTGTTCAATGAAGATTTTCATCTTAATCTTTTGATTTTCAATTGTCTTGTCCAACCTATATCTCTCTATCCTGAGATATTTCCTCTTCAGTGGTTAAACTTCCAAATAAGAGATCTAGCTTTGATACCAATTGTTGGGATAGGAAAGATATAGTACTGAGGGGGGAGGGGTGAATCAGTACCCTTGAAAAATTTCACTAATTAACAATCTACAATAGTAGTGCTTAACTAACCGACTGAGTCCATTGTTTACAACATACATTCAAATAACTTGTAAATGTAAAATGCATGTAAACAAAACAATAAAACATTCATGAAAATGTTAACTCATGACTCAAGTATTTTGGTTACCCAGAAACCCTTGTTAGAAGGTAAAAACTGCAGTGGGGATGACACCCACACATTCTTCACTACTATAGTAAATAAAGTATGCCAGTTAAGGCTACAATTATGATCACTTTCGGTGATCTTACCATGTTAGGAGTAACATAACATCGATTAGATCTACCTTGTGAAAGGATTTTAACAACACCAAATAAGTGTGCACTCAGTAAGGATATTTTTAAAAGACTATTAAGTATACTCTGTTAAGAGATTTACAATCCTGCTAAAATGGTTAAATTGATAACAGAAAATATCTATAAATGACAATTTTTTCTTGTCTGAATCAGATCTATGAAATATCAAATAGAGATCACCTAAATGTGTATAATATTACTCTCTTTTCTTCTTGGTAGCCTTGTAAGTTTTTGATAAACTGATATTGTTTCTAATAACTTTTCATTCATGCAAACCCTTGTCTAATTATTGATGTCCTATATGTGGCTACTTCTTCATGATCTCCTTATCATGCATATGTCAAAATGACATCTATTACAATTATATAGAAAACTAATTTTCCCTAATTAGGTTTACATCATCTTAGAAAATGTAAGATCTACAGCGTACAAAAATAACCTAGATCTAACTATTACATAGGAATCATCACAACATTAAATGATTACATCCATAATAAATGTGTCTAGATCTTGGTAAAACATTTGTAGATTCGTGTAAACCATTTGCGTAGAGATATGTGTCATTGTTGATTACTATGTCATTTCTTGAATAACTTAGTAAACACTACATTCCCTATTCAGTGAATTAACTGATGCTCAATGTGTAGAATGCATGATGTTCATAGACTCGGTGCTCGATAAACTTTGATGCTCGATAAACATGCTCGGTTAAACCTGTATTCTTTTAGCTTTAGAATATGCCTTGTAACTACTTGTTAAGAAGGCTTTATAAGTTCAACTGACTAACTTGTTTAGCTCCTTATTCCAACCTTTACCAAATTGAATAGCTTAGATTATTGACTGATCTTATTTGATACTAATGACAATACTTAATGCTCAAATAGAGATAACAAAGCGTTGATTTTATACAAAATTGAGAGGTAGAGTTGAGAAGGTCGACCAGATATCTGAATCCTCTGCAAAAACCTCAAGATAGGACCCTAGCCCAAATATGGGCTCAAAACCTAGGGTCATGTTTCCAATGGCAACATGTCCTGACCTAAATAGACCAAAATTTGGTCTATGGGTCCCAGAAAATCAGTGGGAATCAGATAGACAAGTCAATATGATATCAAGACAACATTTTGAGGCCTCAAAAGGTTGAATAGGGCCTAGGAAGTGAAATGAATTAGGTGATTGGAGAAACAATGGAGAGTCACACTTAGAAATAAGGGCCAACCTCTATTGTGAACAAGTTTGAAGAGATTAGAGGACCCAAATTAAAATTTAGGTATGCATTAAGTGTAATCATGAAGGCTTGATATGCAATATATAATGAGAACACACCAAGGTGGGTTCTAAAAAATCATGAAATTTTAACCCACTTAGGTGCTTAAAATTTACGATGATACAATTTAAATGGTTTTACTTACCCTACCCATGGTTCTATTACTTTTCCTGTAGAAGTTGGTGGTATAATTTTAGATGTCACCTTTGTTTTCATACCAACTTTTGATCAGTTTAAAGTTATAATTAGTCTTCCTTGCCTCACTTTATTGATAGTTGTTGTCTCTTGTATCCATAAGTGTTTGAAATTTCCCCATAATAGAGAAATCATCATGATTAATCATAGTGTCTATCATCCTTTAGTGCATCGAGGGAACTTTGACCTTGACTTATTTTGGCCTTCCATGCCTTATATAGTTCAACCTCACAAAGACAAATTATTTATATCCTATCAAAAATTTAAAATATAAAATATTTGTGAGCTTAGGAATTCCTCTCCTATAGTTCCATCTCCTTTCCCTAGACCAGGAATTCTTCCTACATCTTCCATACCTACCATTTACACTTTCATTACACTTCCTACATCCTATAAATATTTTAGATATTCTATCTCTCAACCTAGTGTGGTGCCTTCTATTCTTCCTCCTAAAGAAGAAAAGGACCCATTGTTGATTGAGCTTATACCAAGACAAATATCAAGAAAAACCAAATGTAACCATTGTACTCATGTTTTTCTCTATAAACATCATTCTAGATCCTATGAAAATGATTCTTGAAGCCTTTCCTCCCCTTAGACACCTATTAATTCTTTGATTAATTTGATCAACCTATGCATAACCTGTTGAGAAAATGGTGTTGTAAACCTTGCATAATAATGTTTATTATTGTATTATTTCATTTTATTATGTAAATGTTTCACCTAGATGGACACACAACATGTAGGGATTCCCATGGAATATTCTTTTCGAGTTTTATTGTAACATTGTAATATTATTTGATGTAATTATTTAATATTGGGAAAATAAAGTAAATAAAGTACCCAATATTAAATGTGGGTTAATAGAGTTAGGTAGCACATGGTTTATGTAATACCACTTGGTGGTTTTGTGGGAGCTTGTTTCTATAAAAGAAACCACAAGGGTAGTTGTTGAGGTAAGACATGTGGAGACAAGTTAGCCAAAGGTAGCATTTGTGAAGGTTGGAAGCATGGCATGGGATGTGTTGATTCATGATTGTTCACATGGATTGCTTGGTTATGGCTAGGGATTTTAAGGCTTCCATGGTTGTATTGCAATGGTGTTTTTCTAAATAATACATGGTGATGGATGCTTTTGGAGGCTAGGTTTTTCTCTTATGAGGGTTTCCCAAGATATATCTTGTGTCACATTTTTGTGGGTATCTTGTCTATTCTCTTGCATGTGGATTTTAAGTGTTTATTTGCATCAAATCTATAATGGGTTATGTGGAAATGTCATATTGTTGTATGCAAGTTTCCTATCAAGTGGTATCAGTTCTATGGTTGTAGTGTTGTAACCTTGGATTGAATCCATGAGAATGCATGAAAGGATGTTAGAAATGGCAAGATATATGGTTTTTGTAGGTTGTTTATTGTAGATTTGAGAGTTTTGGGTTTGTTGTTATGATGGGTTGTTGGCAGTTTTTTAGGCATGAAAAATTGTTGGAGAAAAGGTTTTTGGAAGTTTTCATTTAAATGAGGGTTTTAGAGGGGAGTTTGCAAAGATGACCTCCTAGGTAGAAATGGACCTCACCATTGGATCCGGGTTGGCCTTGCCATGAATTTTGATATTAATTATGCCCTAGTTTGGCCATTTGATAGAAAATACAAAAGGTTTTTAGTTTCAGCCTGTGACGACAGTCAAATTTAATCCCGTCGGAATTTTTGTCTCAAAAAAAATTCGCAATGAAAATGGTAAAAAGATTGTCTTGGTAAAACAACCATAACTTTCTCTCAGGATATTAGATTTTGGACTTCTTATAATTGTTGGAAAGATAATTCAGAGAACTACAACTAGTTGCGGGTTTGACTCTATGATTTTAACATTTTGTAAGGTTTTAAGAGCCCAAAAGTTAGATGTTATTTGTTTTGAGTACAAATTTGGGCATAACTTGGGCATACAGAGTCGGATTTTGGACTTTGAATAGTCAACGGAAAGCTCTTGGAGAGCTTTATGCATTTGTTCAGATTTGGTGCAGGTTTGGCATGGTTTATTTATTGATATATTGATCTGAATAGGTTTGTGGGTTATTTTGACTATGGTGACATTGTGAGTTTATGACATGGTTTATTTTGGAGATTTAGATTTGATGTCATTGTATACTTAGCTTGTATTTCAGATTGGTCTCATGATGATATGGTTATCATTGTTTAATTTGGATATGTATGATGACTTGTTGGATCTACAAGTTTTGCAGTGTTGTAAGCAATCTATACTTACATGTTGCATTTATGGCTTGGATATAGGTTGTCTTTGCTCATTGATATTTCATTATTGATGCATATTCATATTTGTGGCTTGGATTTGGGTTTTCTATTCCCTTAGTCACATGATTTTCTAATTTTTTTTTATGTAGAAGAGATAAGATGTTGTTACTAGGTACAGTCATGGTGGAGGATTATGGTTGACTATTTTATGTTGACAGGTTCGACATTTTGAGAGTTAGATGTTTGGTTCATGGATGTGATCATGGTGCCATGGATTTTGGCATGACATGATTGGATATACGGGTAATTAATTGGTGCTCATTGGTTTGGATTCCTGATTTAGTTATGATGGTATATCTTCTTGGTTGAGGATCATGGTTATTTGGTTTCTTTGAGGAGCTCATGAGGTGCAATTTGAGTTCTTTAATGGTATGATGTCTTGGTTGATCCTCATGGTTATAGGATGGTTTCATCATGATGTCATGGATAGCTTGGATATATGGTTAAGTGGGAGCTTGTGACAGTGATGGTGTGGTGGTGCAGGATCGGTTCATGGTTTTCTTTTTGGCATTTTTGTATCTTCTTGGTGAGTTGTATTGTAACATGTAGGGATTCCCATGGAATATTTTTGTGAGTTGTATTGTAACATTGTAATATTATTTGATGTAATTATTTAATATTGGGGAAATAAAGTAAATAAAGTACCCAATATTAAATGTGGGTCAATAGGGTTAGGTAGGAAATGGTTTATGTAATACCACTTGGTGGTTTTGTGGGAGATTTTTTCTATAAAAGTAACCACAAGGGTAGTTGTTGAGGTAAGACAGGTGGAGACAAGTTAGCCAAAGGTAGAATTTGTGAAGGTTGGAAGCATGGCATGGGATGTGTGGATTCATGATTTTTCACATGGATTGCTTGGCTATGGCTAGGGATTTGAAGGATTCCATGGTTGTATTACAATGGTGTTTTTCTAAAAAATACACAGTGATGGATGCTTTTGGAGGTTGGGTTTTTCCCTCGTGAGGGTTTCCCAGGATATATCTTGTGTCACATTTTTGTGGGTATGTTGTCTATTCTATTGCATGTGGATTTTAAATGTTTATTTGCATCATATCTATAATGGGTTATGTGGAAATGTCATATTGTTGTATGCAAGTTTCCTATCATAGCCCAGGGAGGAAGTAAATTTGAAAAAGATAAAATTTACCAAAAATGATGATTCCATTCAGATTCAAGATCCTATTTTTATTAATTTGGATGAAGAAGATACTCTTGATTATGATGATTTCAAGGTTTCTAATGCAAATGATGATGTTCATGCTAGTGATTCTGATGATTTTTATGAGCTTATTAATGTTAATCATGACTTATCTGCTAGGTTTGCAAAATAATTATCTCTTAATCCTAGTGACAAAAAAATTGATTCATCTTTAGAGCATGGTACTTTTTCAGAACTATCTATTATTTCATCTATCATGCTTGATGTTTCTCCTCTTGCATATTTCCCATATTCCCTAAATGATATAGAATGAGATGGGGGGCAAGTGATATGCTTTATTAGCTCCTCTTTCTAGTGTTTGTGAATGTCCCTTTGTGTTGTTTGATTGGTATGATGCAAAATGGTAGCTACCTTTTATTTTTTGTCTTTGTGATTCCAAACCAAAAAGACTCTTGTTCTTATCTCTTATTTTCTTATATTCCATTGTGTTCATAGTTCTTCTAACTTTGGAGAATGATGAATTTTCATTTTGATATAATTATGATATACATGAGTTATCAGATGATCATACTAACCTCAGAGTTAGGAGATCCATTTCATGATCTCTTTTGTCACATGTTCATTTCCCTTAGTTTTTACTTTCTTGGGGAGATATCATAGTAGAAACATCTCTTGTGGGTGCATGTATGCTTCACTAAAGCCATTGGTCCCGTTAGACATTTGTAATCACTTTAACACGGGGGCATACACTTCACTTGTAATTTCACATTTACACACACAAACAATGATTTGATGTAATCTATTTTTCATATGGATATGGAGACAATTCTTTCCTTATGTTCATGTTTACATTATCATTCCCCTGTGCAATATTTAGTGGATCCTTAGACTGATCCTCCTTTTCTAGATCCCTTTAGAGATAATTCTTTCCTTAGGACTGATCTTATTTTTTGGATCCCTTAATGGAGGCAATGATTTCCTTAAGAACTAATCCACCTTGTTTTGATTGGCTAACTAGCATAAAACCACTTGGTAGATAATCAATGCCATATCTTACAATAGTACTATAATGCCCTACTTGAGAATCCAAGAGAATTTAACCTAAAACATGTCACTAAGTTTACAGAATAATTTGTTTTCTTAAGAGTTTGCAAACAATAATGAAAAAAATGTGGAAAAAATACAATCATAAGATATAACCAAGTAAATAAGTACAAATCAATTACAGTTAACACTTCTCAAGGGTCCCATGACATAGAATTACGTATTAAAAATTAAATATTTTAGATTAAGAATAATTACAATTATCTCATGTACAAATAAATTAACAAGTACATCCAATACCATAAGGTATACATAATGAATCAACATCCTCTACACAAGTTGAATGGTATGTCACAATAAACAAATACAAAATGTAGTACAATATCTACAAGGAATAATCTTTGAAGCACTAATACAAGATATAAATATAACTTCATAAGATAGATATGAGTAAGCCTCCAAAGAAGAAGAAGAAGAAGGTAACAACAAAAATCATCTTCCAACACCGCTATAGGAATGTTAGAATCTCAAATGGTATTTCTATATTCTAGTTTTTGGTGTTTTTGTACGTATTGGTATTTTGATGTTTATTATATTTTCTTTATCATTAGTTGGTGGTACCTTTTGAGATAGAAAGACTTCAAGACCCTCTGCCTAGGGGTAAGTACACCAAGATGGTGGACATTTTAGTGGCCACATCCAAAAAAACTAAAAATTTTCATAACCTGTGTGGGTTATACAAAGTTAAAAACCACGCTAGGCTTGGTTTTACCAAGCCTACCAAAAAATATTAAAAATGCCAATAGCACCTCAAAACGCATACAAGTTTTTGAGGAACAAAAATGTTCCTCAAAATGCATACGGGTTTTAAGGAACATTATATTCCTCAAAACTCGTAGATTTGGACCATTTCCAATGCCACAAATGAAGAAATGTTCAATTGAGAAAGCTATTTTTCTTCATAATGCAAGCATGTTTTGGTTCTATTTGGATTTTTCATCAATTCACAACAATGGCACCTTATCAGAAAGGTAAGATTATAGTGTTTTGAATGTTTTTATTTTTATTTTATTTGAAGTAGGGTTTTTAATTGATTTATGTTTTGTTTTTAAATTTTGATGTCAGATTCTATAAATACTTCCCCAAAATGAAAAAGAAAACAAAAACCTCATGCACAAGCAACAGAAGAAAATATTGAACATGAGAAATAACCACAACCACAAAATCCTCCTCCACAACCACAAAATCCTCTTCCACAAGCACTGCCACTCGTAAACCCTCCATGTCTTCCATTAGATCGTGTAGATGCCACACAAGATGATCTCATAAAATTCCTTACACAAAATAGTGCTCAAATTTCTATATTGGTCAATAGGTTGAGGTCCTCTAGTCTTGACCACCACTCAACCCTTACCTCAATGCTAGAAAGAATAACCAATAGAAAAAATGAGGTTTCTAGAGAGGTTACCAAATGGAGTTCATGGAGGGATAGGTGGCGAGTATTTTATGTGAATGACTTGTCATACAATGAAATGAAAAAGAAGGCCATTCTTAAAAGTGATATATGTGCTCTTTTTATCAATCCTAGTACTAGTAGCACCCTATAACTAAATACGGCTCGGTTTCCTATTCAATGGTGTGTTCACAATAGGATGAAAGCATCTTTTTGGGATAGGTGGTATATGGTCTTTGACCAAGAACCCTATAATAATTGGGAGGTGCCTCTATATTTCTTGAGAAAGCTATATTGTGAGTTTATCCCCGGTGAGAAGCTGAATTACTTTAACATCTGATAGTTCCATGGTAGAGGGAGAGGCTCTGTGTAGAATAGACTTGGGGCTCGTAGGGTGGTACAACCACAACATAGGAGGCCTCTAGCTAAAAAACCCATGGTTAATGTTGTGGTCCCAATAGTTGTGAAGGAGTCCATAGATTTACAGACCCTTCATGTAGCCACATCATTGACTAATGTCATCATTGAGCATGGCACATAGTTTGTCTAATTAGAGGGTGAATCAGAACCTATTCCACCTCCATCGTCATCAGATGCACCATTTGGATCAGCCAAACCTATTGAGCATATGTGCCCCAATTATCAGGGTATATGTGGTAGGGTAGATACTGACGCGAATGAAGATGGTTTGACATATCATTCGTGTACACATTGTGGGGTAGATGCCATGCATTCACTATTGATAATGCAACCCTCATAGATGACTTAATGATGATGGTATTTTCTAGAGAGCAGAGATAGGTTTGTTTATTTGTGTTTTGACATGTTATTAATTAATCACCTAAATCTTATAAAAGTAGATAATTTTTTATTTAGAGAATAATTTAAATTGATACATGAATAATATGCATTGTAGGGTGCAACAAGTGATATGAGCACACCACAGAGTGTTCGTTCGAGTAGACATACATGTACATGTGTAGCTTCAACACCTGAGGAAATTCTCTTAAAATGTTCCTTAAAATATAATAATATGTATGTTTAGAAATATATTTTGTTTATATATGCATATTTATTTGGTGTTTTATAGGACTTGTCAGCTACTCAGATTTCTGAACTTGATGATATCACCCTTTCTACCATTGACTTTGGTTTTGAAATCTTTGCGGTATAATATTTTGCACATCTCTTGTTTACAGTTTTAATTGAACCCATGTGGTATCATATTCATTTATCTTATGTTAATCTTTTTTTTTAGGGTATCTCACCTAACTTGAGGACATCGGGAAAGAGAAAGAAATCCTCGAGGACACACATACGAAAAAAGGTAATTCAATAGAATATAAGTTTATTTGTTGTGATGTATTATTCATGATTAAACATGTACTTATAGTCTATATTGATGAATGTACCTAAACTATTTGTTCTATATATAGAAACAGTTAGGTTTTATAGAATTAGTGGATGTACCTGATGTCACTGATGTTCAGGAGGGAGAAGAGGTAACATTTTTATATTTACTTTCAGTTGTTTTATTGATCATTCTTAATCTCTTAGAAATCCTTCCTCTATGAATATGACATATGTTATGATTGTTCATACAGGAATTGGTCGTAGCTGCCTCATTAGTGATGATGCCTCCTAAGAGTACAAGAGATCCATCTAAGGTTTCGGTATGAATTTTTTCTATATACATATTAAACATATGCATTTAGATATGAGTAGATGCAATTTTAAAATTTATTTAGTGTTTCCTGACATATATGTTATTAACTTGTATTGATTTTATTTTACCTATTACAACCCTCTTCAAAACCTCCCATGGATCCTCCACCTTTACATTTTGTTAGGAGTCTAGCTCATTCAAGATGAGGACCATCAACTTTAGGGAACAACCCAATTGTATAAGAAAGAGATGAGTTAACCAAAAATTCAACTGCCAAAAAATTACAATCCAGTATTTAGTTATTTTGATGTTATTTTGAGAAAAGATATGTGATTTAGAATTTGGATTTTTCTTGTGTAGAAACCCAGTGAGCCACCTACTGCTTTGAAGAGGTTCAATTTCGATGATCCAACAGAGTCGTAGATATTGAAAAGATATACAGATCTAGTTGTGGTTATTAAATGACCAAATTTTGTATATATTCGACATTTTTAATGTATATATCGACATTGACATAGTCAATGCCACATTTTTGTAACTCTATTATTGATTTGGCATGTATGCCATTTTTTGATATGTACAAAATTATTTTTCATTTTGATATATATGAAACTTGATATTCGATCCAATTTGTTAATTGTGTGTTCTTTTTTAATTGTTAGTATGTAAATATGCTTGTGTGTATGTACTCATCTATAGGATTTATGCCTTAAGAATATTCATGTGTATTCAAGTACATTCTTCATAACCTAAATTATGTGTATGGGCTATGTGCATGACTTAAGTGAATTCATGTGTATGCTTCATAATCTATGTGCTACATGTATGCTTCATGACTTAAGAAAATTTATGTGTACGCTTTATGTGCTATGTGTGTTCACATGTGTAATTCATCATTTAAGTGAATTCATGCTTTATGTGCTACATTGTATTCATGTGTACATGATGCTCTCAACCAAGAAAATCCTTCAAGAAAGGTTCCTCCACTTGTTCTAACACCCTAAATCATCATAACATGGCCAATGTACCATGTTCCACCAGCCCTCCATGTCTGGTTAAGATTTTTGCTTCACAACTCACTCTAAGAGCCCTCTTTCCTGTAGCCCTGTCAAACCACTAATCTTCCCTTTACTCACAACTTTCCCAAACAACTAGAAAAAAATCTAATTGTTTCAGATACCCTTTTAGGTTCTACAAAACATACCTAAACCTCAAGGTAGATTCCTTTGGACCAGTACTCAGGTCCAATACCCCTACAACACATAAATAGGCCTAAAGTGCACCCATTTACAAAGAAACCAATACATGGAATTTCTCCCTTGACCCAAAACCATGAAAAATTCTTAGATCATGAGTAAAAATAAAGGATTATCAAGCTTTTGGGTCACCAACACTTGCCTATCATTCTAGGTACTAAACCCTTCTTTCTAGGGTCTCTAGGCTAGGGCTTCTTCAAAAAGACTTTTGAAAATCTCTCTAGATCCCCCCAATGGATCTAAAACATCTCTATGGACCCCAATAGTGTTTATCCATCACAAAACATACTCATCCTTTGGAGTATATGCTCGCAACAATGACTGGTGTTACTTCATGAACCTTCAATCAATATTTACCATCATTTGTGGTCTCTCCACCACCATGTCTTGCATATCTCTACAATGAAACACTATTGTACAAGGATATAGTAAATATTATGAATCCTCCCACCAATAAAATTGACCACAAGGGGTAGGAGAGTCAATCCATTCAAGGAAACTTCAAGACACAAAGTGTTGATTGCAAGAAAATCTAAGAATAGTCAATACACCAGTTAATTCCTTGCCTTCAAATGCCAATGACATGATGCAATGCAGATATAGAAGTGATAAAAAGATAATAGACAATAAATTTACTCCATTTCCAATCACAAACACATTCCAAAATGCATTCAAATGCCTTGGATTAATGACTATACCCACGAGCCAATGAGCCAGATTGCAAGAATATAAATTTGTTTATTGATTTGGAACCATTTACATTGGTTCTCTATCACACCACTCTACATACTAAACCATACTCACATGGATCTCCTCTAATAGATCCCCAAACACTCTAAAATTGACATCAACTAACTCTAAAATTGTCTACAACAGTCACAAAATGACTGTTAATAATTACAAGTTTTTTTAAAAATTTGTCAAGTTGACAATTACCTTTGTCAACTCAATCCTCACAAGACATATCATTTCTTAGATCCTTTTCTAAGGCTTAAACACTCTATCTCAAACCAAATATTGCCCCTAAGGTCATCTAGACCTCATAGTGACCCTTAAGGCTTATTTTGCCAATAAGGCACTATTACACCATTTTAGCACATTTAGAGCATTTACATCATTTTAATGGCTCTATTGGGAACATTACAATCAATGTTGACCTTCAAGGTCTTTATCAATGTTACACAATGATCATAAAAACATTACAAACATGTTTAAAACATATTTAAATGACCATCCTTGGTCTCTTTACATTTGCAAATGATCCTTTATGGTCGTGTACCCATCTCCCTTGGAGAAAAAATAACTATTCATTATGGGCACAAACCGATGCTTCCATCACATCTGGTTTGGTAGGTTTACCCTAGGAGTGATCTTACTTTGCCTCTTGACACACCAGAATGCTCGCCGACATACCCTATGGTGCTAGGTGCACCTTGAGGACACTTTGGTCTGGCGTGGTCATGAATGTTCTAGTGACTCTGTGGTCAAAATGAGGTTGTCACTAGCGTTTACCCACCCAACGGGAGCTAATGGAACAAACCATTCTGTGCCAGAAAGAATAGTTTGGAAGAAACCCAGTGGTGCAACTTTCAAATGACCCTCACTGCAAGTTTTGTCATCAAGTGAGATTGGCATGCTAAATTCAAAAAAATTTGAATCTCCCATAACAAAGAGAGGTTATTGTAACCCTCACAAACATGGTCATCTAGCATCTCACAATTTTCTGATACCTCTCATGAGGTCCAAGATATGAGCCTCAAAATATAATTGCTCGATTGTGCTCAATGCATCTTGGAGACACTTTGGTTTGGCATGGTCATGAATGTTCTAGTGACTAAGTGGTCAAAATCATGTTGTCACTAGCATTTACCCACCCAAACATAGCTAATGGCATAGACCATTTGATGCTAGGACAAACGGTTTGGAAGAAACCTAGTGGTGCAACTTTCAACTGACCATCACTACAAATTTTGGCATCAAGCAAGATTGGCATGCCAAATTCAAACAAATTTGAATCTCCCAGAACAAAGAGATGTTATTGTAGGCCTCAAAAATATGGTCATGTAGCATCTCATGGTTCTCTAATACCTCTCACGAGGTCTGAGATATGAGCCTCAAAATATCGCTACCCAATTGTGCTTAGTGCACATTGGGGACACTTTGATCTAGCATGGTTGCGAATTTTCTAGTGACTAAGTGGTTGAAATGGGGTTGTCACTAGTGTTTACCCACCCAACTAGAGTTAATGGCATAGACCATTCGGTGCTAGGATCAATGGTTTGGAAGAAACCTAGTGGTGCAACTTTCAACTGACCCTCACTGCAAGTTTTGGAGTCAAGCGAGATTGGCATGCCAAATTCAAACAAATCTGAATCTCCTAGAAAAGAGAGAGGTTATTGTAAGCCTCATAAACATGGTCATGTACCAACTCATATTTCATCAATACCTCTCATGAGGTCTGAGATACGAGCCTCGAAAGATCATTGCTCAATCGTGCTTAGTGCACATTGGGGACACTTTGATGTAGCATGGTCGTGAATGTTCTAGTGACTAAGTGGTTGAAATGGGGTTGTCACTAGTGTTTACCCGCCCAACTGGAGTTAATGGCATAGACCATTCGGTGCCAGGATGAATGGTTTGGAAGAAACCTAGTGGTGCAACTTTCAACTGACCCTCACTGCAAGTTTTGGAGTCAAGCGAGATTGGCATGCCAAATTCAAACAAATTTGAATCTCCTAGAACAGAGAGAGGTTATTGTAAGCCTCATAAACATGGTCCTGTACCAACTCACCGTTCATCGATACCTCTCATGGGGTCTAAGATATGAGCCTCGAAAGATTGTTTCCCAATCATGCTTAGTGCACCTTGGGGACACTTTGGTCCAGCATGTTCGCAAACATTCTAGTGACTCCATGGTTGAAATGAGGTTGTCACTAGCATTTAATCTCCCAACAGGAGCTAATGGCGTAGACCATTCAGTGCCAGGATGAATGGTTTGGAAGACCCAGTGGTGCAACTTTCAACTAACCCTCACTGCAAGTTTTGGCGTCAAGCGAGATTGGCATGCCAAATTCAAACAAATTTGAATCTCCCAAAATGGAGAGAGGTTATTGTAGGCCTAAGAAACATGGTCTTGTATCATCTCATGGTTTGTTGATACCTCTCATGAGGTCTGAGTTACGAGCCTCGAAAGATCATTGTCTAATCATGCTTAGTGCACCTTGGGGACACTTTGGTCTAATATGGTTGCAAATGTCCTAGTGACTAAGTGGTCAAAATAGGGTTGTCACTAGCATTTACCCACCTAATCAGAGATAATGGCATAGATCATTCGGTTCCACGATGAACGGTTTGGAAGAAACCCAGTGGTGCAACTTTCAACTGACCCTCACTACAAGTTTTGGCATCAAGCGAGATTGGCATGCCAAATTCAAACAAATTTGAATCTCCTAGAACAGGAAGAGGTTATTGTAGGCATCAAAAATATGGTCCTATAGAATCTCATGGTTTATTGATACCTCTCATGAAGTCTGAGATATGAGCCTCAAAATATTGCTGCCCAATTGTGCTTAGTGCACCTTGGGGACACTTTGGTTTGGCATGGTCGTGAACGTTCTAGTGACTCTGTGGTTGAAACAGGGTTGTCACTAGGGTTTACCCACCCAACTGGAGCTAATAGCATAGACTGTTTGGTTCCAAGACAAATGGTTTGGAAGAAACCCAGTGGTGCAACTTTCAACTAACCCTCACTGCAAGTTTTGGTGTCAAACAAGATTGGCATGCCAAATTCAAACAAATTTGAATCTCCCAGAATGAAGAGAGGTTATTGTAGGCCTCAGAAACACAGTCATGTAGCATCTCACGGTTCATCGATACCTCTCATGGGGTATGAGATATGAGCCTCGAAAGATCATTTCCCAATCGTGCTTAGTGCACCTTGGGGACACTTTGGTCCAACATGGTCATGAACGTTCTAGTGACTCTGTGGTTGAAACAGGGTTGTTACTAGCGTTTACCCACCCAACCAAAGCTAATGGCGTAGACCGTTTGGTGCCAGGATGAATGGTTTGGAAGAAACCTAGTGGTGCAACTTTCAATTGACCCTCACCGCAAGTTTTGGGGTCAAGTGAGATTGGCATGCCAAATTCAAAAAAAATTGAACCTCCCAAAATGGAGAGAGGTTATTGTATGCCTCAAAAATACAATCTTGTAGCATCTCATGGTTTGCTCATACCTCTCACGAGGTCTGAGATATGAGCCTCGAAAGGTCACTACCCAATCGTGCTTACTGCACCTTGGGGACACTTTGTTCTGGCATGGTCACAAATGTTCTAGTGACTCCGTAGGTGGAATGAGATTGTTACTAGTGTTTACCTGCCCAACCGAAGCTAATGGTGCAGACCGTTCGGTGCCAAGATGTAATCCTTCAACACTATCCCTTCACCCTAGGGAATCACCATTTTACTTTGGACATATTTGACCAATTTTGACTCAATGACTCCAATTATTACATCATTTGATGATACAAATGTACATGGAATTAAGACAATAAAAGTGTAAGGATTCAAAATTAAGGTGATACAAATATAAGGATACAAAATTCATAATAAGGAATCACAATTTTTGCACTTTACATGACATTAAGACGATACAAATGTAAGGATACAAAATTAAATATGTATTTATAATCAAATGGTACAAATTAGGATATACAAAATGTGGGCACTTAGTATTTTCAAATCAGCCCCATGGGCACTTTTATATTTCAAAATTTGCATCTAATACACATGACGAAGCTCATTATTATTTATATATACAAAATTTTGCATCTTTAAATATTCACATTACAGTCGATTGTTATTTTTATATACAAAATTTGGCATCTAAATATGCACATTACAGTTGATTGTTGTTTTTATATACAAAATTCAGTATCTAATTATGCACATTGTAGCTCATATACACATAGAATCATATACAAATTGTCAAATCCATTCTACCATATTGTAGAATCATTCATCTTTAAGGCCCAAAATCAATCAAGTGAACCTTTTGGATCAGCTCTAACCCTTATTGTGTGAAGTATTGCCTCATGGTCAGATTCATGAACTTTTCACAAATTCTTGTTACGAGGTCTACCACTATATTTAATCAATTGAATATTTTTTGCAACAACAAGGTTAGATTAATAAAGAATATGTCTATGTGTCTCAAAGTCCTCAAACAACCAGGCGTTAGAATTATTGATAGGGTACCTACATTTTATTATAAAAATAAGTTAATGCCAATATCAATACAAAGTGTAATAAATTAAGTTTAAGAGGTCTCAATACAACTTGACACAAGAATGGTACCTTCTAAGCCATCTGCCTATCACAACAACAGAACCTATTGGGTACTCAATACTCTCTCCATCAGTGACTCTAGTTGTCAATTTATTTTTGGCCTCAATACAACGATACAAAAATTAATATTTTCCTTCTTCATTGTTCTCATCTACAATGACTGCATATACATGACCTGCATTTAGTAGGGGCTATAAGTTAATACCAAAATCAACATAAAGAACTAATAATTTGACCTTAAAATGCATACAAGATGAGAAAAAGAATTCACTAAGTAATAAATTGATAAATTACTTGGTTCAACTAGGTCAGATACATGGTCAAAATCCACTGATGCTTCCATCTGGTTCAGTTGTAGTGCTCAAGGAAGTTGATATGTATCTAGAGTTTACAAAGGTCTACAAGACCATTGGTCGACCCACTCTTTTGATTCACATTCATCCCAAAAAAAATGCATACATGAAGAGAAAAAGAATGCAATCTATCTAGTATAAATAGCTAATGATGTTGCATTTGAACTTCTAAATGAATGCATGTCACTTGATCCTGTAAGTGTACAACAATCTAAATAGTTTTCAATGTTAGATTCACGTATTAACTAAAAAAATCTGGAAACCATAGACTTACTTGCATTACCTAGTCCAATTGTAGAATTACACCATTGTACAATTGTTTCTCCATCTATTAACACTGCACCACCTTCATATTTCAATTCCTCTCTGGTAAGAGCTCTTTTCACACATGCTCCTACACCATCATGCTCTCCCATTCCATGACCTGCCTTAGTGAAATTCCAAAAATGTTGCACACCACTTGTCACATATTGCATCCTAGTCAATCAGTAGAACATCTTTGCATTCTTGAATTGTGAGGTGTAATTTTCTGACCACATTAAGTTTTGGTTGTATCTTATACCTCTTTCCCTTAAACTATCATAGAAAAATTTAAAGCATCTTTGCACAAACTCTGATGAATGTGTAGGATCATCACTGATATAGAAGTGATACTCTCTTATAACCTTTCTATCCTCCTCTGTGATATCATGTGCATGCATGAATACTATGTGTACAAAAATTGTGACTTGTGTAGAGTGATAATACATAGGTTGTACTTCATTTTGAGGTTTTAGTGTATAATTCTCTGTAAAACCAATGACAGAGACAATAGTACAGAGTGGGAAAGTGTCCTTACACAAATTGAATTGCTCATCTAGCCACCTGTCTCTATGTGTGTGACCTATGTACTCATAAACTAGTTTGTCTTGAAACACCTTCATAAAATTAGCTACGCATATATCCCTTTTCACTAACTCACATCTCTTTAATTCTTTTCCATCTTTAACACCATATGTGATTGACTTGTATTTTCTGAAAGAAACTAGTTCTTGCCCAATTTCATGTGTGTTATCGAGATGTAGGAATATATGCAACTTTTGCAAACCACCACATGTAGGAAAAAATCCTTTCAAACACATCATCTTATAATAAATGCACCCATCATCTCATTTATAGAGTACACTTGAAATGAAGTCTCTCAGTGATTTATGAGGTGCTTGTAGGCCATATTCCTGCAAAACATTGTTAGCATACAAAGTACCACATATATATCGATAAATCTCATAATGCATGGAAAAATCAACATGAACCCTATAACAACATGTAGTACGTGCATGATTAATCTTAACATAAAATGGTTTTTTCATCTCAAAAAATCTTTGACTAATTCTAATCTAAGGAAAGCTTTGAAGAAACCTTTTATAAAATTGTGTTTGTGTCATATCTAAGTAGTGTTTTGGATGTGACTCATGATTTCTAATTCCAATTCTCCTTCTAACAACATCTCTTTGGTTGGCTGAAACCCTTGTGTTTTTATGCCAATATTTCTCAATTAATGTTCTTAGTGCATCAACAACAATCTTGTCCTTGCATGGGAATCTACCCAAGAATGCCCAAAGAGAATTATTGTTAGAATCCTCAATTTTCTCTCACCTATCTAAAGCATGGTGTAATGTGGTTCTACTTATCCTTAATGACTTGCTTGTTTTTTTTATTAAATGAGATTTTTTCATTTCCTTTCCCATTATGGTTGATGTGAGGACATGACAAGTAACATTAGCATCCTTATAGTGTGATTTTGAACCAATGGATTGGTATGCATAAAAACTATTTCTCACAATGGTTCTTTCACAGTTATTTTTAGATGTTCTTAACCCCAAAATTTTCATTGTCTCTCTAAATTTCAGATTTTTAATCATTTCAACAACTAATTGGCATCTTCCACTTTGATTTAAGTTTTCAAAATAGTTATTCCAAATTATTATAACCATTCTTCTACAAGTTCTCTCAGAAATTTTATCATGCATTGGCCTCAAAATATTTTCATCAATGTCTATTAGAAACTTTGGTTTTCTACGAATTATTCTAGGAGGTGTTAAGATTGGTGCATTATGTGCATTAATCACATCAAATTACAATGGTAAATCTTCTTGAATTTCATTAACATGTGCATTCATTACATCATTTTCAAACGGTCTATGTTCATCACATTCATTAGGTGGATTCATCTCATGCATTTGAATTGACCTATATGTTGATCATTTTGATTTGGTGCTTTCATCATATCAATTTCAATTGTTGAATGTTCATCATTTTCATTGGGTACATTAGATGGTGTACCTTCACGTAATCTCCTCATATGTTCCCTTTGTCTTTCATTTGTTGCCTCTCACTGTTCAATCATTCCTCTCTTGTTCTTTCCCATTGTTGATATTGATTGTCCTACATGTAACATCATGAGGAAAATCCACAATCAAATAGCATAAAAATAAAAAATGGGCATCATTTTATTATAATCGAAAGTAACCATGATAAAATAATTTTAAAAAGAATCCAAAAAATAAGACAAATCAATCATTTCAAAGAAACATTGACAATAAAACAAACAAAACCTACATGATACTGTCCCATAAAATCATGTGCAATAGCAATGGGGGCTTCAAAAAACTTGCACGGTTGGATTTTAGGTCATTGGGACTCAAATATAAATATTTCTTCACAACTCGTATGGGTTATGTAAAGTAATAAAAACATTCACAATTTCCCATAACTTGTACAGGTTATGTGAACTTATGACAATGTTCACAATTTCTCATAACCCGTACGGGTTATATAAAACTAGAGAGAGAGAGAGAGGAGTCATACACACACACACACACACAAATGTGTATTTTATTACACATTTACAAGTGATTTTTTTAATGTCTTTATAACTCGTACGGGTTATGTAGAACTTGGAATTGTTAATTTTGGTTTTCAAAACCCGAGCGGGTTATTTTGTACACCATAATCCATAAAAGTTATGGCTTGGTAAAAGGTTTGGAGTACGAACCTAAGGCTAGCAAGCCCATTTTCCCTCCAATTTTGTCCATTTACGCATTTTTTGTTCTTTCAACATGATTTCTTGACTTTATCATCATCAACTTTATAAATGATCAAGTGGGTATCTCTAAAATTACTACCATCATCTCACACATTTTCTAAGCTTTCTGACCATATTTTTTTTTAAAATTTTTGGACAACATTAGCATAGTAAACTTTAATTTTATTTACCAGTGTCTTCATAGTCCTCATAGACATGTCTACCATTTTTTTAATAACTTTTGATCTACTTGACCAAATTCAAAAAAAATTACATATTACTATTCTACACTAGATTCTATACACTTTTTAAAAAAAAATTACAATTTGGATTATTTTGATGCAAGTTATGTCTAGCGCTTGAACAAGTACAAGATTTTCAAGATGCGGTCACTTCAAAAAATCATAAAAAATAAAATACTCAACATAAAATTACAAAAAAAGTACACAACTTATAGATCTCACTCTTACCTATCATCCTACCAAATTATTTTGCAAAATACTAAATCTAACTATAGATTTTGTGAAGCACACGGAAACAGATATATTATATTTTTCTGAAAAAATTAGGAATAGTTTTTTGTGCGAGAGAGGTTTGACCCTCTTAATCTTATCCATTTTAAAAAAAAATTAGTATTTTAGAAATTTGATTCTGAGTACTACAATTCTTATTCTTTACAAAACTCCTCATTTTGAGTGCATGACCCTCAAATCTCTCTGTGAAGTTTAGGTTTCCCTGATTTCAGAAGAAAAAAAGAAGAAAAAGTGGCCACTTATACCCCCCCTTTTTGTTCACCATCTTGGTGCACTTACCCCTAGTTGTTTTGATTAATTTTTTTATCCAAGTGGGGTCTGATGTTATCTCCTCAACATAGTGTGAGTGGAACCACAAGTTTCCACGAGGTCAAGTGGTAGTGATTCTTTAACCATTTGAGACTCTAACATTCATGTTCTAGTGCTAGATGATCCTTGTTGTTGTTGCTTCCTATCCTATCTTCTTGGATACTTATTCTTACTCTTTATTTATTTGTACTTTGTATTCAATTGTAATCACATACCCTGCAACTTGTGTCGTGGATGTGGGACATTATGTATACTTCATTATTCAGATGTATTTATGATGTACCATGTAAAGAATTTAGATGATTATTGTAATTAATAGGTTTAATTGTATTTACGTAGTTTCTACATCAAGGAACCCTTGAGATGTGTAATCTAAAATTGAGATTATGTTTATGGATACTTATGGACTTTATGTTTTATTTTTGCTTGTTTATACATTATTGTTTGTAAACTCTTAAGAAAAAATTTATTGTGTAAACTTAGTAACATGTTTAGGTTAATATCTCTTGGGTTCCCTAGCAGGTTATTACAACCAAAATATGTAGAGGAAGAACCTATTGGATAATACCAAGTTTAGTAGGAAAACCTAAGAAGTGTGAATCATTGGTAATGAGGAGAGATCTATTGTAGACAAAAAAAAATACCTAAGAAATATACATAGAGAAAAATCTTGTTAAACAATAAAATGAAAATTAGGAGGAAAGTGTTCTAAAGTTATCACTGATAGTGGCACTACAAACAATTTGGTTTATGAGGAAATGCTAAATAAGTTGAAGTTGAAAAAGGATAAAACATTTAAACCCATAAAGAGTCTCATCGGTTTAAGATGAACATACGTTAGTGATCAGTGAACAATGTTGGGTGAAGTTTTATATAGGATTGTACAATGATGAAGTATTGCAGGATGCCAATGGATGTATGCCATATATTGTTGGGAAGCCCATGGCGGTATGATGCCTAAATATAATCAATGACGAGAGAGAATATCTACATTGGGAATTTGAAGGACAAAAATAATATCTTAATAACTTTGGTAAAATACAAGAGAAAAACATGTGATAATAAATAACTTGTTTGGTGGATGGGAGATTTTTTTTGGATGTATCGAGACACAAAAAGGTTCTTTGCATTGATTCCAAGGAAGTACAATCCTCAAAGAAAAAGAAATACCACCACAAAGAGAAGTATCTAAATTGTTAGTATAATATCTAAAAATTGTATCAGAGAGTGTGCTAGAAGGATTAACACCAGTCTAGAGTGTCAATCATCATATATACGTAAAAGTAGGAGCTAATTTTCCAAACAAAGTGGTGCACAAGAATACACCAATATAAAATATGAAGCTAAACATATAATAGAAAGTGTCATTTCAAGGAAGTGATTGATTCAGAAAAGCTTAAGTCCATACATACAATACAAATAACATTAGTGCCAAAGAAATATGGGGAACAAAGGATGTGCACAAATTCAAGAGCCATCAAGAAGATCGTTATCAAATTTGAATTTCCATTGTCAAGGATGGATGACATTATGGACTACTTGAGTTGGGAAAACTTGTATTTAGATGGAATCAAAAGTTAAATATAATCTCAAATTTATATTTTTTCTCCAAAAAGTGTGGAATTCTTTTTTAAAATATCACCTCAAATCAAGTCTATGTGCAAAAGTTGTAATTTCTGAAAGAATTGGATCAAAGAAGCTAATGAAGTGGTGATGTTGACATGGAAGAACAAATACAGATCATTTACAAGTTTACCATAAATGGCCCAACTAATTATGTAGATATTAATAACTTTTGGGATCCAAATTCTTTACTTTTGGGCTTATTCCTACTTTTACTTTCCTTCATCCCAAAGACCCTATATATAACATGTTTGAGATTAAATTAAACATAGGTGGAGCTTACATAATCTTGTTTCTCCTCGGAGCTATTTACTAGTGATTATATTTGGAATCAAATGGATTTTTTGAGAATTACATTTAGTTTTGTAAAGTGTTTTTAGAGTTTTTAAGTTGCCTATAATTCAAGACCATTACTTATTAGATTTTTTAGTAATGCACTTTACCTTTTGTATTTGAATTGTTATGGTATTACTTACTTCATCTTTTGTATTTGAATTGTTATGGTATTACTTGTGAATAATTACACATGTTTTTATATAAATTTCATATTTTCAAATTATTTTTCTAACTTTTATGAAAACAATTTACTAAGCACACCCCCACACATAATTTTTTTTTAATTATAATATTTTTCATATATTTCAATCGACAATGTTCAATTTTATTAATCTATTAGCAAATATTAAGTAATTTTTTACAATTAGAAAAAATCTATATATAATCAATATTTTAAACAGTATATTAAAATAGATTTAATAATAAAATTAAAAAATTACAAACTAAATAATAATAAAATAATTAGATTTAAATAAGAAATCAATGAACTTTTTCAAGCAACCAAAAGATACTATTATTACTTATTCAGAAATAACCGAAACTTATATTATTTAAAATAAATAAATATTAAAAGACAAAAAGTAAATTACAAAATATAACGTGTATGCCCTACTTAGCACTTAATAATAGAGGCTAATTATTCGTAATTTACAATTGTGATCTGATTTTAAATTGGTTGTTCTTTCGGAACAATTTTATCTTTGATCCACATGTAAAGTGGCACCAAGACAAAATATGCAGACGCAATGCTTCCCATCAGAAATCTAATAAGAAACATTATAGGGTTTACTGACTTCTTAACATCCTCAACTTTGGCTCCAAGCTGCATATCAACAAAATGTAAAAGCATCAAGATATGGTTAATGAAAATTATTAAATAACAGAAGGTAAAAAGTAAATAATATTATAATAAATACTGAAAACGTATTAATTAAAAATCTAGAAAAATATTGTATTTTTTTAATACAATAAAGAAAACAAATGTCACATAGTGGTCAGTACTTGTCGAAATTAATTATAATTTTAGCTATAAATAAATCTAAGTCTAATATTATTATATTTATTATAAATACTAATAGTTATTTAATAAAAATGAAATCAAGAAAATTAATTAACTTCAAGATTATAATGTAATTATAAGAATATAATAATTATATTAGTTTATATAATTACAATAGATAATTTTATTTTTAATTATAATTATTTTAATAATATAAATTATAAATTATAAATAATTTTATTTAATTTTTATGTTAATTTAAATTATTTTGTAAAGTATAAAATAGGCTTAATTTTATTTGGAATACAATTGTACAAGCTAACAAATACATGTGTTAGTTTTTTATTTACATTATTAATATATTTAATATTTATATTATATAAAAATAAAATTTAATTTAATTTGTGATAATAAACATAATAAAAATATCAATAATATTAATAATGCAATATGGCTAAAAAAATGGAAATAAAACTGTTCACATTTCATACTCCTAAATTCTCGTGTATATAAGACCTTATTTGATCTAGCCAATCAAATGATAGAAAAATAATTTTTATAAATTATAAATTTAAAAATATTACATTTAAACTTTACAAAATCTAAATTTATGACAAAATGTAAAATATACTAAATTCTTATTGGTAGAAAGAGTTTCATTTAATCACTAGTTAAGACTAACAAATGAAAAGTTGATACAATAGTACTTAGCTTACCAGCAAGTACTAATAATAACAGTTACCTGTATTACAGTATTACAGTACAGTAGCTGAACAATAATAATTACAATAATAACAATTGAATATTATGTAATTGCCATAACTTAAAATTATAGCAATAACTGTAGCTGAATAATAGTAAATAATAATTAGCTTATTACAAACAAAATAAGAAAAACTTTCAACTACTCAATTTATATATCAAGTAAACAATAATACGTTATGACAATGAAAAGGATGAGAATTGAGTATTATAATTTGGTGACAGAGAATACATTGAAAGATGTATTGGATTGATTATATAAGATGGTGATATATACAGTCCATAGCTGGTAGAATTAACTATCCAATTTCCTAAGAAGGATTATAATATGTACTTGTTAAGAAATATGGTGTCAATTTTATAAATTATTTGTTTCTAATGAAGAAAATTATTTATTCACTTTATATACTATACAAGTGTGGTAGAGAAAAATTTACCTGTAATGGAGAAACACCATTTATTGGTTTAACACCAGTGACAGAACAGCCAATGATCAAGCCAAATCTACGTGCACCCCTGTACCACTTTGGCCCAACTCTTTTTAGTTTCACATCTACAAATCCTGCTTTTGTAAACCATTCAATGTATTCCTCCTCCTTCGGAAATAACATCCACATGTCTGCAAAGAAACGAGATAGCCATAGTTTTGGATACACTGGACCAATAATGCATGCTTTTCCACCACCTTTCACAACTCTGTAGGCTTCTGCAACTCCTCTCTGTGGGTCTGGCCAATACTCTATGCTGTAACTCATGAAAAAAGAAAATCAGTTCTAAGCAAAGATGAAAGAGAACATCTTTTCTTTTCTTCACTGATTGATTGATAGTATCTTCTCCTAAATGTTTCCTGATTTCTTTTTTAAGGAATCAAATTTTAACAGCTAGCTTATAATTAAGTTAAATCAAGAATAAAATGTTTAGATGAAATATTGGCGTGATTGAAACCGTTTGGTTTAAACAACAAATTCGAAGTTTTGACTTGTTTAAATAGTTTCTTTGAAATTATACTATTTTTTCCAAGTAAG
This sequence comes from Chamaecyparis obtusa, assembly GCA_027943335.1. Lineage (NCBI taxonomy): Eukaryota > Viridiplantae > Streptophyta > Pinopsida > Cupressales > Cupressaceae > Chamaecyparis > Chamaecyparis obtusa. The sequence goes on from BSBK01006800.1 coordinate 386,868, forward strand.
ATCTAGATTATCTATCTAAACAATCAAATCTTAGAATATGTTGTACTTGGAATATGGTGTTCAAACCTAATCGATTGAAAATACTGAATCCATCCTGAATTAATAATCGAATAATCAAAACATATCAAAGTTTAGAATATGCTGTTTAAATCTAGCCATTGTAAATACTGAACCCATTATGAACTAATTACAGCTTTTTTTCTTTTTTTATTATAGTAATCACAAACACTTTTTTATAAAAATAAATTAAAAAACTTCAGAAGGGGACAACCTTCCAGCAGATACATATCTCAATTAGTCAAAGCCTAAACAAATCAAAACTTAGAATGTGCTCATGACAGATCATAAACTAGCCACCAACTTTTCCTTTTATAGAATGAAAATATAAAACTCTAATGATTTTTTTTTATAAATATAAGGAAAATAGCAGGAAGGGACAACCTTCCAGCAGAGACATATCTATCTGCATAATCAGTAGGAAAAGGGAGATCCTCTGCATCACCCTCCATGATTTTGCATTCCTTGAGGGGCTTCTTCCCTTTGGCTTTAGCAAGCTGGTGAGGAGACTGATCCAGAATGATTATATTCTTTGCATCAACATGGTCAATAATACCCATTGTGGTAAATCCAGTACCACCTCCAACATCCACAACAATCAAGTCTCTGCTACAAAGATCTAATGGTTCAAGAGCTGCTTCTCTCATGTCTGCTGTCCAGCAACTATTGATAATGTGGTCGTATAAGACGGAGATGAATCTGTAATACCAATATGCTTCTTGTTTGTGCTGAATAAAGCGAGGTTTTGAATTTGGCCTTGAGGTGGTCTTCATTGCTTCAGAGATTGAAGGCTGTTTTGACCAGTTTAGCTGCAAGAACAATACAAATTTTCCTGGAAGAACATAAGATAAAATCAAACTCATGAACAAAACTTGTAAAAAACCTAATAGCACATTTATGCAATAACATAAATCTATTCCACTGATCAGTTTAAAAAAAGGTTTATAATGAATGGTTTGTAAGGTATAGTATTAGTTCACAGTTTTCTAAATAAGGTGAAAGTTAACAATTAAGAAACCAGAATAGTATTGGATTGAATGACTTCTCAACAAATTTTAAATAAGGTGAAAGTTAACAATTAAGAAACCAGAATAGTATTGGATTGAATGACTTCTCAACAAATTTTAATTCTTCATCTAGGTATAATGAATGCTGTGTACCATTTAATACCCATGAAAAATAGATTCATATAAACTATTAGACAATATATAAACAAATTTAACTTAAAATATATTATTAAATCCCTAAAAATAAAGTATCAGTATAAAAGCAACCTGTAAATATCCTTTTTAGTTAGAAAATGACGCTCTCCCGATCTATATAAAAAAAAATGTTGTCATGTTTAGAAGAAAATACTGGAGGTGAAAATCTCTACTTTCTTATGTTCAGCCCATATCTATCTATATTCATCTCTATGATATCAGTTTTATTGTGTGGAAAGATTAATATTCCACTTGCCAATTTCTATGTTCTTACAGATTGCATAATATATTGTGGTACGATTTAACACCTATGTTATTTCTTTCATATATCACGTTAGAATTTACACTTGAATACTTTTGAATACATCTGGATAAATGACAGATATATAATAGAAATAGAACTGCACAGATCAACTCTCTTCAAACTGCAAATTCATATAAAATACCAAATAAACACTTCATTTATTGATTTGTTAAAAAAAGCATTCATAGAGATAGTAACAAAAGGCTTGCAGCACTGTAAAAAATAATACCCATATTCAATTTATGTGTCAAAATACTACTGAAGAAATTACTGTCTAGCAATGCAAAACCAAAATTCCAATACTTCATAGACTAAGATCATACATGTGCACATACCAATTGCACTAAACGCCTATGCTTTCTTACACAATCCTTCTGTCACACACCATATCTCTTCAGAACATATTTCTATGAAGGGCATAAGATTTATCAGCCTTGGGTGGCTATATATACTCAAAAAGAATGAAGCTAATCAGTAAGATATGGCCATGGTTTGGATAGTGAAATTTGTACATGTATGACCCACTAGAAGCAAATGAGTAAGTAGGCTTGCTTTTAAGTGTCTAGTTGAAAGACAAACACTTCAATAGAGACAAGTGAGATTGGGGTGTAAGTAGGTTTGCTTTGAAGTGTTTAGTTGAGGCTTATTTGTCTCATTAATAATAGGGCTCCACAGAAATGTTCCAGATAGGTTACAAATATTGATTAGTAAATTCATAGTTTTTATTTGGAAGACTTTCATAATGATTATTGAAATTTTAAATTGAGAAAGTGTGTAGGAAAGAGGCTTTGATAGTGATAAAATTTATGGGTTCATAATATTATCATGTGATGCACGAGTAGTTGTTTTTTTGTCACATCATCATTCAAAGCATTATATTTTTTGTTGATGCATCATAATAGATACAGAAAAAGATTCATTGTACATGTGGTGCAACTTAAATTTATATTGCAAGAAGCAAGAGATGTGAAGTATTTATCTTTTTTTTATTATCTCATTATCATTATGATCCATCAAACTTATATAAACAAAATATTTTTTGTGGAGGTACAAAGTAGTTAAAAAGAAGTTCAAAAAATAATTAAAGTAGTTATGAGTTAAGTCATTGTCAATGAGATACTGAAAGATTTGTTACTTTTTCAATAATAAACAGATTTACATAATTATCAGCATTGAATGTTCAATTGTTGAACCCTCTCTATTAAAACAGACTATTAAATTTAAATTATACAATTACTAAATTTTTCTCCTTTCTTTTACAACTTACATATAATATCTACACAATTGAAAATAAATTTGATTTATAATAATTATCTAAATAAAACTAATTTTTTTTAACAAATACAAACAAAATTTCACTTCACATAATAAGTGAAGACAACATATCATGAAGTATGATTTAATAGTAGTATCTGTAAAACCAAGCTATACAAATAAAAGGATAAAAATAATCACACCGAGCCTAAGAATCATTATGAGAAGTGCCAGCTATTTCTATTGTTTATTGTTTTAGGTCAAAGTAATTAATATTTTTGGGTGAGTAATGAATGACAAAGATGGGTTGAATGTTTCAGATGTGCTGTACAATAACCGGTGAAGGAAAATGCATGCATTAAATTAGTGTATTTATTAATGGCAGCATAAAGTCAGGCAAATCTCGGACTTCTAAAACATTGTAGTCGTTCAATGTTTGCTGAGCGGATAAATAGGAATAAATGAAATGCAATCATATCTGAAGACAGGTGAATTATTGTATCCATTCTGTTTACAAGTCTCGAAATCTGATACCTACCTATTATTTGGATGCTTATCAAGAACTCACTAATTTTTTTTCTTTCAAATCTAGTTGTGTGTTTGTGTTAGTTGACGGTGTTTTGTAATTGCTATAATATTTATTGATTTAATTTCTAATATTTTTGATAATATTGTAAAAATAATTATGATTTTGAAGTGGTTAGTATTAATTGTGATTGCTCGTAATTGAATAAAATATATTCTTTAGATCTAAAAAGTAATAAAACATGAATACCTGTCTCACTTTTCACGACTTTTTTGAACACCTTAATAAAAACCATGTTGAGGTGGCATCATATTCGATGATGTGACCCTGAATTATAAGCAAGAGACTTGCCAAGTAAGTTAAAGTGATTTGAAACTTTCAAGTAGGATTTTGAAACACAGAAAGATAGGGTGCTCAACTAATGAGTCTTATCCCCCTAATTGATATTGAGGAAAGCAAATGAAAGCAAAATGTCTAGGGTGTTAATGATTTTTTTAATGTTTTTGAGACTCTTTTAAATTGTGTATTTTGTATTGAAATAATATTTCTTTGAGTTTCTTAATAACATTAAGTGGGTCATGTCACCTATTGGGGATGGTTCTCAAATTGGACATTTTGAAGGCCCTTGATAGGGTGTGTTGGGACCTTTTGTTTAGAGTTTTAAGGAAGGTTGGATTCTAGGACAAACTTGTCAGCCTAGTTAGGGAATGTGTAACTACTGTCAGATTATCAATTCTTGTGAATGAGATCCCTAAGGGTTTTTTTGGAGCTTATAAGGGCATTAGGTAGGGTGACCCTTTGTCCCCCTACTTATTCATAATTCTTGTCAAGGTGTTGGGGAGGAACTTTTTAAGTCTGGTCAACAGGGGCAAGTCGTAACAAGTTGAACCTACTTCCACTATCCTTCTGGTTGTTTTACAATAGCGTGTGGATGATGCCATATTGTTTGGAATGATCTCGGTGGTAGAAACGCGTGGATGGAAGGATTTCCTCAATCAATATGTTGTGGTTTTAGGACAACACATAAGTTCTATGAAAAAAAAACATTTGTACTTTTTTCATACTACTGTGAAACTACATTTAGCAAAATCAAGTCTATTTTGGGTTGTCAAAGTGTTGTTCTTCCTGGGATATATTTAGGTCTACCTCTTGTACTATTAAAAAGGTTTCCAATACCTTCTGGGGTTCAATTTTAGTGAGAATTCAAAATAAGCTTGCATGATGGAAAGGAAAGTTAATCGACAACGTGAATAAACTCTAATTATTGGTGGCTTCTCTTCAAGGTATACTGATCTACTTCCTCTCCTTGTCTAAAATTTCTAGTATTATGGATGAAAAAATAGAAAGGATACAAAAGAATTTCTTATCGATGGGCATGGAGAAGAAAAAAAGAATGGCACTTGTTAGCCAGGAGGCTATGATATCCTAAGAATCTGGGAGGTTTAGGATTAAGAAGAATTACTCTACTTAATAAAGCCCTCATGGCTAAATTTAATCAATCCATAATACTACTGATGGAAAATATTTTTGTTGCCATCTGGCAATGTTCATATTTTTCTCCTACTTCTTTTGATGATAAAATTTCAAGAAATTTGGGATTTCCCGACTCTTATGCTAAATTTGATAATTCAAAAAAATTAAGAAGGAATACTAAATGGTGCCATAACCAAGATGGTACAAGATAAATTTTGATTGTGTTGCTAGGAGAATCTTTTGCAAAGCAACGATGAGAGAAAAATATAAGGTCAAACTTAGGGGATACGATTGTCACCTATACTGGCAATCTAGACAATAATACTTGTAATAAAATTGAAATGATAACATTAGTATGGGGTTTAAATTAGATATACCTTTCCATAGGGATCATAGTGTAGTCAATTGAAGGTGACTCAAGGTTAATAATTTATCTCATCAAAGGCTTGGCCAATGTCAACTAGTCTATTAAGCGAATCACTAGATATATCCATAAACTATTATTGGGGCTAGAGCTTTTTGATATCAATCACATTTATAGAGAGGGTAATATGGTGGGTGATGTGATGGCATCTTTAGGACTTTCTATTGAAGGTTTAAGATGTTGGAGGAGAAAATGTCTTCTCCTGCCCTAGGTTCAAATTCTATTGCAAGGTGTGTTGGTTCTTGAAAAGGATTTTACACTTAAAGAGACACCAATATACCTAAGATTGATTTTGAGGAGGGATTAGTTCCAAATGTGGGGATATCAGTAGGTAACTAGACCAACTATAGGGACAAGATTGACCTCTTCACTTCTGGCTCTACAAAACCAAGGCAGGTGTACCTAATCCAGTGAAAATAATACCTCTACAACACCAAGACTAGATTGAACAAAGCAGATGATAGCAAGAAAGTACTAAATGATAACCAGTCAATCATTGACTCTCCATTGCTATGATGGAACTGAAACCACATAACCATGAACATAAAGGATAGGAAGGATTTTGATTTAGGTTTCTAGCAGAATGTAAACAACCCTGCCAAACTTGCAACACCATAAGAGATACTAGTTTCTGATCAGTACCTTATCCATTGGGCAATATACTTAAAGCAGACATAGAATACAAGGACAACTACTTGATTCATCAGAGATTCCAAGCCATCAACATAGAAAACCAGACTCTTACACTACTTACAAACATCCTTCCTATTGCACCAAATGAATCTATGCTTCATTCAGAGACCTTTAACTTGATCCTAGATCAAGGCTGAGAAATGAAAGCATATACACAAGAAACCCTAATGGAATGAGTTGGAAAACTCAGAATTCATCAAGAACAACCAAAGGAGAGATCTGAAACTGGAAAGCTATGTTAAGTACGAGGATTCAAATCCTTGTATTGCAAGCTGATTCAAAAATACCTTAGACAATATGCAAAAGATGAAGAAAGTTTTTCCCTTGTGTTGATACAACTAGAAAATAGTGTTACACTTTAGACTGAGGATGCACATTTAGCTTTTCAGCCTCACATGTTCAAGAATTCTTTACCAACCATCCCTTCTAAATGATCAGAAAAATCCTTTTATAGAAACAAGGATGCAATAAGCAAAAGATAATTTAGGTAAAAAAACCCTAAACCTAATCAAAAACCTAAAGCTCGGAAGGAGAGAAACCCAATTAGCCATTAAGACCTTGGAAGAAACAACAATCAAATCTCTGCAAAAACCAAGAAAATCTACAAGGTAAACCAAGTTGCAAGAAATCTGAATCATTCCCCCCTGCCAAATCTGCAAAACCAATCCTGAATGACCACCTCACCAAACCCTAATCCGAGCTGAAAAAATCATTAATGCTCCTACCAAACTGGTCAAATCTGGTTTTTATCATCACCATTGCAACCCTCATTTTCTACCATTTCCAAAAATATATAACATGACTATGTTTGGGCAAAAATATAACCCTAGGCAGTATTTTGATGAGCATGCAAACTTTTAAATATTTGAGCTTCTTAACCATTTAATTCCCTCTGCAAACCCCTTTTGACCTGTCAGAGCGAGCTCCATGTGCCATGTGGCACCACCTAATTGGGCCGACTGAGCACCTCAACACCTTATTGGGCCGCTGAAATCTTCCTTGGCCACCTGTCAATCTCCTATTTGTTTTCCTCTCCAGTCGGACATCTATCTCTAACAACCTCTGCTAGTGCATCCTAGGACACGTGTCAGCCTATCGCATAAGTGCAATGGTAACCTCTGAGCATCTTTACCTTTGTGACTATGCGATAGCCATCAGATTTGGCACATATATCAAGATGTTAGGCTATCTCTTCGTTGCACCGCTTAGTCATCTTTCCACCAGGTGTTAGCATTTCATTAGTTACATCATCCATTTGGGTGCCAGTCTGCAACACTTCTCCATGTCACCACCCTGACAGGTGTCGGCCTGTCGCAATGCTGCAATGGTATCAATCGTGCAACTTTCTTATCACAGGAATGCATGTCATTGATCTTCGACACACATCTCAAGGTAGAAACCACTGGTTCCTCCATTTGTCTGCTCTATCACTACCCTTTCATTGACCTTGAGCCACATGGCACATTGTCATTTTCTCTACGATCCACTCGGGTGTTGATTGTATCACTAGGCCCCATCATTGGACGGACACATGTCAACCTGTCGCTATGCCGCAATGGTAACCTCTGAGTATCTCCACCTTTGCGACTATGCAACCACCGTAGATCTATCGACACATATCTCAAGGCATGAACCTGCATCTACGTGATGTGTCAAAATTTCCTTGCCTTGCATGTGGGACCACTGCTGAATTGTCATCCTTGTCATCGCCAACTAGGCACCCAGGCCTCGTACACGCGAGGGATGGCCTCCAACTAGGCATCCATACTTGGACACTAAGGATGTGTGTATTTTACTTTATAAACATCTTTTTTCTCCTCTGCACAACCAATGTGGGATAAATCCCCTTTGACATATAAAGCTTTACTTGTCAAAACACTGGTCCCGACTTATGCGTGCATGAATGGCCCTACCAGAAGGCACCACTTGCCTTCAATTGACTTCACTTTTCTTAACACTTGAGCCCCTAAGCATTTGAAGACCTCCTTCATGCGTCGATTGGTGAATGTGGGATAAAAGGCATAACAACCCTTTATGTTCTTGTGCTCAACTCATTGGTTTCTTTGAGTGCTTGACCAATAGATTTACCTTGAGAACCACTACCACATACCTGATTGGATCTTGAACAAGATCATCAACATGCTTTTGGAAATAGGCAACAAGATCGTCAAGATTGTCAAACATTATCCTTCTGAACTCAAACCATAGGGAGAAAAAACTAGAGCATGGACCATAAAAATCAGACCATATTTTAGAGTCCCAACAAGGTGAAAGCACAATAGTCAATATTCATAATGAAGGTTAAGGCTTACCATCAGTAGTGTTGTTGTAATTAATTATTCACTAATTAAACTTTACTTAAGTTTACTTAGGATAATGCATTTGCATATTAGTTGTCATTGAGACACCTAAGAGTTTGCATTTCATTTTAGCACATGGTAAGGAGAAATGCCACTTTAGATGGTGATAGTTATCAACTCATACCTCTTTGTGTGTGAGATCCACGTTTAGTGCTCTTATCACATTATCATCCTCTCATTGTTGCACATACTTTGGTGTACAATGGAGGATGATCCACCTTTGGTAGACATGTGATCTCATCTAGTGTGGTTGATAGCTTATCATCTCCTTATCATGTAGTCTTATCGCATTGCCTATATGTTTAGACACTCCTACATTGTATGTAATATATTATTCATTATCATTTGATTATTGATCATTATTAAATTATTCATTTGATCATATCATATTTGTCTCTCTTGTGCTATCAACTGAGCTTCTAGATCTTGGTATTTTATTCTTTGCCTTAGACAAATTCTTACATGGTATCAGAGCAGTATAAAAATTCTTACATGGTATCTATAACACCCTTTAAACCCTAACATGTTTGATATCCCTTTGGAAGTTAGGGGAATTTTTTAGAGACTTAATATGCTTAGATAAGGGTAGGTTTTGGTTTGAAGGTTGACTAACAAATTCATTCTTAAATATAATACTTTACTTTCATTTAGGTAGTGATAAATGTTTTTAGTACTCATCTCTTGTTATGATTGCATGGGATCCTGATGATATGGAGGCACCTAATAGATTTATATGAGCTAATATTTATCAAAGGTTATGATGTCTTGGATAAATTAGGGTCTATATTGATACTTGGGTACTTAAACTTTAATTGATAAACAAATGCTATGGTTTCCAGATCTCTTTAATGGTTTGATTATTTGATTATGATTATGATTGACATGACTATCATTCAATGATTACATGAGTGACCATGACTATCTCTATGACACTAACCATACTTATGTGATGTTTTATGACCTAACCCTTAACCCTTGTACTTGTAGTACCCTCTCTAGTAGTTCTACTTGTTATATTGAAGTTGGATAGGATTATGACATTCTAGCATTTATGGACATTATGTTTCTCCCTTACCTTACTAGATTTAGATAATAATATATTTTCAAACTTGCAGATTATGATTTTTCCCTCGAATAATATGCTCAGGACCATTATATTTTATGCTTATGTATATATATGATTTGGTTTATCCCTTGTGTTTGATTATAAGAGTTATCTTGCTAAGTAATGATTTATAATTTTTTGTGTATATTCATGATTATGATTATTGGTCTAACCCTACTAATCAATGTTACTATCTATATGTATCCTGATTGGCGTGGTATTTGGATGAGGGGAGGCAGTCGTAGTCACTCTTGAGGGAGATCTACATGATGTCACACTCCTCCTTCCTTGTATGTCATTGTTTGTATATAGATATGTATATGTGTTGCTTTTGTTTCTCAGTGATGCAGGTGTGTGTAGGTACTAGGCATTGACTCCACCTAGTTACACAGGTCTGAGTGTTCCTTAAAATCCTTGAACCAGTTGTTGTTGTTCGGAGATGGTCCAAGGTTCACACATGGGAAAACCCTATGGTTTTGATTATTTTATCCAGTCTCTTGGCTTGGTTTTGGGTGGATTTGAGTTCCTTATTTTATATATCCTTTGATGTTAGTCTCATTTATTTGATTATGAGATATGTAGGATTATGATGTTATTTTCTCTCTCTATGTGTTAATCGTATATACAAATTATGCATATATGGGTGCACATGTATATGCATACCTATATATATTCATTTATTGATGTGTTTGTAGTTATTTTCCTTTGACTGTATTAGTTATGATCATAATTCTATGTATTTTGATGTATAATGTGGCTGTAGATAAATATAATAAATGCAAAGTGAATAAAAGAAAAGAATAGAATATAAAAATAAATAAAACTAATTACCTCTCTCTCTCTCTCTCTCTCTCTCTCTCATATGTCTTGTTAGTGTAGAGGGTGAGAGTGGAACTCAGGACCTCTGGTTTGTAAGGGGTCCCAAGTTTCCATTGGGGTAGTGACTTCCTTGAGAGGCATACCCAAATATATTGTATTTATATAAGAATTACTTGCTATTAATTATAAAAAATATATAATAATAATAAAACTATATAGGTGGAGTTAAATTATTTAATTAGTTTGGTAAGAGGTAAGTTAGTACGGGAAGGGTAGGTAAAAGTCAGTTACCTAAGGGGTAAAACTAACTATTGCTTAACTTATTTTTATTATTATTAGAATTATTAAATGAATTAGGTGAGGACGTTGTTGCATGGGAAGAAATGCCCTCAACCTTTGGAACTACCCAAAATTTTACTTATAGGGAGAAATTCCTGAGCATAAGGGGGGATTTTTGGGAGGTTGGAGAGAAGGATTGCTCATGATGTTGCATAAGGATTGGGAGAAGGCTAGGCTCGGGGGAAGTGTTGTGCCGGGGACCTCCATCAAATGATCCAGGTGAGCTTTTGAATCTAGAAAAAGCCTCCTCCATGTCTCTCTCTCTCTCCCTTCTCTCTTTGATTACTCATGGTTCTCTTCCTTTGTGTTTAATTATCTCTGGAAGGTTAGAATTAAAACTCTTAAAATAAAATTGTAATAGCCTTAGAAATAATATACATAAAATGAACTAGAAAACCTACAGTTAGGGGATGGGTTTTTAATACTATATTTATTCTTAATTCGGGAGAGGAAGGTTTTAGTATTAAAAATTATGGAACCTAGATCGGTTTAGTTTTTTGTATTTTAGGACTAAAAATTTATGCACATGCATAAATAAATTTAAAAATAATTAAAACAATAATAGTAAAGCTGAAATAATAAATGTATTAAATTGGATGTTATTTTAAGGTTCCAAATTACTTTAATATTTACAGATTATCATGTTTAGCTTTATAATATTTTATTTTGATATATTTATTTAATAAGTTCTTTATTAAATTAAATAGGGGAGATTATTAGATTTTATATTTAACAATGTTATATATACATGATAAATCATTTGGGTAAAAATCCTTTAATCTTTTAGTAAAAATATAGGAGAAATTATAGGAAAATGAGAAGGAAGTCCAGATATTATAAAAATAAGGAGAGATTATAGGAGAAAAATAAATAAATAAATAAAATTGCACTTTTATCTCGTTTTGGTCTTTTCCTTCTAGGTTCCCTAGCAGGGCATGATAGTATCAGAGCCATAGGTGTGTCATTGTATAGCCTATTTTGAGAGAATTTTGTTGCAGGTCAAAATTGGAGCTTGCTAGTGCAAATTAGAGGTTGGCATCACATTGAGGAAGTCCAAAAACTCCTAAATCAATTTTGTTTTCATCCAAATCGGACATCTAAAGCCAAATCTAGAGCCATTTGAATTTTTAAAGTGCGGCAACGATGATTCAGAAAAAAATAATTTCAAAAGTATTTTTCAAACAAAGATATCTCAGTCATTCATACTCCTTTTTTCAAGATTTTTTTTTGTTTTGAGGTAGAATTTCATGATCTACACAATGGTGTGGGTGGTTTCTAATTTTTGATCCTGATGTTTTATGTAAATTACAAATCCTATTTTTTACAACTTTAGAGGCTTTGTTCGGGCTCATATGGACACATTTCTAGGTGCTATTTTTTTTTAAGTGCATAATTTTTTGTCTACTTTCTAGATTTGGTATACATTTGGAAAAAAATGAGTGGACTTAGTACTTTCAGATTTTGGCCTATTTCAACCTATTTTGGCACTTGTAATTGATTGTATCTTTGAGTGATCTTGTGTCTTATCTTCTCGAGTTTGTCATAGCTTTATATTCTCTGTTGTAACCATCAAAATTAGAAGTCCACTTTGGTCCATTTTGGCAAGTGGCAATTGTACACACACTATATATAAAGTGTCAAAATCATCTATTTGGGGGGGTGGGGGGTTCTTTGATTGAGTGATATGGGGGGGTGTCTTGTGTGATTGTGTCTCCTTGTCTCTTTATCTTTTTTCATTTTGCATGATAGGTTCTCCTAGATTTCCACTTTTAACTCCACATACTTATCCAACATGGAAAATTAAAGCATGGAGTAAGATGATGGAAAAAGGTTTTATTCAATACGTTGATGGAATCATTATTGCACCAATCGATCCTAATGCTCATATAGAATGTGTCAGACAAAATCAAATAGCTCTTGGAACCTTGATAATGTATGTAATAGAAGACCTTATTTTCCATATTGAAAAATGTACCACAATCAAGGAAGCATGGGATAAGTGTGCTAGTTTGTATGGTCAAGTTGATGAACAAATGGGCTACAAGCTTGCTAATTATCTCATGAATTTGGATCCCAAGGATTTTTATACAATCCAAGATTACACCACAAAGGCACATGAGCTAAGAGAAAAGATCAAGGATTGTGGAATTGATAAAAAATATGTAGAGTTAATCTATAATTTAATGGGTAAGCTTCCATTAGAGTATGCAGCTTTTTTCTCTAGCTTCTATACCCATAAGTTGACTTTAGGTGCTTCATACACCATGCCTCATTCAATGCCTTCATTGAGATGTTGATCTGGTAGAGCAATCAAAGTTGATGAGCATGGGGATTCTAAAATCTTCATAGTCTAAGGCATTAGTGGCTAATCAAGGGAATCAAGGGCATCAAAGTCAAAGTTCTCAAAATAAAAATAAGAATTGGAAGCCTAAGTCTCAACAAGAAAGTGCACAAACAACTTCCACACAACAAGTCACTTTTACATCATCTAAAAAGGGTGAATTTTCAAAGAATGAGAAGCAATTTTGTGCATATTGCAAAAAGGATGAACATGAAGAATATTTTTGTTACAAGGACATTGATGAATTGAAGAATTTTCTAGTAAAGAATAAGATCAATTTTCCTTCTAGGATGTCTACCTCAACTTCTTCTTCACAAAATTCAGAAAAGATAAAGGAAAGGGTCATGTTTATATCACACAAAAAAGACAATATTTATATGCTTCTTCAAGTCCCGATTCAGGTATATGGATTCTAGATTCAGGGGCTTCTCATCATATGGCTTCTTCACAGTCCATGTTTTCATCATTTGAGCCTTTCAAAGGTCTACCTATTTTGATGGGAAATCATGCTTACATGAATGTGATTGGGAAATAAAGTATTGATTTTGGGGAGGGACACTTCAATGATGTTTTGTGTGTTCCAAACTTGACCAATAACCTTCTTTCTATCTATCAAATCATAAATGGTGCTACAAAGAAGATTGTGGAATTTACACCTAATTCAGTTTTCATCAAGGAGTTGGAGAGTGGAGAATTTATTTCTATTGGGATGGTGGATTACTCTTCTCGGTTGTTCTCCTTAGCAGATTTTGTTCCTCTTGATGGTCCAATGATTCTTCAACATATGATCACATTTACACTGATGATTCAAATTTTGAGGAGATTTTTGGCTACTTGAACTTGGGTATTCTCACTCATGATCAAGTTATTGAGCCTTCCATTTCATCTCCTCCTATTGAGACTACTACTCTTTCTCCTGATGATGCTTCCAATCATACAACCATGGGTTCAGGTGATTTAGTGCAGTAGGATATTCATTGTCTTCCACACTCAGTTCCATGGGATGAATACTTGAAAAACATTGCAGGTTTGTTTTTGGAGTCCTACATTTTAGCTTTGGGAGACACTTTTTATGAGATTCATCTTCCCTTTGGTGAAGATGTTCCTTCTTCAGTTTTTGTGAGGGAGCATGCTGACCCTCATCTTCATTCTCTACTTGATCATTCTTTTGAGGGTGACATGATTGTGGATACTTTGTTACAGATGTTGGAGGAGGTCACTTTATCTTTAGAGGGGATACTTGAATCTTTGAGACATGTTCTACCTTCATCCTCAGTTGATCCTAATTTTTCTTTTTCAGCAGAGTGGCTTAGTACACATGATTTGGAGGAGGCACCTTTCAACATTGACATGGGGACACTTGAGAAGGTTTCATAGACTCTATACATTTGGAGGTTTCTTCCTATAGATTGGGGAGGGGGATTCATACATACACTTGTGTTCTTGTTTCTTCCTAAGGGGAGGAATGTTGTTCTACACTCCTAGAGAAATTTCTACATCGATCCTAGAGCATCTACCATTGGTGTTCATTCTACATTGAGGGGTGGCTACTTGGTCTCTCTTCCACTTCTTCTCTCTTATGGGGGGGATATTTTCCTCACATGAGGTCTTATCTCTCATATTGTATTATTGTAAATTCATCTCTCTTTTTGGGGGAGGGTTTTTCCCATGAGGTTTTCCCTTTTTCTCCTCTTTATGAGAGATTGCATTGCACATCTTTTTCACTTGCATATTGTACATGGGTACCTAACATGGCCTAGTAGTTGGGACCCATCATGAATTGTAATATAACATTGTGAACTTAAGTGCATTTCCCTAAGTTGAACTTAAGGGGGGGTGTTGGTGTAATTAATTATTCACTAATTACACTTTACTTAAGTTTACTTAGGATAATGCTTTTGCATATTAGTTGTCATTGAGACACCTAGGATTTTGTATTTCATTTTAGCACATGGTTATGAGAGATTCCACTTTAGATGGTGATAGTTATCATCTCATACCTCTTTGTGTGTGTGATCCACCTTTAGTTCTCTTATCATGCATTATCATCCTCTCATTGTTGCACATACTTTGATGTACAATGGAGGATGATCCACCTTTGGTATACATGTGATTTCATCTAGTGTGGTTAATAGCTTATTATCTCCTTATCATATAGTCTTATCGCATTGCATGCATATTCAAGCACTCTTACATTGTATGTAATCTATTATTCATTATCATTTAATTATTGATCATTATTGATTTATTCATTTGATCATATCATATTTGTCTCTCTTGTGCTATCAATTGAGCTTTTAGATCTTGGCATTTTATTATTTTCCTTAGCAAAATTCTTACATGGTATCAGAGCAATATCAAAATTCTTACAGATAGTTACGGAGCCTATTGTGCATTACCCTATTGTGGAAGGGGGATGTAATGGTAAAGAGCTTAAAATTTTGAGGTGGGATATTTTTGAATTTAAGAAGGGTCTATGTCTTCAGAAGAGGGATTGTAAAAAAGATAGAGTGATGTGGACACCTTGGAGGGGTCGACAAGTTCATATTAAAAAATGGACAAATAAGAATATGATGTGGCAAGGATTTGACTTTAGGAGCCATGTGTACAATAAAGATGGTTTCCTTATGATGTGAAGACATCATCTCAGATTAAATTGGAGTAGTCTTTTTAAGGGATGTTTTCTAATGCCTTGTTAGGAAATGATTTTACATGCCATGCAAAAGAGGATTAAAATATTTTTTTGTAATGTGATGTACTATTTTCACAAGTAGAGGGTTAGGAAAGGGCTCATAAATTATTACCCAAAAGCTAGCATAAATAGCTCATATTTCCACCTTTTATTATGTTTTTTCAAGTTTATTTTTCTTAATAGGGCTAAAGTTAATAATTTTGAATTCTAGGCAAGCCTCTCAATTATTTTGGGTCTTTGTAAGATGGGTGGAGACTATGTTAGAATTGAACTAAGAAAAAATGATAAATTTAAAAATGATGTCATTATGTGGCATGTTTGTTATGAGGGGGGTCTCTTAGTTTATTGAAAATATCAATGGCTATGATGAAGCTTTATCTCTAGAATTCACAACCTTATTCGAGAATATGAGAGTCACTATGGGTGGGAAGTGAGGAGTTAATTTCTCAGGATACCACCCTATGGGAAGTGGAAAAACACTAGCCATGTTGTGGATTATGAAAGCCTTAGTTCATATTTTTAGAGGAAATGAAGCATTGGCCAAATTGCATAGGGGGTTTGAAAGAGAATAATTGTCACCACCATGGAGTTAGATATGCTTAATGATCATGAAGTATTTTACCTTGGAAGGAAGGTTCAAAATTTATTATTTCTACCACATATCATTACTAAACCTTTCCATAGCCATGATCTTATTTTATTCCCTTTATT
The DNA here is from genome assembly GCA_027943335.1 of Chamaecyparis obtusa. Taxonomy (NCBI): domain Eukaryota; kingdom Viridiplantae; phylum Streptophyta; class Pinopsida; order Cupressales; family Cupressaceae; genus Chamaecyparis; species Chamaecyparis obtusa. The sequence goes on from BSBK01006800.1 coordinate 403,168, forward strand.
CATGTTGAAGTCCTTGGAAAGCTTGATTAGGGAGGTTATCAAAGTAGAAAGAAGCTAGGGGAAAAAACTCATTCCATTGCATTAGGGCCTAATATATAGGCTCCACAAGTTCCATCTTATTTTGTGCCTTCAAAATCTATTTTTGTTCAGGAAGCCCCCATCTTGATCTCACCACGATATGCTATGATTGTTGATACGCTCGGACCTCCCAAAAATAATAGAATCCATCACCCAATTGCTACAAAAATCATGTCAAAGCCTAATACTATGGAATCTCCCACAACTTCTATAGTCGCTAAGGAACTTTGTGTATTAAAAAGAAAGGATATCGTGCCTTTAATGGATAGTAAGAGGAAAGGAAGAAAACCCTTCCATGCAACTTAAAAATCAAAATTACCATTTAGGAGGTGATAAGTGAGGAGAATGAACTCGGGGAGGATAATAGAAAATCAAAAGTAACCCAAGAAGGTCTAATAGACTGCCAACTTGTTCGGCTAACAAGGATAAAAACTAGTCGATTACAACACTAAGGTAGAAGAGGAAGAATAGGTGAGTGGAAGGAAGGATGAGAATATTGGTAAGGGGGAATATGAGGAGGAGGAAGGGGATGATACCAAAATGATTAAGAGCTCATTTAAATCTAACACAAATAGTTCTACACGCATCTTTGACAACATGAAGATGGAGTCTATGGACCTCACTAAATATTTAATGCCAGAAGAAGAGGAAGAGAAGAAGACTAAAGAGGTGGTGCCAAAGGAAGAGGAAGAGAAGAAAACTAATAACCAAGGGGTATGTGTTGAGTGTCAACGACTACTAGAGAACTAGAGTTGTTGAAATCTAAAATGCTTGATCTTGTAAGGAAGATATCCAGTCTCTCCAAACTTAACCTCTATGTAATGGATAGCTCTACAACTTCATTATGCCTAATGCAAAATAAACTCTTGGGGAACAACACTGAGAACAAGGGAACTACAAGGAACTATTCAAGTTCCTAATGGAGGACTAGACAAATGTGCTCCATTAGACTGGACATTTCACCAAACCTAAACTAATCATGCTTGGTGTTCATATTCTTTTAATTATTTTTACTACTACTCACCCATGGGTGCCTTCCGTTAAAGATTGCTTTAATTTTGTTAGGTTATTTGACTTTGGTTCCAAGGTTAGTATTTTAGCTATTAAGAATAATATTTTTGAAGTAGTTAATAGTCTATTGCTGAAAGTGGACTAGGTGTCCAGTGTTAGAATCTTAGTTGCTTAAAGTATTTTTTTAGAAGTATCTTATAGTTTTTTGTTGGACTCTCTAAAGTTTTTGATGTTAAAGTGTGTTGTTGATGTTATGTCGATATTGAATTTTATGCCTTTGAGTTTTTTGTTTTGAAGGGACAACACACTTGTTTTGCTTCTTTTCAATATCAAAAACATTGAATCATAAGATAAATAGTTGTCAACAATTAAATGATAGGCACATATAAATAGAATTTATTATATTATATATAAAAAGATCTTGTTTAATAATTAATAAACATATTTATAATAAAAATATAGATTAAGGTTCAAATAAAATATTATAATACTATATATTTTCATTGGAGTTTAATATTTTCTATCCATAATATAAATAAAATGAAATATTATAATTTTTAGTATGCAATATTAAGTCTATATTAAAATATTAAATTAGACTGAAATATATCATTTTCTTTTGGTAGATTAATGATTTCTTATGGAACAACACCCATTTATACAAAATCTAAAAATTTGCATGTATGTGTTTAGCCATGGATGCCATGTTATCCAAATACCTAAAAAAAAACCAAACAGGGACCAAATCTTCGCAGCCCTATGCCAATTATCACAAAATTGAGACACCCAAAAAAAACAAAATGGAGAGGATAGAAAACTTTGGCACCTCTTTCCAATGGTGCTAGACCACAAAATAACTTTAGCTCCCCTAATATTTATAAACAAAAAAACAAAAAAAAAACCAAAAGCATGGTGAAGACATCATTATTTACCTGATATTTGTGGCTCGACTTCAAGAAGTCATCTCCTAAGATTGCCTTGACCACATGGATTATTAGGTGATGCGAATAATCAAGAATGGTCTTCAGCCTTTTTTTCAAGTCTCCTCCCCTAAGCACGAAATTTTTCTCTTTCAGAAATAATTCTGATAGGCATGTCCATAGTTAGCTCTAATCACTCTGCAGATCTCTACCAAAATGGAGAGTTAATAGCCAGGGGGATACATAGTAGAGTGCAACCTGTCCGTCAATTGTCAGATCCACGTACTGTCACTTGATGATATCATAGCAATTACACCAAAAACTCACCTCAAATATTTAAGAATATATAGTGGATTATGAGAAAAGCCTATCCAAGCTGCTAAGTTTTGCGTGGCTTGAAAATTCATCCTTCCTTGTAATTAAGCCAACCAATCAATGGCATCGTGGAAGGCAACCACACCATCACTCTCACACAAAACACGTCTAGAAATGAGTTGTCTTTATTCAATTCTGTTATTCCCTATCATATTTGGTACATCATCTTATGTGCATTCATTGAAACTCATGTTTCTTACACCATCTTATGAGATAGATTAATAAATGAAAAAAAACCACTATCATTGTTTCCTTCCCAATTAAGTGGAAATGCCACATGGCAGTCAATCCTGTCACTTTATATTTTTCTCTGGAGTACAGCTTGCCTAATTCATACTCTGAGCTCACTACTACATAAAGCGGGTTTTGAGACAATATTTAAGACAATTCTTAAGTAATTAACTTAAGACAAAATATAACTTGTGTATTGTGTATTGTCTTGAATATTGTCATTAAACAAGTGTTTCAAATTATTATCTTCAAAAATTGTTTTTATAAGACAATAAAAACCATCAATATTATTGTTTTTTGAGAAACAATTTTATTTGTTTTTATAAAGACAAATGCCTTTAATTCCATTTATTATCTTTCTTAAGACTATAAAATATTCTCATCAGAGAGAATATCACTTTTATTTCTGTAGAGATGATATACAATATGAATGTTAAAAATCACTTTTATTTCGGTAGAGATGATATACAATATGAATGTTAAAAATAGATCTCTATCCAAATAAATTAATATTGTCAAATATAAACTTATAATATTATCGATTAATTAATGTTAGGGTATGATGGAATCGAACCACCATCCTCCTACTTGTAAAGTAGGTGCTCTTCCATTGAGCTATTACCCTTCATAAAATAATTATAACTTTCAAAATATTAAATCTTACTACAGTTTCAAAATGAAATCACAAATTAAATTATTATATAACAATAAATGGTAAATACAACTTATATTATTCACACAAGAGAAACAAAAACAAATCACTCTATCAAGACATACATTCAAACTGAAATCATGAACTAAGCTTTTGTAAAAATGTAAATAGTAGCTAACTTTTGTGAAAATGTAAATAGTAGCAAAATTAGCATTTTCCTCCATAATAACATAAATATTTACATCTTGATTTATGTAAAATTTTGTTTCTTTTATGAAGTGAAAATTTATTCCTTAATCATCCTACAAATAAAAGATTGTGGAAATAAATACTTTTCCTCTTATTATAGAAGCTCAACAAAAACTACATTACATACATCAAAACACAAGGTCATTCATTGAATAGTAATAAAAGTATCACCAAACAATATTAGACTATCTTTAAACAACAATAAAATTGTAGAGGTGAAACTCAAGTTAGGTAGCAGGAAGAGAGAAAGATTACGTCAATCAATAAAATTAAGTAATTCATGATAATTTGTGCAATGTAAACCAATAGGATTGATTACCTTTATAGCCTGGATGCAGCAGTGAAGAGATGATGTGTTGTAGAGCTCCTTTGCCAGCATGGTTTTACCCACTACACCCATCGTGCCAATCCCCACAACTTGAACATTGTATTCATCATGAATAGATATGTGTGTATTTCTATCAAAATATTACATCATACAGTCCAACAAGTTTTTGGGAAACCAACAAAGGCACATTTTCCAATACCTTGGATACCATATTTACCAAATCCTTCAACAACCTCTTCATCTCTAAAAATGTGCAACAAACACATTTAAGAAAATGAATATTAAAAAAAAGAGCTTCTTTATGGTAACAAGCTTAAACAACTAACTGAAAAAATCAATTACACTGGGTACATAATAAATGAGATCCTCAAGCACAACAAGGAAGGGCTTAGTGCCTCTGTTATGAACCTGAAAATGTTGTACAACTATTTGGAAAAAACTCTACTGGAAAATACTACCATAATGATTGATGATGAAGCTGAGAACTCTGGACCGGGAACTAGAACTAGGGGCCGCATCAAGAGGAAGGTCCCTGATACTCCAAAGGAGTTGAAAGATTTAAAAGAAGCCATCCAAAAGATGGAGGGCCTGCAGAAGAAGGCGGAGAAGACTATTAATAATAAGTAGTTTGTTCTGGTTGGTAGGTGGTAGTTTGCTGGTATTTGTGCTAGTAATTGTTTCTTTTTATTTTTGTTTTCTTGTCTCGGGTTGGGTAGGGTCCTGCTTATTTCTTCGTAGCAGGCGTCTCTTTTTGTAAAGCTAAAATGAAAAATCTTTCTGTTATTATGTAAATGGTTTCGGGTTCCATTCAAAACCTATTTTTACCTTAATAAAAAACAAATATAGTAGACATTGAAATAACACATTTAAGGAAATTTTCTACTTATTAACCTTGACCATGAACCCATTATGAATGAAACTTTTTCTAATGCATTCAAATCAAGGAGTTGAATTATACTTTCCAGTCTGCTCTGGATTCCAACTATATGTTTTGTAGCAAAATTTTGTTAGGATTTGCCTAATATAACATGAAGAGTTTGTAAAATAAAAACACATTTTGAATGGTTTCCTACCTTGCACCTGGTATTAATAAAACTCTTGTGACTGGGGAACAATATTTGATTGTATTCTTTCTATCTAAGTTACACCCAACAATGTAAAATCAACATATAAGCGATTTATTTTGTCCTAGAAATCATGTAAACTTGCAACATTCATAGAAGTGGTAAGAAACCTTCAAAAAATTCAAGAATTAAATGTGACAATTGAAAATAAACTCTGAGTTTTACATCCTAGTCTAAGATTTTAACACTACCTAATAACATTCTAAATGGTGTGTTCATCTCATAGCTCAATTGTTATCTCTAGATTTCAATTTTGTTATTATGTGAAACAAGATGCTTTGACACCTTATGATTCTTGTGCTCACTACAAGGAATAAAAGAATGCCAAATAGAAGTTAGTTTAGTTAACCTAATAAAACAACCGGTCCAATAGCAATGGATTTGATTCAAAGCATGAGCATCAATAACTACATCTCAAGGCATATTATTCCCCTCTTGATAGACGACTACTTTGAATTTTGATAGAGTTAACTAATTTCCAAAAGTTTCCAATTAGGCGTTGTGTTTTTCTTGATGCCATTAATAGTGATCAGTGAATCACCTTCAAGGTGAAGTTGGCTCCCTCCCAAGTTCTAGAACCATCAAAGAAGCCTTGAATTCGACAATCTTTTTTTTGGTAGCTATATTTTGTTCTTTCTACAAGGATCTTTCCATTATGATCTCGCAATATGAAGCCAACCCCCACTTATTGTCAAATTGATTTCAAGGCTCCATCAAAATTTATTTTGACCTAATCAACATCAAGACAAATCCACCTCACATCATCTTGCAAATTTGACGGAAGATTAACCTTTCTTCACTTCGTTAATGAGGGACACTTTGAGCTCGGTGAAGGCCTTAATCATGTCATCACAATATACTATTTTCCTTAGGAAAAGGAGGATGGTTGTACTTCCAGTTAAGCCTATTTAATAGAACAACCTCTAGTAGTGGGGCTTGGGTTTTATTGGCATGATCTACCCTATATCTAGTGCTATCTATTGTGGCATTAACTACAATTGATTACTTTACTAGGTGGACTGAGGTCGTGCCATTTAATGAGGCCACTAGATAAGTCATCATTGATTTCTTGGAAGAGATTATAACTAGGTTTGGGGCTTGGGACCTCCCATATTGTTATCTAAGATAACGTTAAAGGATCTTTTGCCTTTAAGATTGTTTATTGGACCCTTAAATATTGATGCATGGGCATTCTAGGGTACTCGGTGAATCTGCATGGAGGTGTGTTGTTTGGTCGGTGTTACTCAGTCGTAGCCTTGACCGACGGTCTCGATCATTGAAGGAAGCTCAGTCGCTGAAGGAACTTGGTAATCTCTGGCACTCGGTGAAAGTGTTACTCGACGATGCCTGCGGTGCTCAGCGATGCTTGGCATGCTCGATTATTTCACTGGTGCTCGGTATTTCTGGTTTACCAACTGGAGTTCTGTGTGATTTGTTGGGCCGACTTGGTGCATTTATTGTTGGTAGCTGTTGTTACAGGCCGACATGTTGAATTTAATGATTGTAATGCTATTGAGAGCTGACTTGTATTGCATTTAATATTTGCATGTTGGGGGGAGTTAATGATTTCATCTAGTTGACTTGTGGCTGATGATTAGTATTTAAGGGATGTTTGGGTAGTTGTTTTAGGAGTCAGATCGGAGGTTCTAAAAGTAGATCTAGATGATCAGATAGGAGACTCTGATAGCAAATTTGAGTGGTGAAGTTGTGGAAAAGTTCCTGTGGAATCTTGCAGATCAAATTGATTTCTGATAATTTATTTGTAGCAGAGTTAGTGGCCGAGGCTTGGAAACAAGGAGATTGCTTGGAGGCTTGCAAGCTCAAGTTTAGATCTACCTTAGGGTTTTCATCAATTGCTGATAGTTTTCAGAGCTAAACTAGCTAGAATTGTATTGGATCTTGTTGATCTTGCAGAATTACTTCTGATTGTAATTGGCCCTAACCCGGAAGGCCTTACAGCTGGGCATGTTAATGAAAATTGAGTTGAAACATCTTATTGTGTTGAGTTTTCCACTCTGTAATTCTAAAGCTGCAAGGCTAGACTGTCCTTAATTGGATCCTCCCTGCCTTGGTCCGTGTTAAATATAATGTATATCTTAAGAATTCCTCTAGTTATTACCCACAATGAAATGGTTTAGCATATTCCACTAATAAGAATTTGATTAGAATTATGAAGAGGACCATGGAGACAAACCAAATACAATGGCTTACAAAGATAAAATTTTCCCTTTAGGCTGATAGGATCATGGCTAAGAGGGAAATTGACAATTATCATGTTTTATGGTCTTTGGAAGGGATGTTGGACTTTCCTTGTCCTTATATATGTTTTCATTTGAACTGGCTCAACAAGTGGAGTTTGAAGAGGAGGGTGCAAGAACCATTAGAATGGATGAGTAAACAAGAAATTGAGATGATTAGCTAGGAAATCTTTGGAGGAGAATCAAAATCAAATAAACAACATTTTGATAATAAATAGAGTTCAATCCTTCAAAGATGGTGACCTGGTATTAAAGTGGGATGTTGCTAAAGTCAAATTGGGAGGACATACCAAGCTTGATGATATTTTGAAACTAGATGGTGAATTCCTTCCTTTCCAGATGAGATTCACCTCAAACCTTATTTTCAAAGTCAATTGTAAAAAAATACATACATATTAGTTTGAAGTTGTTCTTGTTTTCCAAGAAGTGTTGTTGCACACTCGACATTCTCATTAGGAGAATTATGATCTAGTTTTTTCTTTTCCTCCAAGTGTTTTTGCATGTGTTGTTCCTCAGTTTTTGTTGTATTGTGAGATAGTCCAGTTTCAATTTTTGTTATAGCCTCATTACTCTATGCATAATAAATGTTATTTATGCTAGATTCTTCCATGTTTAGAAAATTATCATCTGATAGAAGTTTCAAAAATATTGACACTCTATGCCACACTTATTTCCCCACTATTGATAAATAACTTGAGAGATCTTTGTAGGTATTTGGGCTACTTGTTCTTTTGTTCTATTTTCCCCTTACCCTAATGCAAACTACCCAAAATTGGCTAATTTTATTAGTTATTTAATTTTTTTTATGTTTTAAAATACCCAAAAGGTACCTATAATCCAAATGTGGGAAAAATCAAATGAAAATTGGTCGATTGAAGCTTTTGCTAGTTCTAGGAACTACCATTGACACTCATAGCTATTATTGGAACCACTAGAACTAGTAATAAATTTCCAATTCCTAGTGAACCCTTGACTACTAATGTTTAAAAAGTGACAATGAGGATTGCAAGAGGAAAAGACATGTATAGGTTGTCAAAATTTTGGGTTATTCCCCAAATCACCAAAGCCTTTGATTTGGTTTCAAGTTCTTGTTCCAAGCTTGACCAATGACATAGAAAAGAAAAATATCCAAGTCTGAATCGTCAAATTTTTTTATGGTCCCTAAAACAATTGGAACCTTCAATGAGGTTTCAGGTTCCCGATCGACTCCAAACTGCCAACAAGGGGAGAACCAAAGGCAAAGGCCTAGAGAGTGAATAATAAGCGTATTTTTATGTTGAGAGTTCCAATGGTTCCTATAAGCACTATAACCTTCAATAAAGTTCCAAGTTTCCAAATTATATCTGACCTTTAATAGGGTGGAGTGATCAAGAAAGAGAAATAAAGTCTTTATTGGTGGTGGTTTTGGTAGTTCTCATAACCACTGAGAGGCCAAATTGGTATTGAGTTCTTGATTAAGCCTCGATCATTAGTAAGGAGTTGAAGGTGGCTCATGAAAAGAAAGAAGAAGGCCAAGGAAAGTAAAGTGGGAGGCAAGGAAAGATGTTGCGAACCTCTAATGAGGGTTCAAATTCCTTGTCATGGCTTGATAACTAATGACTAAAAGAAGGAAAAAGGGACTAAGACAGAGGCAAAGACATGGAGGTTTGGAGTTCTTAGTTCTTGTGGAACCTTTGACCCCTAATTTAAACAAAGATGAAGACAAGGTAAAGGTGGGGTTAAGGTAAAAAAATATAGAGCAAGTCTAGGAAAGGAGAAAGGGAAAAGAAAATATATGAAGTCAGGAGTTTCAGATGTTTCAAAAACTATTGGAACCCTCGATAAGGATCTCAGTTTTGATTGGAACCCCAACATAAAGAAATTGCACAAGCCCAACAAATGAGTGGAGTGAACCAAAGGAAAGGATAAAAATTAAAGTAGACTTGTACAAGGCTTGCTACCTAATGAATCGGACTTTATCAAGGCTAAAGGTTCGCTAAGGTTTTAGTTCATCCAAATACTAAAAGATTAAAAAAAAGTACCCAAATTCACCAATTCGATAGTTTATCGAAGTGTCAAAATAATGACAAATAAAACATTTTTATAACATTTACACCAATAAAATCCAATCCTTATAAATCTCTCTACATAATTTCTCCACCAAATTTGAGAAATTAAAACATGAAAATAATTCAATTAAAAAAACTATTTTTAAAAATAATTCATTAACTATCAACAACTTAACTTATAAGAGTGACAATCTCACTCAAATTTTTAGTTAACACTCTTTCCTCCTACCCTCTTCTCTTTGACTCCACTTTGCATCCTTTCTTGTACTCTTGTGACTTATACTTAAATTTATTTGAATTGAATGAAATGTATCCAGGTCGCTCTTTTTTTATGGTTGCAACGAACTTTTTTCATATTTAACATTTAACATTTAACATTTAGAATTATAGTTGTCTATGAAAAAGAATTGCTAAGAGAGAATAAAAGGCACAAGATACTTAAAATGATTGAAGTAAAATTTATTTTTACAATATATTCTTTGGTTTGATTTCTTGTCATAATTAATCAAATGTAAAACTAGGTTAAGCATACATTGTCATGCGAGAAGGATATATAAAGACGAGTTGTGAGAAGTATTGAATATTATAATTAATTTATTATAGAAAATTATTCAATCAAATAAAATTAAATTTAAATTTTTTTGTGTCTAGTTTTAAGGTTATCTTTGAGGTAAATTATTACATTCGGTTCTAATGTTTGTGTACAAAAAAATAGATGGAAATGTCACTATTCATTCTTATAAATTTTAACAATTCCTTAACTTAAAAATAAATATATTCAAATTATACAAGGTGAACCATTGCTTTAACCCTAAATCTAATCTAATCATAACTTTAACAAAAAAATTTATTATATTTTATTTTATGTGATATAATTTTATATTATAATAGCTTTATATTTAAATATACTTTTAAATTGAATTAATGCTATTTTTATATTATTTAAAATATTATATTCATATCATATTATAATAGATTTAAAGATTATATTATATTTATATTATTATATTACTATTTCATATTCAAAATTATATTTATATTAATTTTATTTTAGATTATATTATAATTTATTTATATTTATAAATTCTGTTATAACATATTTATATTTATTTGTGCATTATTCTATGTTATAATTATATTTATATCAATATTAAACTAATTGTTCTTATGAATTATTACAACAATGAGATTTTCAAAAACTCCAATTTATTTATTAAACAACGGTACTAACATTTTAGGAGGAACTTCACTCTCTGCAGCCTTGTTAAATAAAATTTGAAAAAATTGAAATAAAACTTGTTTTACATATTTTTTAATTTTTTTTTAAATATTAATTTTAAGAATTTTAAATGTGGATGATTATATGTATGTTTAAGATATAAATCATGTATTCTTACATTTTTTGATCAAATTGTATAATTAATTTTTCAAATAAAATACAGGTTTCATTTTTCTATAAATTTTTGTAATTTTTTTTTCCTTTTTAAATAAATTACACTATGATGAATTAAAATACATCTAAATTAAAAATAGCCTTTCAATTAATCCGTGGCTAATTAATAAACCTATCCATCAAAATCACTTAAAAATTTAAACTATCTCAATTACATTTTTTTTTTATTAAATATAGAGAGTACCAAATAAGATTACAAAAACCAAGACCAAAAAGAGACCAATCAACACAAAAGAGACGAGTTCAAGAAAAACAACAGAAAAAAGAAGAGACACAGCTTGCTAGTGAAGAACACCATCTCAATTACAATTTCAAGAAAAATTAAACTTTTTTAAAATTTAAACCTTTATTAAATAATAATAACATATTAGAAGTTAAATTGATTTTTAAATATTAAAATGAAGAAACATACTTCAGTCTCAAAGTTCTTTTTCATTAGACTGCCTTGTTTTCAAGCAAAACCTGTGAAATCACTTCGACAAAAGAACATTAAAATTTACACTACACTAAGGACCCACCCGGATTCGAACCAGGGACCGCCTGATCTGCAGTCAGATGCTCTACCACTGACCTATAGGTCCATGGATGAGATTGGTGAGAATTTTCCCATACTTTTCTAAAATGGCCGAGTGTTCAATTATTTGTAATTTGTATTTTATATGTACATATACTTTTCGGATAATGGTAATTTTATTTTTCAAGTTCCCCTAGCCAAAATTAGTTGACATTTTAAAGGAATCCTATTAATATAAATGAAAAATGTTCACCGAGGTAAAATGATATTATTAGAATTGAATTGATATAACAATATTAAAATTATGAGCTATAGGGGTTTTAGAGTGTCTATTTTTTAATGGTTGGAATAGTTGAGCTTTAATTCTTTCTTGAAGAGTGGGTTTCATGACTTTCGTCGAAGGTAGTATTAGGGGTGTGTTTGGGGAAACCTTAGGTCGTTAGTATTGGATATAGTCTAGGTATGTGCTTTAATGTTCTTTTTCTACGTTGAGGGTGGATCTCTGGTTTCTTTGAAAAAAACTTCTAGTTATATTACTAGAAGTATAACTACATTTTGATGGAGAAAATGGAAGTTATTTCTCCTATTAGAAAAAGGTTGGTTTGCTTAAAATTCATTCAAATTTAATATTATCTCAAAATGCAAATTGACATTAGTATTCCATCATTTAGTTATATATTTCCCAATGACTTGTAAAAGGATCTTCCAACTATTGACATTAGTATTCCATCATTTAGTTATATATTTTTCCTTAAGCATCCATTGATTGATCTTCCTAAGCATAAAGATTGCATTGCAAAAAACTTCATCCTTGAGAAGGTCAATATTGAGTAGGAATGTATTAGATTTACAAAGGGCATTGTTATCATGGTTGAGTATCTAAATGTCAATAATAATTGGGTGAGGGTTTAGGAGTGTGGAGGGATGTACCCTTACTCCACATCCTCCATCTTATTAATAAACATTTTCTTTGTCTATAAAGCTAAACCTTGTTAAATAACATATTAAAAAATAATAATTAGGAAAAAATAGTATTTATTCATAAACATTAAACTGAAGAAAGCTTCCTTCCAACCTCTAACATTTAGGTTTCATATTTTTAGAAAAGTCTTTATATTATATTTATAGGGTACTACATAGACTACAACCTTACTAAATCATCACAATTCAAATTCAAGAAAAAACTTTAATTCACTTGATGAGAGTGAAATGTATGGAAAAGTGGATACTAGTCTAAACATATAAAATAAATATCAAATGCACTTCTATAAACCATTTCATTAGGGAAGATAATCAATTATCCTAACTTTATTTAATTAAAGTAGGTAAGAGTTTGGCACAAAATGATTTGGATGATGTTCTCTCCCTTTTATATTGGTTGATTTAAAAATTGATTTGATACAATAAGGACTAGTATCATGCCCCGCAAGGGAACCGGAGAAGAGAACAAAGATTCTCTTAGGAAAGAAAACCTATGTAACAAACTATGAATTTTTTTCAAACTTTACAAGATATACATGCATACTAACATAAACAAAGTTTAGCTTAAATTCCCCCCCATGGTTCCCTACTAGGATACTAACCATCCCTTAAGTTTCATTAAATGTACTAACAGCTTTGAATAAGTTTTAAACCCACTATATCATAACATTTGAAGATCTCTTAGAAGGAAATATAAATGCTTCCATTCAATAATTAACTTATCATTTAGATCCATCTACATTCCCAAAGCATTCCTTTAGATACAACATAGCATTTAAAGAATTAATCCCATATAAATGATTCATCTAAGAATTTGAGTAAATATATGAAACCATCCCATTTGAATTACTATCCTTTCATAATCAACAATAATACAACATTCCATCTTACTTTGAACATGTACTAAAGTCCTTTTCTTTTCAACAAACAAACTTTACATAAAGATCACATTTCCCTTTTCCTTTCCCTAAATCTACCCATTCCAAGATACATCAATTTGAGATACAATAAAGATTAAATTACATTCATCTCCTCTTGGGAGGTTACAATAATGACACCATTTTACATTTGATAGAAAGTAAGGAAAGATAAATAAAGAGTCTTCTTTCTTCAAAAATTGGAACAATGTACAAGCAAGAATCCTTTCAGTATTGCAACAACAACTGGTACCACGATGAAAATATTTACCACCCAACCATGTGGATACCAAAAGGCCCACTCCCCCGTGCTAGGAGATAAACACCAAGATCCACACAAGAAGAGATGACTAGGCCATTCCTACGATTGAGGTAACCTTTCCCAATCAATAATTGAAAAGAAGATCAAAGTACAAATCCCTTCCCAAAAAGGTTCCAAGACTTGGTAGAAACTCTAAGCAATAAGCTAGGTGAGTGTCATCGCATGGCTCTCACCCCTTGGGTTGTCCTGCTACTAGCCACTCTTGGCCCCGGCCCCCAAGTAGGCACATGTGGAATCGGATGCCTTTCGTACAGACAAGTACTATTTAGTTGTACCTATGCATAGGTACCTTATCCCACTCCCATCCATAGCATTTACTAGCACTAATGGCATGGTGAGGCATTACATTTATATTTTTAGTAGTGTTTGTTTCCATCCCCATTCATTTAATTAAAGTTATCACTTGATTAAAACAACTCATCTGTGGGTTATCTTGGTACTAACCACTTAGGGCCCTGACCCCACACCGAGAGCCATTCACCTAGTGTTCTTAGGTTTTCTACCCTTACCCAAGCGTCATAAACACATAAGATATGCATTGAATTCAAGACATATAGATATTCAAGTATTAAAAATCAAGAATAGGAGTGGTTTAGAAAGCCATATGGTTGTCCTAGTCCACTGTACAACCCTAAACCCTAATCCTAATTCCTAAACATATCAAGAATCTTAAACAGACATCTAAATGCACCAACTTACTTACAACTAAAGAGACAAGTGATCCAAGTGACCAAATACCACCTAGGGTCAGCCCCAATTTGCCTAGGAGCAAAAAAACCCCAAAAAAGTCAAACCCTAATGCCTGGCAGAGAGCTGTGCAATTGGTCCAAGAAGTTGTGTAGTTGGGGCCTCAAGCTACACAATTGGTAGAGAGAACTATGGAGTTGGTCTCCAGAACTGCACAGTTGGTCAGGGACAGTGGATTTTGAGAAATAAGACTTGCAGATTGGGTTTCTGGGTAAAACTTGGCATGATGGAGGTAATGGATGTAGAATCAGGGAAAGACCCAGTTGAGATCTTCCTATTTCCCTTCTAGAATATCCCTCAACCCCATCCTACCTACAGAACAATCCTACTCTAGATCTAAGAATAAAAAAGAGGTGCATAATCCAGAGTGCAACAAATGAAGGGAAATAAAACTTTATAAGGTCAGGGAGTACCTATAGACCTCTGCAACATGTAAGAAAGTATAAAAAGCATCCTAGGAAGATTCCAGACTCCCTCAAAAATAAGGATGAAAACAAAAAATCTCACGGAAGAAAGTAGAATGATTCATGAAAGTAGTACATTTCAAACATAGATATAATTATTCATTTTCCTAAGACTATCCCATTCAAAAGTAGACTAAATACATTAGCATATTCACATTCTAAGTTTCAACTCTATATTAACCAACAAGTAGATAATCAACATAGAATCTCAATAGAATATAGAAAAAATACAAAAGAGGATCATCTCCCAAGATAGATCCTACCTGGTGTCCTGCAGAGATACCGTTGATGAAGGAAGATCCAAACTATCTCAGCCTTCTTCAAGCACTCCTTCGGACTCCTTCCAACATAGACACAATCTCCTCTAGAATTACTATAATTCCAAAATGATATCCTATCTACTAGATGATAATGCTTCTGAAGAATTAATTTTAGCCAACTCCCCCATCTCACAGTGATTCTTCCCATATATAGATTAAGGGAGCAGTTGCACAGGAAAATTCCAACCGATGCAACTATCCCAACCAATTATTGGTTAATAGTCAGGCTTAAATATATTTAATAAAGACATTCCTGAGAAGAGATATATTTATATATTAACAATAATCTAATTTATATCTCCTTTATTTAAGGAAAACACATAGTAATTTGCTTTATTTTTAAAGTATACTTACTAATACTAAGTTACCTAGTTACCTAGGCTATGGTAAAAGAGTTTACCATACATTTATTTTCCATCCATAAAAGTAACTTTATTTAGTATCTTATTAATATTATTTAAAAGCAATAATTAATTATCCACAACAATTATATAAATATATGTAACCATATGCGTACGTGTGCACCCATATGCCTATGTGTACATATATCATTATAAATATTATTATTAATACCAAAAAATATATTACTATTATTGACATTATAAACACATTATTTAATCATACACTAAATTGTACTTTTTGCAAGATACAATAATTTATATAAGATAAAAACTAATAAAAGATAGAATATTCTACACAAAAAAATTAGAGTTACCATTCACAACATCTCATAATCAATAACTGCAAGAGACAAGAACCAAGTTCCACAAAATCCAACAACCTAAGACAACACAATAACACACCATCCAACACAAGGACTGACTCAGGAACTTCCCACCTAAGGAACATAAAGGGTCAGAGGTAGATTTCCTTCTCATGGAACCTTGGTGGTATCTCCATAACAACAACAATGATCAAGGATTTTGAGGGCTCGCTCAGACCTATGAGACCAAATGGAGTCGATGTCTAGTACCTGCAAGCCTGCATCACCAAGAAGAGATTCATGTGCATAGATATATATAGATATAATAAGACATTTGCAAACAGATGACCTGGATCGATACATCATGTGGACCTTAACTAAGTGAGTAACTACGAATTCATCTTGAGTCATGAAAAATATGAGACATATATACCTAAAGCATGTAACATTATAGACAATCATGGTTAGATTCCAAATCCTTGGGTTAGCTCTAATATTTTTCCATAAGCATATATAAGATAAATGATTTTAAATTCTATAGACATCAAATGATAATCATAAATAAGTATGTCTAAACATTTGATAAGCATATCATCATCCAAATAAGCATAATCATAAACATATAGTTTTAACCATCATAATGCAAAATATCCAAATCAAGAGTCAAAGTATAACCATCTGAGAGGGTATGACATCCTCCCCCTAGAGTTAGGCTTACTCCTGAAACCCTACAAATAGATAAGGATAAGCA
Organism: Chamaecyparis obtusa; assembly: GCA_027943335.1. Taxonomy (NCBI): domain Eukaryota; kingdom Viridiplantae; phylum Streptophyta; class Pinopsida; order Cupressales; family Cupressaceae; genus Chamaecyparis; species Chamaecyparis obtusa. Next base: position 419,614 of record BSBK01006800.1, read on the forward strand.
TCTCTAGGTCTAACATCACCCTCCCAAGTGGTTGAGGAATCATCATTGGGGTCCCATTGGACCCTTGCCTGATCTATGGTGTGACCCCTGAGGGTCAGTGTCCACTGCTGGAAAATGTGTATAGGCTTTAAAGCTAGCTGCCCATCCACTACCTGTAATGCATTCCAATCCAAAACATGAGTCACATGAGGAATATATTTTCTAAGAAATGAAACACAAAATACATCATGAATGTGAGAAAGGTTGGGTGGAAAGGAAAGCCAATAAGCTACTGGTCCTATCCTATATAGGACTTCAAAAGGGCCAAGAAATCAGGGTGCCAACTTGGAGCCTTTTCTGTAACGGATTGGACTCTTTCGCGGGTGCACCCTAAGGAAAAATCTATCTCCAAGAGAGAAGTTAACATCAATCCTGTGAGCATCTACATACTTCTTCTACCTATCTTGAGCTATCAAAATATTCTCTTTGATATGCTTAATGTGTTGCTCCATATCCTGTAACATCTCAGGACCTAGAAGTACCCTGTCCTCCAAACAGTCCCAACTCAAAGGAGTACGGCACAGATGACCATACAGAGCCTAAAAAGGAGACATTCCTATGGAAATGTGATAACCATTATTATATGCAAACTCCACCAAATATAAGTACTCTTCCCAATGGGTCTATTTGTCCATAACATACATTCTGAGCATATTCTCAAGAACCTAATTAACTCGCTTGGTCTACCCATCTGTCTCAGGATGATAGGCTAAACTAAAGTTGATCTGAGTCCCTAATGTCTACTAAAGGGAAGTACAAAGAGTAGATGTGAATACTAGATCACAATCAGAAATAATCTTCCTTGGTATACCGTGGAGTCTCACTATGTCCTTCATAAACACTCTAGCTACCGATGCTACTATATAGGAAGATTTCATGGTAGCAAATGAGCTACTTTGGAGACTCTATCAATTTTTACCATGATAGCGTCATGTCTCCATGGGGTAACTAGAAGTCCCACAATAAATTCCATGGAGATAATATCCCATTTCCATTCTGGCACAAGGTGGGGCTACAAAAGACCCACTGGATGTTGATGCTTTGCTTTCACTCTCTGGCATTCCAAACATCTTGCCACATAGTCTGCTATATCTCTCTTCATCCCTGACCAATAGTACAACTAGCATAGGTCAGCATACATTTTCTTTACCCCTAGATGTGCTGAGTAGGGAGCCTTGTGGCTTTCTGAGAGAATAAGCACACGAAGATCTCCTAACAAGGGCACATAAATTCTATCATGTTTTTGCAATAATCCTAGGGAATCCAAGGAATATCCTAAAAAATGACCCTCCAAGGGTCTTCCCGATTCTAATTATACTTTTACCTCCTGATACCAAGAATCGGAAGTGAGAGCCTCTCTAATTCATTTCTCCAAATTTGTACTTAGAGAAAGTGCTGACAATCCATGTCTGCACCTGCTCAAAGCATCTGCCACTACATTTGTCTTCCCTTGGATATACTTAACCTCAAAATCATATTCGCATAAGAATTACATCCATCTGTGTTGTTTATCATTGGGGTTAGGTTGAGAGAAGATATACTGAAGCCTTCAATGATCTATATGGAGTTCAAATTTGTGTCCCAACAGAAAGTGCCTCCATTTCACTAAGGCATGAACCATTGTTGCTAACTTCAAATTGTGGGTGGGATAGTTGAGCTCATGATCTTTGAGCTTCCTAGATTCATAAGTGAAAAATTTCCCTTCTTGCATAAGGACTTCCCTAATCCCTTCCAGGGAGGCATCTGTATAGACCACAAAGTTCCCTGAAGGTTCGGGGACTACCAAGATTGGAAGGCAACCTCACACTTTTCTAACCATGCAAACCTCTTTCCTTTCCTTTGTAAGGAAGTGATGGGATGAGCTATCCAAGAGATCTCCTTGACAAAGAATTTATAATAACCTGCTAGCCCCATAAAGTTGTGGACCTCGGGGACGTTGGTTGGGGTTGGCCACTCCACTATGGCCTAAATTTTGGCTAGATCAACTGCGATGCCATCCCCTGAGATGATGTGCCCAAGATACTTAACCTCTGTTTGAAAGAATTCACACTTCTCTGGATTGGCATACAATTGGTTTTCTCTAAGGCATTGCAATACTTGGGGAAGATGAATCTCATGTTCTTCAGGAGTTTTGGAGAACAATAAGATGTCATCCAAGAAAACTATCACAAATCTATCCAAATAAGTTTTGAAAACCCCATTCATCAAGATCATAAATACAGAGGGAGCGTTTGTCAACCCAAACGGTACCACAATGAACTCATAGCGGCCATATCTAGTGCGAAAAGGTGTACGGTGAATATCAGCTTCCCAAATTTTGAGTTGATGGTACCCTAACTTGAGATCAATCTTTGAAAATATTTTTGCCCCTTTCATTTGATCAAATAGATCGTCAATGCAGGGTAAAGGATACCAATTTTTGATTGTGACTTTGTTGAGTTGACGATAGTTGATGCACAATCAGAGAGAACCATCTTTCTTCTTCACAAATATTACTGGTGCACCCCATGGGGACACACTGTGTCTTATAAACCCTTTTTCCAATAGTTCTTCTAACTGCAACTTAAGCTCCCCAAGCTCCTGCATAGTCATGTGGTACGAAGCCTTGGAGATGGGTTCTACTCCTAGAACAAGCTCAATCTTGAAGTCAATGTCCCTCTAAGGTTCCTGGTATTTCTTTGGGAAAAAAATCTGAGAATTCTTGTAATAGGGGATGATCTAGTGATACATCCCCACTTTCCCCTTTGTCTAAGTCATCAACTGAGACTACAAATAAATGGCATCCCTTGTGCATGTACCGCTTGAGTTGCATCATAGAAATCATGTGGAGAGAGATGGGTCATTGAACCCCAACAATCCTCTTTGGTTCCCCTAAATAATTTGTGTACTGAATGCTCTTGTTTTTACAATCCAAAATAGCTTTGTGGGCATCCAACCAATTCATACCCAAAACTACTCCATATGAGCCTAAAGGAATCACTCGAAGATCTACTAAGGTGGAGAAAGGTCCTAGCCTTAACTTGCAACTCTGGACACAAGAGTCAAAGGCTATTCTTGCCCCAGAGGCTAGCTCAAATTGCCACCTATCTTCCTGCCTTATTATCGTCAGCCCACACTACTCTACTAAAGAAGGAGAAATAAAGGAATTTGTTGCTCCATAGTCAAATAGAATAGTGGTAGAGATACCTCCTAACAAACCTAGGGTTTTGATGACTAATCCCTGATGTTTGGCTTACTTGTGGTCTAGAGTGGAAAATACTTGGTGAGTTCTACCCGTATCACCCATTGTGGGTTCTGAAGTGGCCTGTCTATAGCTAGCTGTCAGGGACAATTAACAACAATATGATCATGCTGACCACAAGAGTAATATACTATATTTCTAGAAAAATTTCTCCATGTGGAAGGTGCACTAGACTGTTGAAAACTACCCTGACTAGAATTCTGAGGTATACTCTGAGCTGGTTGAGAATTTAGATATCACTTAGCATGCTACCAGTTGTGAGAATTGTTTGATTGAGAACCCCCCATTTTTGTTGTTGTTGCTATTGTTGTTGTTGTGATATTGAAATTTTCTTTTCTGGTGGTTCTGACTTCCTTTAGATGAAGAATGATAGTTCTTAGGACCAGGTATTCCCTGAGATTGGTTCACTCTGAATCCTATCCCAGCCTGAGAGGCATTACCTCCTTATCCATCTATCTAACCTCCTAATCCCAAGGCTGCATTCTGTTCCATAATACGAGCCTTAATGACTGCATCATTAACTGTCTGAGGTTCAAATATTCGTACACTGTCTGCCAATCAACTATTGAGGCCTCTAAGGAAGTGTTGAGTAAGCATGGGTTCATCATCTTTATTTCCTAAGTATGGCTTGAGTTCAAAGAACCATCGCTCATAATCATCAATTGACATAGTTAACTGCCTTAAATTGTGAAACTCTTCAGCTCTTTCCCACCTCTAATGGTTGGAAAGAAATCGGGCTTGAAAGAGTTCTAAGAACAGTTCCCATGAAATGGTGGTTATATCTATGTGAAGTTTCTCTTTCTCTATTTCCCACCAAGTTGATGCAAAACCCCTAAGGTGAATAACTAAAAATTGGGCCTTGGAATTGCTATTGTAAGGATGCATGGAAAATAGCCTTTCTAAATCTAGCAGCCAAGTCTCAATAGTAGATCCACCTTGAGTTCCCTTAAATGGGTTAGTCTTAGTCCTAAGGAGGTCTCACATGTGAAAAGCACACACAACATCCTCTTCTACTACGTGATCTCTCCTCATAGGGCTCCTTTCCCTTTCCTCATGGTGAGCGGCATTAGCCTCCCCATAGTGACCCCTATCTTGGCCTGCCTCTAGCCTCTGCAATATCTGTTGTAAAAGTTTGTGCACTTGATCCCCCTAAAAACCTCTTGAGTGTTTATAAGATTGTTCCCCTCTACCTTCTCCGTCAAAGTGTTCTTCTTCTTGATAACTTTCCTGGTGAGATCTAGGAGGGGTATTTCATGCACCTCCCCTTCTACCATGGGTCATAGGAGGCATCCTGTCATGAGTAAGGAGAAGGATAAGTTTAAGGGTCCTAGTCCAATTCAAGTTTTAAGTTTTCCTTAAGTGAAAAAATGAGTTCAAGCACATGAGCCAAATTCCCAGGGCCCCAATGTAGTAACTTAGTGCTCTGATACCAAAGATGCCATGCCGTGTAGGGGAACCAGGGAAGAGAACAAAGATTCTCTCAGGAAAGAAAACCTATATACTGAACTATGAAATTTTTTCAAACTTTACAAGATTCCCTACTAGGATACTAACCATCCCTAAGTTTCATTAAATGTACTAACAACTTTGAATAAGTTTTAAACCCACTATATCATAACATTTGAAGATCTTTTAGAAGGAAATATAAATGCTTCCATTCAATAATTAACTTATCATTTAGATCCATCTACATTCCCAAAGCATTCCTTTAGATACAACATAGCATTTAAAGAATTAATCCCATATAAATGATTCATCTAAGAATTTGAGTAAATATATGAAACCATCCCATTTGAATTACTATCCTTTCATAATCAACAATAATACAACATTCCATCTTACGTTGAACATGTACTAAAGTCCTTTTCTTTTCAACAAACAAACTTTACATAAAGATCACATTTCCCTTTTCCTTTCCCTAAATCTACTCATTCCATGATACATCAATTTGACATACAATAAATATTAAATTACATTCATCTCCTCTTGGGAGGTTACAATAATGACACCATTTTACAAATGATAGAAAGTAAGGAAAGATAAATAAAGAGTCTTCTTTCTTCAAAAACTAGAACAATGTACAAGCAAGAATCCTTTCAGTATTGCAACAAAAATTGGTACCTCGATGAAAATATTTACCACCCAACCACATGGATACAAAAAGGCCCACTCCCCCATGCTAGGAGATAAACACCAAGATCCACGTAAGAAGAGATGACTAGGCCATTCCTAGGGTTGAGGTAACCTTTCCCAATCAACAACTGAAAAGAAGATTAGAGTACAAATCCCTTCCAAAAAAGGTTCCAAGACTTGGTAGAAACTCTAAGAAACAAGCTAGTGAGTGTCCTCACATAGCCCTCACCCCTTGGGTTGTCCTGGTACTAGCCACTCTTGGCCCCGACCCCCAAGTAGGCACATGAGGAACCAAATGCCTTTCATATAGACAAGCGCCATTCAGTCATACCTACGCATAGGTACCTTATCCCACTCCCATCCATAGCCTTTACTAGAACTAATGGCATGGGTGAGGCATTACATTTATATTTTTAGTGTTTTGTCCATCCCCATTCATTTAATTAAAGTTATCACTTGATTAAAACAACTCATCTGTGGGTTATCCTAGTACTAGCCACTTAGAGCCCTGACCCCACATTGAGAGCCACTCACCTAGTGTTCTTAGGTTTTCTACCCTTACCTAAGAATCATAAACACATAAGATATGTATTAAATTCAAGTCATATAAACATTCAAGTATTGAAAATCAAGAATAGGAATGGTTTAGGAAGCCATATGGTTGTCCTTGTCCACTGTACAACCCTAAACCCTAATCCTGATTCCTAAACATATCAAGAAGCTTAAACATGCATCTAAATGCACCAACTTACTTACAAATGAAGAGACAAGTGATCCAAGTGACCAAATACCACCTAGGATCAGCTCCAATTCACTAGGGAGCCCAAAAACCCCAAAAAAGTCAAACCCTAATGCCTGGCAGAGAGCTAGGCAGTTGGGCCAAGAAGTTGTGTAGTTGGTCCAAGAAGCTATGTAGTTGGGGCCTAAAGCTACATAGTTGGTAGTGAGAAATGTGAAGTTGGTCTCTAGAACTGCACAGTTGGTTAGGGACTGTGGATTTTGAGAAACAAGACTTGCAAATTAGGTTTCTAAGTAAAACTAGGCATGATGGAGGTAATGGATGCAGCATCAGGGAAAGACCAAGTTAAGATCTCTATGTTTCCCTTATAGAACATCCCTCAAACCCATCCTACCTGTCAAACAATCCTACTCTAGATCTAAGAATCAAAAAGAGGTGCATAATCCAGAGTGCAACAAATGAAGAGAAATAAAACTTTCTAAGGTCTGGGAGTACCTACAGACCTTTGCAACATGTAAGAAAGTATAAAAAGCATCCTAGGAAGATTCTAGACTCCCTCAAACACAAGGATGGAAACAAAACATCTCACAAAAGAAAGTAACATGATTTATGAAAGCAGTACATTTCAAACATAGATATAATTATTCATTTTCCTAAGACTATCCCATTCAAAAGTAGACTAAATACAATAGCATATTCGCATTCTAAGTTTCAACTCTATATTAACCAGTAAGTAGATAATCAGCATAGAATCTCAGTAGAATATAGAAAACATATAAAAGAGGATCATCTCCTAGGATAATCCTACTTGGTGTCCTGCGGAGATACCGTTGATGAAGGAAGATCCAAACTATCTCAGCCTTCTTCAAGCACTCCTTCAGACTCCTTCCAACATAGACACAATCTCCTCCAGAATTACTATAATTCCAAAATGATATCCTATCTACCAGATGATAATGCTTCTGAAGAATTAATTTCAGCCAACTCCCCCAATTCACATGGATTCTTCACGTATATAGATTAAGGGAGTAGTTGCACGGGAAAAATTGAACCGATGCAACTATCCCAATCAATTATTAGATAATAGTTAGGCTTAAATATATTTAATAAAGCCATTACTGAGAAGAGATATATTTATATATTAACAATAATCTAATTTATATCTCCTATATTTAAGGAAAACAAGTAGTAATTTCTTTTATTTTTAAAGTATACTTACTAATACTAAGTTACCTAGTTACCTAGGCTATGGTAAAAGAGTTTACCATATATTTATTTGCCATCCATAAAAGTAACTTTATTTAGTATCTTATTAATATTGTTTAAATACAATAATTACTTATCCACAACAATTATATAAATATATGTAACCATATGCATACGTGTGCGCCCATATGCCTATGTGTACATATATAATTATAAAAATTATTAAAACATATTATTATTAATACCTTAAAACATATTACTATTATTGACATTATAAACACATTATTTAATCATACACTAAATCGTACTCCTTGCAAGATACAATAATTCATATAAGATAAATACTAATAAAAGATAGAATATTCTACACAAAAAAATTAGAGTTACCATTCACAACATCTCATAATCAATAACTACAAGAGACAAGAACCAAGTTCCATAGAATCCAACAACTCGAGATAACACAATATCACACCATCCAACACAAGGATTGACTCAGGAACTTCCCACCTAAGGAATAGAAAGGGTCAGAGGTAGAGTTCCTTCTCACTGAACCTTGGTGATATCTCCATAACAACAACAATGATCAAGGATTTTGAGGGCTCGCTTAGACCCGTGAGACTAGGTGGAGTCGATGCCCGATACCTGCAAGCCTGCATCACTGAGAATAGATAAATGTGCATAGATATATATAGATATGATAAGACATTTGCAAATAGATGACCAGGATTGATACATCATGAGGACCTCAACTAAGTGAGTAACTACGACTTCATCCTAAGTCATGAAAACACATCAGACATATATACATAAAGTATGAAACATTATAGACAATCATGGTTATATTCCAAATCCTTGGGTTAGCTCTACTATTTTTCCATAAACATACATAAGATAAATGATTTTAAATTCCATCTAAGAGGGTATTACAACTAGTTAAATGATATGATAGTGCATACTAATCAGCATAAATATAGAGCTATAGGTCTAATAAATAATATTTTAAATATAGACCTAGAGAGGAGGATTAGACAGGAACCTACTACTGAAATTTAGGCTCAAAATGGCAAGACTAATTTGATAAGGGATATTATTCTAATGATGTCTAAAGATTATATTGTAGACACCTAAAAATCCTTTAGAAAATAAAAGTATTTTTATTTTTTTCTAAAAACATCTAATGACATCATCATTTACTAATCAATTATTTATTTAATTAATTAATATATTTTTATGCCATTAAATCCCTTTATTTTAATTAAACATCTTTAATTAAAGAATCTCTCCCAAAAGCATTTAAATCAATTTTAAGTGATTTTCCTCTCTTTATTGAATAAATATTCAATGAATGATGTCACATTCCCTAAATAAATTTTATATTTATTTAAAGTCTCAAAACCCTAGAATCTTCTAGCTTTTCCTAAACCCTTCCAATCTTTTCTAAAATTTACTAAACCTTCCCTAAACCTATTTAGGAGATGTTTCCTACATTTCCTAAGCTAATCCAAGTCTCATTGACTTTTAGTCAAACCCTTCCCTTAATGAGTCTTACACACTCATTAAAGCCTCTTACACACTCTTTAAGGCCTCTTACAACCTCATAAAGAGACCCATGTCTCTTCTTCCACACTTGTTCCCCTTGCACACTTCCCTAGTGTTTCTCACACATGTGTGAGCAACCCTAATCCAAGGGTAAACCTTACCATACCCCAAACCTTACCTCAAACTCTACCCCAAACCCTGACTCTGACCCCGAGTCTTCTTCCTAACCCAAGCCCTTAGGAAATCCTATAAATAATCCTCCTTCCAAGAAAAAATTATTAGCTTATTTTTTTTTATCTTCAATGCATTTTTATCATGCTCATTTACTTCTAGACTTAGCATAATCAATCCTAATTGTTAGATTTCATTATTTTTCAAGCTTTCTAACACATCATAGCTTAGAATAATGGATTGAAATTAGTTTCTTTCATTGTTTGGCATAGAATATCATCATCATCACATCTCTATTTGGATAAAATCAATCTTATCATAAGCATCATGTAGCTTAATCTGCATCTTAGCTCCATTTTGGCTCATTGGGCTCTAGGGCTAAATCAGGTCTTCTATACTTGATTTTGTGCCATTATAGAGTATCCATGGTCCTTGAATGATCCCAATCCACCCTAATAATTATTAAGGATATGCTCCATGTGATTCAAGAGCACATCCACGTCCCTAAAGCGAGAACAAATCAAACGGTGATAGGGTGCTCCTATTTCAGTTCTATCTGAGTGTCTTTGCATTTGTTTTTCTTTTTAAGCTTAGGAATATGCCTTTAGATTCATGGTCACTAATGTTTGAATTTCTAAACCTGTTATGAACATGTTAACTTTGCACTGATCACATTTTGGCACGCTCGGTGGGAGCCTACACGCCTTGTAAACTACATTTTTTAGGGTTTTCCAAGTTAAAAAACTCATATTTTCAAAAAAATCATCCTGTTATAGGTGAATACTCATACGAGTAAACTCCCTAGGCTACTTTCTCACATGATCAAGGACCCAAACTCATACTGGAGCCACCCACCACTCGTATGGCCTCTTTTTAGGCAATTTTGGCTTATTTTTGGCCCACTGGCCCTGTTTTCTCATGCCAGAGAGAATCCTAACTCATACTGGCCCTACCCATTAATCATACAAGTAAAGGCATGAAAATATCCTGCCCTATTTACTCATATGGGAAACAGGGGCATGTGTAAGGCCTTAATCAAGGTTTTAGTTGGTTTTCTAGGTTTTTGAGGCCTTTCTAGGGCTTCTTGGCTCCAAATTTCTAGTTTTTAACCCCATCTTTTGCAGGTGCTCTCAAAATCAGGTAAAACATCAAGAAAAACTAAGGCCTTAAGGCTCATCAACTTTTTTGATCAATTAGGAACTTAAAAGATTTCATTTGGCTGCTTCAAAATGAGCACTAACACACTCTTGAGTGCCTTAAATCAAAGAATTTGCAAATATTTCCTATTTGTTCCTAATCAATCCTAATCAACTTAAAACCTTCCTATTTGGTCCTCAAATCAATCAAAATCACTTCTAAGGTCTTTCAGTTGGCTAAAATGAACTTCAATCATGCAAATCTAGGATTTTAGAATGCATTCATGCAAAGTAAAAACACCTTGTCTTTTTGGTGCATGAAAAGAATCTCAAAATCTGCATTTAAAATCTAATGGGTCCCTAATCAATCCTAAGTGCATGAAAATGGTCCTAAATCAAACTCAATGCATCAATGAAAGCTAAAATGAACTTCATTTTTCAAAATTCAAAGTTCTTTCAAAGTTCTACTCAATCTAGGAGCAAGTCTCCAAATCTTTCCTAAAGGGTTCCTAAGCGATCCTAATCATTCCTAAATTTTCCTAAATCATCCTAAATTATTTGTGCTTGGTTAAAACAAACTTAATTTTGCAAAATCTTGAATTCTTTCTAAGTTTCATGCATCAAACTATCTAGAAATACCTCTTCTTGGGCATAACACTGAATTTTAGAGCACAAATCTTGAATGCATTTTAGGAAATCAAAGTTCAAATCAAAAGAATCATGTTTCTTTGAATCAAAAATCACAAATCTTGAATGTCCTAAGTTACAAGAAAAAGCACTTCATTCTATTTTCATTTTAGAGCTCAAAAATTAGGATCCTAAAAACACTCAATCTTGAATGCAAAGGTAAAATTCTTGTAAAATCTTTCAAAAGCTTTCAAAGAAATGAAAAAATAAAAAATTAATCCCATGTGTTTGAAAGAATTCATTTCAATCACTTAAAAATCAAATTGGGAAAATAACTCTTCTTGATGTGCATCTAGGAGTTTCAATTCTGCAAATCTTCTTAAATCTAATTGACGTAAAACACTTGAACTCGAACAAGTTTACTTGTTTTACTTCTAGAAAAGCCTATCCAAAGAGAAAAGAGCTTCCTCTTTGGAGAAAGACTTCAAACTAGTACTTCCCCGACCGGTATAGAAATAAAGCACTAAGAAAACTCTCGCTTCATCCCCTCAAGCTCGGGCGATGCGAGTTGATGGTAGCTCGGGGTAGCTGAATATCCCTACTATTTCAGCATGTCAACTAGGCTCTTAAGTGAGTCACGCATGTACAAAATGATTGGGAGGACACCACAGATCAACTACAAACCTGTTAAAATAGAAGCTACCCAATCTACTCCCGAAGGTGTCATGCCCATAATATTACACTAAAAAACACACCAACTTTTTTTTTATTTTAAAGGTAATAAGTTTATGTCTAAGGTTAGCAGTTGTCTTAAGACGAGGGGTGTGAACAAAAAGGGTGTTGATCAACTTTGATCTATTGTAAAGCTAAAGTTTGTGAGGGAGTTGAAAGAACGGATCAAATTTACATTCGATGATGTTCGCAAGGTTAAAAATTACATTCTTCAATTTAATATATTATTACCCAAGCTCCCATATGTATATTAGAAAAATTTGGTGAACATTAGGGTAATTTGAGTACTACAATAGTCACAATTATACTTACAGATTAAAATTTAATTAAGAGACCCTAGTTAAATAAGCCTTTTTTTACTACATTAAATTTCACCTAATAATTAACATTTAGCTTTAATTGAACAAAATTCCCCTTCTATAAGAGTGAACTAAGTAGATGGACTAATAAATTAATAATAAGAAACTAAATACTATAATAATCTACAAATTTACTAATTTAAATTAATCCAAGTTAGCCTTCCTTATAAGATAAATTAAAATTAAATCAAATATAATTTATTAAATAGTAATTATATTAATTAATGTCATTAATCAATTAATATAATTATTAAGTAATAAATTAATTATTTAATAATAAGTATATTAATTAATAATATTTATTAATTAATATAATTATTAAATAAATAAATAAAAAAAGATTAATTAATAAAATAAATAAATTATATTATTTAATAATATTTATTAAATAATATAATTAATAAATAAAATAATTTATATTTAACAAAATAAATTAATTATTAATAAATATTAATTATAATAATTAACATTATTAAATAATTAATATAAAATAAATTTAAAAAAATTTAAAAGAAAACAACCTTTTTAATAAAAAGTGAGCGCATATTTAAAAATGTGCTAAGCCCCATAGGGACCACGCGAGGCCCACCCTACCACAGTAGGGCGGGATGCCTGCAGGGCAAGGCCCGTACCTACCGCGGTAGGTGGGTACCTTCCTCCCCCCCCCCTCACGCAAGTTCATGGGGAAAGGGGGTGTGGGGCCCATGCCCCCCCCCCCCACAAAAAAAACTTTTTAATTATATTTCTTTTTAAATATTTTTTTTTATATTTTTTTTTGAAAGTTTATTTCAAAAGCCCTACATGGGCATTTGATAAAAAGAAGGACTCTTTTTTAAAAAAATTTTTATAAATTTTATAATAAAATGGAACTTAGTATAATATTTATTGATTATTATTTTTTGAACCCTTTTGGGGTGACCACCTAGGTGGGTCCCCCAAGAGGCTAGTTTTCTTTGATGGGTAGAATAGACTTTTTGTCATAGCATTTTAAAATTATATTTTATTGCCAAGTAGATATAGGAAATAATTGTTTATTGACTGTGTGTTTGGAAAATGTATGGGAATTTTTCCCATACATTTTCCAGAGATCTGTAGGTCTCAATTTGACAAACACTTAGTCTTTTTTTTTTGTGTTTGTTTCTTTCTTCATTCTTTTACTTATTCTTTCTTAGCTTTTTTTTGTCTCAATATTCAAAAGGTGATAGGGCTATAGTTCAATTATAGATTGGTTTCTAAAACTCTAACTTATAAAGAAGTGACTAATTAATCAAAGGTAAACAATTTTACTTACTAAGTTGTCTCTTTTCTTTTGAAACTATTGTATCTCCATATTGATTTTACTATCATACTAACATGGACTTGCAATGAATGAATTTAGAGAGAATGTTTAATATTCATTTCTTTCACACTACTATCATTTTAATCCAATGAAATATTTACAATAAACTATAAAGATGCTACAAATACTTTTCTTTCTTCTAAATTTTCAACTTGAATACATAAAGATTATCATGAGTAAGTAAATAATGCCTTCACAAAAACTATTCCAACAGTTCTTAATCTTTCAAATGATAAAATTTTTTTCCATCTTTTATTCAATATACCTTGAATACACTTAAATCTCCTTTGAACATTATACATTACTTTCATAGGAAATGAATCTATCAAAAGGAAAATCAATATATTACTCTAGTCTTTGATTATACATCACTTTGATACAACACACATCTTGGAGTATTGACTCCTTTTCAAAAAGACATTGAGCTCAAAGGAATTCTAAAGATTTCCTTACAATCACAATATACATAAACAAGAGGAACCCAATCCAACTTTTGAGTGCAATCCTCAACTTTCTTCAAGAACACAACTTCAACAAGAAGTCTTCAATGGCTTCCAAACCTGCAATTAAACAAAAATAGGCCATGGAGTGCTCACCTCCCAACCTAGGCTTCTATGAAGCCACCCCCGAGCTTGGGGAACCATCACATAGATAGGGTTTCATACTCAACAACCCACATTCACAATGACACAACATCCACATTTAAACTCCCATCCAAGGCTAAAACAAGAGTCTCCAAATGACTCATAAAATTGGGGTGAAGGTGGAACCAAACTCAAGGGGAGAAAGAACATTTCATAGAAATACAAGACAAGCCTACTCTTGGCTTTCTCAACACACATTTTACCACAAAATCTCAACCCAACAAAAACTCCTTATGACCCCCAAGGCTTCAAGCCACAAAATCCCTTATGACCCCCAAAGAAATGGCTACATGGAGCCCATACATCCATGTTTCTTCCCTCTCCATAAAAAGGAGAGACTCTACACCCATGATTGTCCCAAATTTCCCTTCACCCCCAAGGCTACTCTTCCCTCCCAAGGGTGAGTGTGGCCTTGAGAAAACTCCCATAATACAATGCAAATAAAAAAACTCAAGAACTCCATAAAAACTTCACTTTTACAACACAAAGGAAATAACACTACAACAAACTTAAGATTCACATGACATCCATTATCACAAAATAACAAGATCTCAAACACAAACACTACAAGAACACAATAACTAAATTTTTGCATACAAAGAGTAACATACATGAGAACTCTTTCTCTCAACATGAAAACAAAAACAAACAAAATGAAGAATACCACCAACCTTGATCCAAGCTTATGAAATAAATTTGATGAAGAGCTTTTCCACTTTCCAAAGTCCTCTCCAAGATAGATAAGTCTCCAAATCTAGAGAGAGGGTGTCAAACTCTTTCAAAAGAAGAGTCCCCTCTAAAAAGGCCTCCACACAATCTCCTAGGGATAGGATCTCACTCTCATTGGATGGTCTTCCCAAGTCTCTTACATGGTTTCCAAATATGGATTCCTAAAAAGGTTGCCCAAAAAGTGGACCAAAGACTTGAATCATTATTGGATGAAACTCTACCCAAGACCTTGCTCCAAAAGTGGATTTTTGGCCATTTTGAAAATCCAACTTTTGGAGGGGTATTTTGGTCAACATGGGGTTGTCCTAGGAATAAAAATTCCCCTTACCCATAGGTATATCAAGTGGGCTTACTAAAAATGGCCCTAACACTTCCCTAGACACCTTTTAAGCCCCCCAAAAACCCATGTAAAGCTCAATTTCGAAATTTATTGATTTGACAAAACCTCAAGCTCCCTAACCAAGTGATTTTCATGGAGATCCTAAAGGGTACTTTCCTAGGTTGGTGTTCAACCAATCCCCAAGTGGACATGTCATGGCCACAAGTACACACACAAGTGTCAAGTGACAACCAAAAATGACACATCACAAGCCATGTGGCATATCCACTTGGGCATTCTCACCTAAATCACATTTACAAAAACATATAAATCAAATACATTCATGCACCATACTTTTATGAATTAAATACAATACAATGAGGTTTTTTGGCTTCTCACTAGAAGCAACCTTGGCTCAAATTGATTTATAGAAGTCTATCCTCTGGTTCCCTGAATACCATGGTCTAATTCCCTACACACTAAGGTCCAACATCAGTAGTCCAAGGAAATACATGTAAATTCATAACATTAATGATCAAGATAATTTATCTGAAATATCATAATTCACCTGGAAAAATCATTCATCTATAACATACATACAACTCATAATGAAATATTCAATTCTTCACTAAATTAAGCTTGCAGCATAATAATTGCATATATAATTCAATTGCAATTAAATGTCATCATGACACTCATAAACTTCTCCTAAGTAATTAACATTTCGATTCATAATTGAAATCTCATCGTATCATAATAGAATCAAATCTCCATTTCCTAGTTACTTATGTAAGTGTATAAAATCCATCACTTCATCCCAACATTCATAAATCAAAATAACCATACATTATAATTCATATTTATATCATAAAATAGTCATCAATAATTCATCACCTAACATTTAACCCGAAATGAAATACACACCTCAACCTAATTCATTTCTTGATTTTCATTTTCCTAACAACTCATATCAACATAAATTCTCCAATTGCTCATCTCAGTATTTCATCTAGATCAATCATCATAATGTCAGTCATAGTGTATCATAAAGTCAACATTGTGAGTAAAGAAAGCATCATAAAATGTAATGTATTCTCATCTACATCAATCAAATCTTTTTCTAATAGAGTAAAATCTACTAAGCTAATCAAAACATTAAGCCAATCACTAGGGCTACCATAACGATAATGGAAAAGCCATGGCGGGTCTAGGATGAGGGCTCACATAAGGTATCTAAATCTTTGTGCAAGGACCGATCCAAGTGGTTTCTTGGATCACCTTAAGACACTCACCATCTGTATTCCTTTTTGGGATATCAAGATGTGGGCAAAGATTTTGATACTAGCCTGACTTCTAGGTAGTTCTTCTTGATGTGTTTTTTGAAGTTTCAGACTCAATGCAAAACATTTGTTGAAACATACAAAAACAAAGAGTTCTATACACCAAAATCTTTCTCTAGAATCAAAACCAATCAATCCAAATCCAGAAGCCATCCAAGAACTTGCAAAAAATTTTTATCCTAGTCTCCAAAATCATGGTCTTCTAATCACCTTGCATCTAGTCTTGTCCTCCTTTCCTAGGTTAACAGAGTCATCTTGGTCATCTCACATCCCCTTTCTATCTTCCTCTAGAGTTAGTCTTTCCTCATATCTTGATCCAAATCCAATCCCAATTCGAGCTTGTTAGTCAACCTAATCCAAAGCCTTAGTCTTCCACTCCAACTTCATCCTTCATCTGCAAGTTAGCATGTCTCAAATCTATTATGATGAGTTTGGTTTTCACTTCTATTCTTCCACTCCATCCTATCCCAATGATGATGAAAGCCTTGTAGATCACAAAAGGTACTTTGAAAATCTTAGCAAGCTTTCCCCAAGCATCGTCCAGCTTCCAATCATTCCTCCAAACTATCCTATCATGCCTTCACACTTATCCACTAGCACTCCCTTTCATGTCCTTGGCAAGGGAAATCCATTATCTTATTCATCCACACCTTCCTCCTATCTTAAACCTACATATCCTCCATATGCATCCTTCATACCTCCACCTCTATCTATGGTCATATCCCAATCACCATCTTCCCATAGAAACACTTCATGCTACTTCTCTTATCCAAAACCCCCATCTCCTCATCCTCCAAAAAATGTCCAAAATCCTAGTCCTCCCATCCCTTATCCAAATCCTCCATCTAATTATCCTCTAACATAGTTTTAAACCCACAATCCTAGTCTTCTGATCCTTTATCCAGATCCTCCATCTTCTTATCCTCTAAATCATTCTCAAGTTCAAAATCCTAGTCCTCTCATCCCTTATCCAAATCCTCCATCTCCCTATCCTCCAAATCATTCTCAAGTTCAAAATCCTAGTCTTCCAATCCCCTATCCTAATCCTCCATCTACTTATCCTCTAGCACAGTTTCAAAACCAAAATCCTAGTCTTCCAATCCATTACCCTAATCCTCCATCCTATCTAGACCCACCATCCGCTATATCCTATTCAAATCTAGCATCTTCCATTCTCACCTACATTACTAAAAAACCTCTTTCACAAAAGGAATGCATCCCTCAATCTACTTCACATCCTATATCTCAACCCATCTCCCCTATCTCACCAAAAAGTCCATCAATTTCACAAGCTTCCTATAAACCTACCTATGTGAACTATCTAATCCCACCATCCTCCAACTCCTTATTTTCACCATCATCCCCTCAAGAAGGTTCACCATCTTCCACCCCATCTTAATGTGAGGACTATCCAAGCTCTCCATCTCCTCCACATTCCAATCCTTCACCTCAATCTACATCATGAAAGTCTCCAAGGAGTTTCACAAAGAAGCTAGAAAAAAATCCCTCTCCTAAAGCTGAAGTTTCATGCCATCTAAATCCTTCATATGAATCCATCATTGATGAGGCCCATCAACCTCTCCCCTCTATTATCTATCTTCCATACATCCCACTCATTGACCATCTTCCATCTCCTAGCATCATTGATTCATTCCCCTTCATTGAATCCATCCAAATCTCATCAACATCTCCCCCTCCTAGCACTATCCAAATCATATCTGATGAGCCTCATAAGTTCTCCCTTCTTCATGCCATCACAATTGGAAAATCTCCCCTCTTTCCATCCACTCCATCTAAAGATTCCATCCATACATCCCCCATCACTCTATCCACACAAATCCTACCATGTCAAGATCTTGTCCAAAAGCATGTTGAAGCATCCAGTGAACTAAATCAAGATCCAATCCCCTCAGTTCCTCTATTGCATGTTCTATTGTTTCCATCACCCCCAATCCAAGATTCTAGCATTCCAATTCCTCCAATCCAAGATCCTACCATCTCAATTTCTCCATCTCAAGATCCATTACCATCTCCCAATCCCAGTCAAGATCCCATCATCCTATCCTCTCCACTTGAGGATCCTCCAATCCAAACTATCCCATTGCCATCACTCTATCCTCTTGGTCCACTTACATTTGTCAAAAGTAGCCCACTTGAAGAAGAAGCAATAAGTTCCATGTCTTCCACTATGGAACTAGAAACTGGATGTTTATCTTATTCCCCAACTCATAAATATCCTTTCTTAGATAAAATGCTCAATAAATGGAATTATCAAGGCAAAGGCCTAGGTGCTCATGAACAAGGAAATCTGGAGCCCATTCAAGATAAGAAACATCCAAAATCATGTGGAATTGGTCACAGATTCGAAGAAGGCACTTCCTCCAGAAATGTTGGTATAGCTAAGATTAGATTCGAGCACACATCCAAAAGAACCTTTGCATCTTCCCATCATCCCTCCAAATCATACAATGCCATCCATCATCCTCCATCTTTACAATAGAAGGAAACCTATCACATTCCTCCTTCATCCTCTAAATCCATTTTGGGCCCTTATGTCCCAAAATATCATCCCTCATCTTATCCTACTTAGTCCTTCATCCAAAGTCCAAACATCCCTATTTAGGATCAACATAGGCACATGCCCATATCTCCTATATGCAAATATCCTTTCATCTCTCCATCCATATTTCCTCCATCCCACATAGCTCCTTGTGATTTGGATGCAATGTCAAGAATTCATAAAGGAAAAAATCCACAAAAATCTAAAGATTACCATGTCTAGTCTAAATGACATGCTCAAGAAAATAAAAACCCAATCAAGCAATCTAAAGCATCCCTATGGCCACAAAGGCCTATCAAAGAAAAAGCTACATCTAATACATCCTAATGGCCACAAAGGCCTAGCAAAGAAAAAGTAGAATCTGATGCATACCAATGGCTAAAAAGGCCCACCAAAGAAAAAGAAAAAATGATGAGGATCCCAAAGAAAAAAGATGTAATGCATCTAATAGAAATATCCATAATGACATTCAAGGTTGCTAATCCACCATCTAATCATTCTCCTTCTCCATCTCGTAAATCTATTTTGGGTCATTATGTCCCAAAATCTCCTAGCACAAATCCTCCATTGCATCCACCTCTATCTTCCAAATCTCATCTACTTCAGCCACCTTCTTCACAACATGTGCCAATGTTGGTCCTGACTACATCCCCCTATCATGAGCAATTCCCATCTTTCCATCCAAATACTTTCTACCACCATATCTCCCATCTCCCCCATCCCATCCATGCCTTTGCATAATTCCTCCATCCTAATAAAGTTATACTAACATCTAGACAAATCAGAAAGTCATCAAAAGGTCAGCAACAAATCAGAAAGCCAACATCCAGTCAACATAAAATCAAAAGATCAGCAAAAAGTCAACAATAAATCAGAATATCAGTGAAAGATTAGCACAAAGTCAACAACAAATCAAAAAAATCCATAAAAATTTAAAAAAAAAATCAAAAAAGAAAAAAAGAAAAAAAGAAAAGAAAAAATCATTCGTTCAATGGTGAAAACTTAGCAATTCAAGTGCCTTGGACAAGTACCATGATGAAAACTTGGCAAACAGGTGTCATGTGTAGGCCTCCCCCCAATTCCTCTCTGCAATTGGGGGCCATTCCCTTCTATCACATCCAATCCAGCATCTCCTCCATCCCATTTCCTCCATCTTCCTTTGGATCTTGATAAAAAAAATAGAGACCATCAGGTATACATGCTTTTGGGAATCTTTTAGCATCCATCCTTCCTATCTTTCATCTAACATCCTCATCCTCTTGTCGGCATATCTTCCATCCAATCATACCCCATCCTACTACCTCTGAATGAATGAACTATCCTAATAAGAGGGAACCTTATTCCTTGGAGACTTTCTCACATCCATCTATCTAATCCTCAAGAAAATCCACCATCCAGTCTCCCTAAGCAATCATTCTCAAATCCAAAATCCTACTCTTCCATCTCCCTAACCAATCCTCAAGAAAATCCACCATCCACAATCCCTCAGCATTCCTCTATATAATCCTCAAGAAAATCCTCCATCCAAATCTCCCAGCAGTTCCTCCATCCAAATCCTCAACATTCCTCTATCCAAATCTCCTAGCAAATTCCACCATCCAAATCCAAAGCATTTCCCTCCAACATTAATCCCAAAGCATTTCCTCCATCTTTACATCATTTGGTATCTTCCCTTGTCATTGGTATCTAGCTATAGGCTAACCCCATGCAATCCAATGTCATCCACCATTGATAGAAATCTTCCAACATCTTCCAATCCTATCCACATCCTCTAGCCATCCAACATCCAAGATCAAGCCAACCGATCCAATCAAATCCTTAGTCTTGTAGCAAGCCTTGATCTCAATCCAACCATCATCATTGGGATACTTCCTTCCCAAATCTGTATCCTTTCAGAGTACATCATCCATCATTAGGCTATCTTCCATTAGTCCATCTTGGCTTTCCAACCCATCTGGGGCATCATCTTGCATATCTTTGGAGCTTCAACTTCATCCCTAGATTCCCTATACATCCTATCCCAAGTCTTGTACCATAGCATCAGTCATGTCTCCACCTAAGATTATTTATACATATGTGTCATTAAGCCCCATCCTTGAGTTATTCATCCCCTTGTGTCATCGTGACCAATCCAACTCTGCACTTCAGCAATCATCCCTTGGTCCTTTTGAGGTTTGAGAATCTTACCTATCTCTTGTCATAGAAATCCTTATCCAGCTATCTGCTTCATGTCACATCTTTTGAGTTGCTCAAATCTTATCTTAAATCATAAATCAATCCCAGTGATACCCTCTGACATAAACTTTGTCTAGGGAATCTTGTACTTTTCCTTGTTAGCCTCATAATCTTGAGCAAGAGATTGGTGTGTATTAATAAGAATCTAGTCATTCCAAAGATCATTAGTCTATCTTAGGTTGACAAATCCAATCCTATCCTATTTGATCCTACACTAGGAAGCAAGAACTCATCCCTGACATTCTACAATCTTCTACCAATCACACTAGGTTTGTGATGATGTATCCTTCCTCATGTTCAGACCAAATCTACCCACCATCAATCCAATCAATCATCCCCAATCATCCTACCTATGGAAAGAGGTTTATGTGAGATACTTGTTATTTCATTTAGTTCTCTGGATCTTTTCTAATCTTTTGAGCTATCTTGTAAATATCTCCCCATCCAATGTACATATTGTCATTTCTTGTTGTACATATCCTCGTCAGTCCTACAGTATCATTTGATCAGAAATCTTGTCTCACCCAACCTTGTAATTTAGCAACATCAATTGTTGACTATCCTTGATCCCAACGGTTATTATTTGACTCATCGTTTGCCAGCAAACAACAATAGTTCTCCCCATCAACATGGGTCTACATAGATGTATCCTTTTGTATTATCTGACCTAAGCCTAATCATAGGTCCACACAGATGATACCCTTATGTTTTGTCTAACCTAAGAAATCAAATTGGGTCCATGACAATGTATCCTTCACCATGTTCAGACCTAATCTCCCCCCATAAACCATCAATATCTCTCCTTGGAAAAGGATGTCTTTTGGAGTAATCATTTTGACCTTGGATTTTGTCCTTTGGGTCTTGTTAATCTTTTATGGCTTCTCATTTTTCTCTACTCAAAGTCGACACTATCCTTTATATCATGGTGTGCTACGAATGAGGACAATTTGGGGCAAGGTCTTTTGATCTTTTACTTCTTCCTATGAGTCAGTCATGTGTTTGTGGTTTCTCCAGCATCATTTCCACCATGCCTCCTCTAGGTTTCATGTGTGATGTTGGGGCAACCCTTTGCGTGCTTTTCTTTTTCACGTCAGTCCTATGCAACACTGGTGACAGGGCCTTGTGTTCTTTTGTAACCTTGGTAGGTCTCTAGCATTGCTATATCAATCTAGCTAGGTTGTGCTCTCAAAAAGATCCAAAGCATGGAGCTCCCTAAATCCCCCATCTAGCATCATATAGATTAATCTTGTGTCTCTTTATATAGCTGCATCCTACATCTCACCATCATATTGTAGTCATGCATCTTTGCTCTTGGAAGTTTGGCTATTTATTTCCCCTCCTTCCTTCTCCTTCTCCTTCTATGTTCTTTTCAAGAAAATTTGACAAAGTTTCCTCTTTGCATTATTTTTTTGAGGGGGCACAACCCCTTTCCTCTATTCTAGATTGGGCATCTTATTTTCTTATCTTTGACACCACGCCACTTGTAGCATCATATAAGAGGGGCAAAATGTAGACACCTAAAAATCCTTTAGAAAATAAATGTATTTTTATTTTTTCTAAAAACCCCTGATGACATCATCATTTACTAATTAATTAATTAATATATTTTTATGCCATTAAATCCCTTTATTTTAATTAAACATCTTTAATTAAATAATCTCTCCCCAAAGCATTTAAATCAATTTTAAGTGATTTTCCTGTCTTTATTGAATCAATATTCAATGAACAATGTCACATTCCCTAAATAAATTTTATATTTATTTAAAGTCTCAAAACCCTAGAATCTTCTAGCTTTTCCTAAACCCTTCCAATCTTTTCTAAACTTTCCTAAACCTTCCCTAAACTTATTTAGGAGATGTTTCCTATATTTCCTAAGCTAATCCAAGTCTCATTGACTTTTAGTCAAACCCTTCCCTTAATGAGTCTTACACACTCATTAAAGCCTCTTGCACACTCTTTAAGGCTTCTTACAACCTCACAAAGAGACCCATGTCTCTTCTTCCACACTTGTTCCCCTTGCAAACTTCCCTAGTGTTTCTCACACATGTGTGAGCAACCCTAACCCAAGGGTAAACCTTACCATACCCCAAACCTTACCTCAAACTCTACCCCAAACCCTGACTCTGACCCCGAGTCTTCTTCCTAACCCAAGCCCTTAGTAAATCCTATAAATAATCCTTCCAAGAGAAAAGTATTAGCTTAGTTTTTATCTTCAATGCATTGTTATCATGCTCATTTACTTCTAGACTTAGTATAATCAATCATAATTGTTAGATTTCATTGTTTTTAAAGCTTTCTTGCACATCATAGCTTAGAATAATGGATTGAACCTAGTTTCTTTCATTTTTTGGCATAGCATATCATCATCATCACATCTCTATTTGGATAAAATAAATCTTAGCATAAGCATCATGTAGCTTAATTTGCATCTTAGCTCCATTTTGGCTCCTTGGGCTCTAGGGGAAAATCAAGTCTTCTATACCTGATTTTGTGCCATTATAGAGTATCCATGGTCCTTGAATGATCCCAATCCCCCCTAATCATCATTAGGGATATTCTCCATGCAATTCAAGAGCACACCCACATCCCTAAAGCAAGAACAAATCAAACAGTGACATGGTGCTCCCGTTTTAGTTCTATCTGAGTGTCTTTGCATTTTTTTTTTGTTTAAGCTTAGGAATATGTTGTTAGATTCATGTTCACTAATGTTTGAATGTCTATGCTTGTTCCAAACAGGTTAACTTTGCACTGATCATATATATCATTCATGGATCCAGAATTGGGATGTTTCTCTTGTGCTTCCCTTGAAATATAACATAAAATATTTGGAACTAATTCACTAATTATGGACTATGGACTATACCATAACTAACAACATCCTAGTTAACTTTTCAAGATCTAAATCTTCTTATCTCAGTCCACACTCTCTATATTTGCAATTTTGGGAATTTAGGCTCAAAGTGGTAGGACTAATTCGATAAGGGATATTATCCCAATGTTGTCTAAAGATTATATCATTCATGGATCTAGAATTAGGATGTTTCTCTTATGCTTCCCCTAAAAAAAATTAGGAAATAATTTGAACTAATTCACTAACTATGGTCTATGCCCATAACTAACAACATCCCAGTAAAATTTTCAAGATCTAAATCTTATTGTCTCAATCTACACTCTCTATATCTACAATTCTACTCCTAGATTCCTACACACAACAGGGATATAAATGGTCCTTATTTTGTACAAGGTCTTACCTAAGTCAATCCTTGAGAGGATTCAACCTTCCCTACACCTATTATATCTAAAATGAACCTTCTAAAGTACAAAATGTTGAGCCACAATGATATACCTTCTCCAATGAATTTGAGCCTTCATGAATGGTTGATGATGCTAAGAAGGGAGATCATGTATGTCTTTACTCATGAAGGAAACATATGAACTAGATGTCTTCTTCAATGACTTGAAATAACTAAAAATACTCAATCTCATTGAGATATGAATTCCTTGTTGTGTGATGCTTAAATGAGGAGAGTGATGCCTCATTTTATAGAACACCTCATGAAATGTGTTGATAAATTCAAATTAGGCCATCATGGATAATATTTTATTTCTCACCATTTTTTGACTATTAATATATTTAAAATTGGGCCCTACTTTACTAGACATTGGTTCCTAATGCCATAAACCATTGGGACTAGGGCACTAGGAACCCTAGTTCAAATGTGGAGCACTAGAAAGAGGCTAGAGGGTCCAAAAAGATATTATGCAAGTGCAATATCAAGCCTTAGGTTGAGCAAGATCGATCATATTAGGGGCATGGAAATACAATCACAAAAGTGAGGAATAAGTGAGCATGTAATTGTATAATGATACAATTCATGACACTATAGAGAGTATTGAGAAGACAACATTATAAGAAACCCAATTTAGAATTATTAAGGGACCACCTAGGTCTGAATCAAGATCCATTTGATTTATAGTTAGATGCTATATCATTGAGCTATAGGCCCACATATAAAGAAAATGTTTAGTGAAATTAATAAATAATTAAGTATTAAACTATGAAACTTATATACAATGGTTGTGGATTCAATTATAAGTGCAACAGATTGTACATTCCTTAGCCTAATCTTTTATATATATCATTATCAAATAATAGTTATTTTTAGGAGTTCAAGTGTGATAGAAAGACTATTGTTTAAAATATCCTTCATGTGAATTAATAGAGCTACATCAATGTCAATGTTCACATTCAAAGTGATATTGAGATATATACGTGGTAATATATGATGAAATATCTTGATAAAAGGTCATGCATGACTCTTGCACATTAAATTAAAAACTACAGTGCCAACATCTTTGAGACAAGAATCAAGATCTTGAAGAAATAAGATAAAATTAGCAATGTAATTTCATTAAAACTCCCTCTTAAAAAGATATCAAGTGATGTGTGGAATTGTGACTAAAATAACTATCAAAGCTCCACTAAAAGCAAGAAAATCTTCTCATGCACCATAGCCAATGTCTACCATAATTACCATAGACCTGATCCAAATGGTGATCCCTTTATCTCACTATAGTAAACACGTCAATACAAAACTATGATCAACAAGTGCCAACCATATAAAATTTTCATTAGATAATTGATAAGACATGCATGTACATACAACATCTTAAATGAGAAAAGAGTGATTATTTCTCCCATAGATTCCCCAACACATTAGTTACATGAATAACAAAGGAAACCATATATAGCATGTTAATTTCCCATACTCAACATTATGTCAAAAGCAAAACAAATTTTATAAATAAATCCACATCAAAGTAACCAAATTTTTAGGAACATAATAAGAATCCATATAAACTTACTACTCTTCCATATAGAATAGTTTAAATATAGTCTTTTAAAAAATCTACAAAACACATATTTTGAAATAGGAAAAATATAAATTGTACAAATCTAAAATCACATAAATTTGAAACATGCAAGAATATGTAATGATTAAAGGATTATCCAATAAATCCAAATGATCCAAGCCCAATTCCACAAATCTAAAAGGAGGAACCCAGTTTTACATGAGCTTCTAGGTTACAACAAAAACTTCATAACTCACAAACAAGTGAAGGTACAACTTGCTTCCCAGAAGTTAAATATTAGGTCCTAAGAGAAGTTACCTCTAGAATCCACATGAAAATGAAGCAGAAATATTTCCATAAATTTATTAGCTTGCAAGAAAAATTGTCTCCATAACCCACATGCAATCGATGGCTATTAATATTGTAATTTTATATAATCGATTTTTGAAGTCATGAAACCATCATAAGAAATACATGTAGAAGTACAAGTTATATTTGTTTTCTCATGTGAGTATTGGTAAAAAAGAAATCACCAAAAATAAACAAAATTTTCAATAAAAATGAACATGAGGTACATAAATGCAACCACCATGCAAGAGGGCACTCACACATTATAAGATGGGATCTCTAGATCAGCACCATGCAACAAGTAAACACATAACCAACTCCATAAAAATAAATATTGGAAACCATGAGCTTGAAGTGCCCAACATGGATAACATTTACAATATCCATCCAAGAGTTAAAGATCATGGCTTCCAATGTCATGCATCTACAAAATAATTTCTAAATACAAAACATCAATTGTGGCCTTCAAGCCTTCAACATTTCAAGGAAAGAGAATACAAAAAAACCTTCTTAAAAGTACAATAGATTTTACATTAAAATGGCTCTAATATGTTGGAAATTTTTTATATATAATGCAATGATTTAACATAAAAGCTTCATTACGAAGCTATGATACCGATTGGTGAGATGCAAAGATTATATGCTATAATATGAAAATTTAAAAAAATTATATGCAAATATAAAATTAAGTGTTCTTAATCTTAAATATAGCATGAAGAGGTTTACTAGATTTAAATTGGTAAATAGAAAATTAGCGAACATCATTATTGATTAACTTAAAAAATGATTTACATGGATAAAAACATAACAAAATAAAACTAAACCAAAAAAAGAAGCTAAGCAAATATTGACTTTGCAATCAAAGTTACAATAAAATCATACTTTAATTCTTCTTTTTCCCACCAATCTAACAATATTTGTATCCATGTAAATAATATCAACACATCTAACTCTTTATCTTGTTCCTACAACCTCTTCAACCTATTTATTCCATTCTTCTCTTTTTCTACTTTACCACTATCCAAGGACTAATTTATAGAATTATTGAAAAAAAGAAACCAAAAACATCAAATATGGAACCCAAAGTTTCTCTTCCCACAAGTCCAACAATCTTAGCCTTTGAATTGCCTCCTAAATTTCAAAAGGTAATTACAAATGAATGCATCCCAAAAGTTTGTGTTCACTCTCCATAGTATCCAACTTGGGAAATGAAAAAAGACATCATACCACATCAAAAAATATTTTTCCTCTCTCCCAATCATTGCAACATGGGGAATATCAAAAGTTACAAGTTTGAAACTTGTCATACAATCCTCTGATATTCCACTTGTACATGAAAATTGAATTATTATCTTTTTATTTCTATAGGTCATCTTGACCATTATTAATAGACCCGACCTTCCTTATGAATGCAATATAAATAATAGACGATACTAGATATTACTAGCAATTGCACCTAAACGGGGTGCAATGGTTATGCCGATAGGAAGATATGCTTGAACAATGTATTGAGGGGCAAGGGGAGAATTTGGAGAGCACATTGATGGTGATTATTGACACACTTTTTTTGAGGGTCATGGCTAAAGTTTGCAACACCTAATACCTAGACGACTAGTTCTAATGTGAAATCTCCATTGTGCATGAATTTACTCCAATGAGTTATAATGGTTTTGTCGATATAAAGATATATTATGGGTAATATATTAGATAGCTAATACGAAGTAAGTAAAAATAAAAAAGTAATAAATATAATATTTTGTATAGTTTGATTAAATGCAACATTAAAAATATAATCTAATTAATATAAATACATGAAATAAAAAGTGCATCTTTGGCACATCTTATTAATTATATCACAAAAGCTTAATTAACTTGATTCCAAACAAATAAATCAATTCTTCAGATATGATGTGTCTAAATGCTAAGTGTTATTTCTTTATACCCATCTTATTCCATTTATGATAAATAAATTATAAATACCAACAAAACTAAGATTACTTATTTCACTTGTTCCACCTAAGCTCTTGCATGTGAGGCCAAAACATGAGGCTTTATAAGAAAGTCAAACAAAAATTAATCAAAAGAGTATCTTGATCTAACTTGGCAACTCTTTCCAAATAAAAATATGCTAAAAATAGCTTGGCATTTTATAATATTCAAATATTTGTGTTTAAAGCTAGAGAAACATGTAACATGTAGTATCTAAATGACAATCATTCAAAATTATAAATAATATTTATTTTTAATTATCAATTATAAAATTGATTGAAATTTAGATTTGCATTATGTTTTTTTATTAAATTATCCCCATTTTTTAAATAGCATGTATCCTATACTTGATTTTTAGGATGGTGAATCAGATGGAAATTAAAAATAATTTTGTTGGCCCTACCTACTTAACAAGGAGAAGAGTGATCTAGAGACCACCATTATAGTTTCAAATTTATGATGCTTTTAGATTTTTTGAAGTCAAAAATATTTTTGTTTATAATGATTTATTCAAGATTAAGACAACCTTCAATTTCTCATATACAAATCACCCTTTTCATCATATTAAATTTTAATTGCTTTTCAGTTTTAAACTAATTTTAAACTTTCAAAAATATTAAATTATTTTTGTAATGCCAACATAGCTAGGAAGTAAAATTTATTAAATTGAATATTAGGCCTCAAAGGCATACATGGTACAAAGTAAGCCTACTGGTTTGTAGAGAAGGCTCCAAACTATTTTCTGGCGACCCCAATGGTGGTTTTGTAAATTGAGAAACATGTTGAGTGGGGTTTTAAATAGGTCTTTGCTTCGACTCCCTTAGGAAAAAGCTTAATCATTTAAAGTTTTTAAGTAGGTCTTCAGTTCAAATCTTGTGAAGGCAAAGCTCAATCAATACTAGACAAGTTTGATGCATGAATAACTCTTGAAGACAAAAGTACTCCCACAGTGAGGAGGTTTGGTGTGAAGCCAAATTCTAAAACTTTCACCACCATTATAGAAAAAAAACCCTAAAATAATATAGAAAAAAATCCTAAAACAAAATGTCAATAAGAATGGTTTGTACGTTTGTACTTTTTTGGAGGTTGGATTGCAATGTGTGCTAGTAAAACAAAATGAGAACTTTTTGGGATGTTGGATTGTAGTGTGTGCTAGTAAAAAAAATGAGCAGATAAACAATTAATGAAAGATATAAATTTGGGCATGCAAACACATTGTTGACACACTAAATACATTCTCATTGGTGAAGTACATTGTTGGCAATTTTCTCGAGAGCTTTTTATTAAGACTTTCCACCAACTAAATGCATTTTCTTAAAATTTCCTAAAGCCATTTCAACAAGTCCATTGTGCATACATTGTAATTATTGTAGTCCATGAAACCAGGTCTTTTTGAGGCATTTCTTCAAATAGCTCAAAGCTTCCACATTTTGCATACATATCAACCAGGTCACTTGAAACTACATTTGATGAAAAAATAACTTTCAATTATGGTTTGATGGATATTAATACCCTACTCTAGAGATCCAATTTTGGGTATAGACTGGCTGACATTGGCAAAGGTTGAGTAGTTTAGATTTGCACTTGCCAATTGGATTTTTTTTAAAACTTCCAAACCCTTTTCAGGATATTTGTTTTGTGCATACCTTGCAATCATAAAACTTCATGAGATCATATCACTTTGAGGCAATCTATCAAGCAGTTCACTCACCTGTTTACTTATTTCTAACTTCATGAGATCATATTACTTATTTTTCTTCTTCATCACTTGGTCCTTCAATGAAGAATTATTTTAGTATGGTATTGTCCTAAATTGCAATCACCTATGTGTTAGAATAATTGAGAGGGGGGTGAATCAGTTATCCACAAACCTAATCACAAAATGTATATCCAAAAACAATTTACTAAAACTTCTACAGCTCGGTAACATAAAATAGTATTTTGTCTATGCTTTTACCGATTACCAGTTAATAACATATAGTGATTACCAATAAAATCCAATATGCAACATGTAAAGTATGACAACAAACAATCATCACAGTCAACACATAACACAAGAGATTTAACGTGGAAACCCTGTAAAGGGATAAACCACTTGGGATCGGTAACCCAAAATTTGTTCACTCTTCTGAAGTGAGGTCGGTGAAGACCCAACCATGTTAAAGGTTAAAAACACACTATGAGGTGTGACATTGTTAGAGGATTTTAGACCAACCGTTATCGTCCAACTAGCATTCACTATGGGGTTGACAGGATAACAAATGTACACTCTATGAATGACATTACAAGACTTTCTAGTCCACTCTGTTAAGAGATTTATCTATTTACAATGGTTAAAATGTAACAATAGGTGATTTGATTACAACACAACTTCAATTGAAGATTATTAGATCTATATTAAGCTCATTCAAATCCTTTTATCAATATATTAATTTTGTTTCAATCAATATTTAGTAACTTACTATAGCTCGGTAATCTCTGCAGTTTGGTTCTCCTTAACCAGTTTGATCAGGCATGCATGAAGCTTGTTCACATGATATATCTATAGTCTTCTTCTTCCGGCATGATTTCATCATGAAATCCTAGTCTCTTAAATAGACAAGTAAACCATTTTAATTCCATCCATCAGATTTTGCTGCTTAATCTCCTTTGTTGATTTTTTTGCTTAAACCTTCCTCGTCTGATGTTTTAGTAACATGTTTTATTTCAATCCCTTAGATCTTCTTCAAATTATGTTAGCCATTGATCTTCATAACAAACATTATCTTCATCTCTGATTACGAGGTACTTTCCAGCTCATCAACTTCCATCAGCTAAACTAATCATTTAGTTCTTTTCTCCTACTTGGTTAACAAAGAAATGCATCAGTGAGCACAAGCTCAGTTTATACTATGCTCGGTATACACTACACTACGTTGGTGTATACTGATATGCTTCTTTAACCGACTACACTGCTTTGTGTATTTTTCTCTATCCTTCATCATAGATGAATGCAACATAATCAAGTCAATAACATAAGGTCATAGAGTCATCCATAAGTTACCCAATATATTTCTTATCCTTATCTGTCATCTCCATCTTCCTCATGTAGATATATCTATTCTTCATCTCTTTTCTTCTTCTTTTTATAGATGTTTGGGTATAGTAACTTACAAGATAAGTATTCTCAAAACTAGTTGACATCAGTGAAAACATATTACTAATTTAATCATCTTACATATCTAATCAGAAACTTAGTGATCTCAAATCACAGATCTTCAAGTCATACAATTTATTCAAATCAGTTGTAGTTCATCACTATGTTCTCTACAATTTAATGATTGTTCAAAACCTTCCTTAATGTATTTACATTATACATTTGCATTTAGGACTTTGTAATTGTACTTAATGCATACCTAATTCAAATGTGGGTCCTCTAATATCTCCAAAACTATGCAAAATCAAGGTAGGGCCTTATTTTTAGGTGTCCTCTATTTTCCCTCCAATCACAAAATTTATCTCATCTGTTAGGCCCTATTTCAACTTTTGGGGCCTCATAATTCAATCCCAAAATCATAATCAGTTGTCTGTTCATATCTCACATATATGGATTGAATGTGACCCACCAATCAAATTTTAGCTAATTCCAAGTGGGTAAGTTGAGTAGTCAACTTGTCCCTAGGATTTTGAGCCCAAATTTGGGGTTGGGGTCCTTCACAAAGCATTTGTGGGGTTTCTAGATCCATAGTCGACATGCTTAATTATATCTCCCAATTTTACTATAAAAACAACCCTCATACCTCATTTTGGGATCATGAAATCAATTGCAAGGTGAAAGCCCCAATTTCATGACAACAAGCGATTACAAGGTGGAAGCCCCAATTTGGTGACATCTTATGAAGTGAGGTCTTTCTATTGAAGACTACATCCATCTACATCAAGCATCTACATTCTCTCTCAAGTATTCAAGACACCAAATATATCATTGTCTACATCATCATAGAGTCTCAAATAGATCATAAGGATGGCTAGGAATACTATTTCCATCTAGGGTTGGGTATGATTTCTATTTTATTTTTAAATCAATGCATTGGTGCTTCATATTTACATGTTTATTTTCATACATTCAATCATACATTGATTGTGTTTACATAATAGGGTTTCACTCTATCAGACATAGGGTTAGATCTAGGCATTTTCTTATGCATTTCATCTCATTAGAAATTCAGACATACTCTAGATTCACAAGCACTATAAATTTTCTCTATCATATGGCTATTCATGGAGGTGGAAATCACTAGAATGGAGACTCCAACAGTCAGAAACTTCAGATTAAAGTAATACTTTCTCCATTTTATTTCCATGTGTACTTTTTCTTACCTCTCTCTCCTTGCACTTACTTTCATAAATCAAAATTTTCTTTTACATTTATATTTCCTTGTCATTATCTATTAGTATTCCCACAAGACAACCCTACAAACCATAGATCTCTCATTGGCACCCTTACTTCATTGGCTTTTCTAATCGGATTTGTCTTGTACGATAGTTTTGTATTCTAATATATGCTAGGGGATGTAGTACCCCTATAGCACTACATCCCATTTTCCATTATGAAAGTACATGTATGCATTGGATTATGATACCACTGAGAGGGATTTGAATCAGTGGTATATCAATTTCAACCAGATCTTAAATAGTCTTTAGAGAAACTTGAAATATAATAATTGCGAAGATATTAAGACCTTTTGATCAACTCAACATAATCAACCATAATGAATACGAATAGAAAGTATCATTTCAAAAACATTGATACATAATGAAGATTGTGTTCAAATAGATCAAATGAACAACATTGAATATAAAGAACTCTAAATCAAACACCTAAGGTAGTCAAGACTTGTATGAAAGTACGGATCATAACAAAATAAATTTTAAAAACTAAATTATATAACATAGACAAGTGAATCATATCTAGACCAAATAGAAAACTTGAATGACACAATATTTCTTGAGTGGAAACCCTCTTAGGGAATAAAACCACTCAAAATTGTCTCACTAGCTTATCTGAATGCTTTTTACAAATGCCTCACTAGCTGTGTTGTCTCACTAACAAAATGCATCACTAGCTAGTGTATATGTCTCACTAACTGTTCTATCTCACTGATAGTCATTTTCAATGCCTCACTGACTATATCTCAGTTTACAATATCTTATTTTCATATAGAATTAGAATGTTTTTACAAAGAATGGTTATCCCAACTTAATACAACACATGATTAATTATATGTGACACTTTATACTAAAAAATGAATCATATCAAATTAAAAAAAAATAACATTCTTCTAAAAATATTACTGCTTTTGAAATAATGTGCAAAATAATGCAAATGAAATGAATATTTCTTGTAAACCCCACAATCTCTTTCTCTGTACAAGGATAATGTTCCCAATATCATGTGTATATAATGTTCCTCACACAAGAACTGAAAGACAACTACCATGAAACTAATTTTACACCTCATCAAAACTAATTATGTACCTTCTCTTTCAAAACATTTGAATAATAATCATATGTCAAATTGATTGTGTAAACTATTCATATTTAACTGAATTCCTTAAAAGAATAATCAATTTGTTTTTGAATAAGTATATTTGTCCCCAAGTAATAGTATTTTAATAATGAAATCACTAAATAAAAAATGCCTTTTGTTTCTCTTTTAACAAATCCAAAGTAAGTTGTCTCGTGATACCAAGCACTAGTAACAAGAACCTTTCTCATATCTAAACAAAGTGATAGAGGTTCCTAAACGAATCCCTTAATCATGTACACAACATTATGAAGGAAAAAGACCATGCAAAAGACACGCTCAAAAGGGATTTGAAAAAGTTTAATTTGAAACAATGTAATAATACCCTACTCAAGTAGACATAGAAGGGTTTGAAAACATAAAGACCCTTGACCAGGGTTGAAGCATTTTGAATAGATAGATAAACCTTGACAAAAACAAATTATTAGATTAATAATAAACATTATTATAAAAAAAAATTGTAGACTCATAAGGGTGATCAAATGCGTGTGGAAATAAACCCTAACTAATAGCAATAACTCTTTTTCAAGAAACAAAAATCAACAATAATCACTATGAAAGATTAAGTCTCCAAGAAATATAAAATCCCAAGATATACAAATCTTTGTCTTCAAAGAAATATAGGTATACAACTTAGCACACAGAACCTGTATTTATAACATGTTTAGCAGAGATAATACAAGGTGTTATCACAAAAAATATGTTAAAAAAGATAAGAAGACAACTCTTCAAATTAAAAAAATAAAATTGAAGGATGGAAACATAGAGGTAGGATGCCTATTAAGAAGAATCTTGCAACCTCCTCAAAATCCCGTATGATTTTCTTTTGAAACCCTTTCAAGATTCTCTTCCAATCTCCATACAAACCAAATCTCTATTGTAATCCCAAAACATATTGTATACACTCAACATTCCATCATGCCCTTCCTTTGTGAGTCATTCCCTGGATCGGGACTAAGCTTAGGGCTCTTTTACAAATAAATACAAATGTATTTGATAAGCATCAAAGGCATCACTTAACATTCCAATAATGAAGGAATTATTATTTCATTAACCTCAACTTAAATGTTGATGACATTAACACAAATTTGGTGCCTAATGTTATTCTAATTAAATATGTAAACATTTCCACATAATTATGCAATGATGACCAAAAGGCTTGCCAATATCCTTTGTAAAATAACCATGACCTTCTTTTCAAATGAAAATACCAAGTCATACTTGGTAATAGTGAACATGAATATAATGACCTTGTGTTTCAAATTATCCATCATGTAAGATGATTATGAATTGAGTTAATGAAACTATAAGTAAACTTGGTCATCAATTTTGACATGTAATTTGATTATGAATCCAATCAACTTATCATCAATCATATCATATGTAAACTCAGTAATACTATATATAGGGTCAAGTGTGATGCAAGTTACCATCAGACATATGAATGCATTACCATGAAACATATGACTACAAATATGATATTATCATCAAATGTGTATCATATCAACCACTGGATGTATGTCATTAATCAAAGTACTCAATGTCATGTGTAATTTCCCGAATGTCAAATGCTCATGAAATCATGCATCAAATTGCAAGCAATGCAAAAATAATAACTACTATGTATATACACGGTCAAGTAATGTCATGAGTTCTCAAGTACTAAGTAATGTCATGAGCCATGCATTTTGAACCAGTTAGTGTTTGGGCATCAAGGACAAAAAAAAAATTAGATAGGAGCAACAATATGTCTTCAACCATATTTACAAGTTTAAAATAATCCTTTTGCTTTATTATCTTTATTTTTTCTAGAAGTCAACTTGGTAGGTTGAGGAAGTGATTGTGTGGTAGTGCTTCTATCTCTTATATTTACAAACCCTTGTCATCTACTAGCTCAAAAAACTTCTTTACCTACCTTGTCATAATCATTACCATGGACATATAATTTTAGTGGAACATGTGATCCTCATACTTTTGATTCTCTAAACCTTATAGAAATATTTCTACAATATTTTTTATGTGACATTCTCTATTCTTAAAATATAAAGTTAATAATTATTGATCTTATAGTTATTGACTCTATATATTTTCTTTGTTTTGGTAAAATGGCTAAAGCATCTATCCATAAGATTATACCCTAATGTGTGGTGAGTTTATCTTGGAAAGAAGACCAAATGATAGCACAACCATTATTTTTCTTCTCTTCACATAGTTAATAATACCAAATGAATTGGTACAATCTTTAGTATAAATATTTCATTACAACTTTTTGTCAATATAAACATGGTGAAGACCAAAGAGATTCTCTATTTAATAGAACTAATTAGTTGTATCCATTCCATCAAACTTTTCCATATCCATCTTTCATGTGAAGTGCCTAGTAATATAATTAATAATTATTTAGGCGATGGTGTATCCTTAGATCTAAATCAAACCCAAAAGCATCAAATTCCTTCAAATAAACATTGAATTCTCAAATCTTGTGATGCAAATATACTCCCTTAGATTACATAAAACTCACAATAGAATCATTTTTTTATAATGTCAATGCCTCCACCTTTAATGTCAAATGTGTATCCTTAACTTTGGTATTTTCTTTTCATATAGATTCAACATATGTCAAATTCATCTCCCCAATTACAAGATGATTTGTGTTTGGATATTTTCTAGGTTTGATAGGATTCCTTTTGTCATTGCAATGTTTTGTTAATATGAAACATGTAGTGAAGACCAAAGAGCTTCTCTATTTAATATAACTAATTATATGGGTCCATTTGTATATCCATCTTTTGTGTGAAGTTTCTATCCATATAATTATTAAGGCGATGATGCATACTTAAATCTAAATCAAACCCAAAAGCATCATGTCCTTTAGGAGAAACATTGTATTCCCAAATCTTGTGATGTTAATATTATACTCCCTTAGATTCCATATCACCCACAAGAGAATCATTTTTTATTATGTTGACACCTCCACCTTCAATGTCAAAATTGTATCCTTGACCCTAGTTTTTTCTTCCCTTATAGATTAAATATATGTCAAGTCCATCTCCTCAACTACTAGATCATCCTTGTTTGGAAATTTTCTAAGTGTGATAGAATTCCTTCTCTCATTGAAAACTTTTGTGAATATAAAACATGGGGAAGACCAAAGAGGTTTTCTATTTAACCAAACTAATTAGTTAGGTCCTTGTCATCAAAAAAATTGCATAGCCATGTTTCACATGAAGTACCTAGCCATATAATTATTTTTGAAATGATACATCTTTTGATCTAAAATCATACCCAAAAACATCACGTCTCTTAGGAAAAACATTTTATTTCAAAATCTTGTTATGTGAATCTACTCCCTTAGATTCCATAGCACTCATAAGAGAATCATTTTTTATAATGTTGACACATTCACCTTCAATTTCAAAATTGTATCCTTGACCTTGGTATTTTCTTCCCTTATAAATTAAATATATGTCGAATCCATCTCCTTAATTACTAGATCATCCATGTTTGGACATTTCCACGTGTGATAGGATTCCTTCCCTTACTTCTTGTCCCTACAATGCTGCACACAAAAATTATGTAATATATTACATTAAATGAATCAAAATAATCTAAAAATTTATTGTAACTTATAAGGGCCTAAATATTAGTTGTAAAAAACCTCCAAGAAATTCCTTGAGTTTATGCTTTCAAAGAAAAAATGGTGAAAACCCTAATTTTTTAATAAATCCTTTAATTTCGATCCACGTGACCTCAAATCTAGATTGTATATCCAAAATCTCCTTTATTAACCCTCCAAAAATTAGAAACAAAAAATTGTTGTTTTACCTCTTGAAGTAAATTAGGAGGAAACCTAATTTCACAATAGCTCATGCAACACCTCAGGTTCAACCATTTTGGTAGGTCCTGACCACCCCGCCATGATCTCCCCGGTGGTTCATATAGGAACTATTGCCATTCAAAATTGAGTAGTATTTGTTGATTTATTTAAGATTTATTTCTATTATATAAATTTTAAAAATCAACTTAAAAAATACTATAAATGAACTTATATATAGATTGTAACAACTTCAATATATTTTTGATCAGTCCTTTAAAAGTAAAACTAAAAGAATCACCAAACTAAAAGAGAAATGAATGTCACAATTCAAAGTCTTGAGTAAAAATATTATCTTGTTTTGCACCATCAATGACAATATCACGATATATTGCCACTTATAATGAAATGACTTGCATGAAAAAAATATAATATGAAATATACTAAAAATGCTTGATATACATGAAAATGATAAGCTACTTTGAAGAATCACACCTCTAAACATCCCCAATAAAAACGTATTTCACAATATATTAATCATATAAACCAAACCAACCACTAACACTTATATATACTATACATATGCCTTGAATGCCACCCATACTAACTCAACTATTTATATAAGACTATATTACTACAAAGTCAACCCATGACAAATACAATTTAAACAAAAACCCATCCAGCACTCAAAATTAAAAAAATTCATATTTCTTTTATCTCATATTAGCTTTTGTATGAACTAAAGGAAACAAAGACATAAAATTTCCATCTCTCCAAAACCACATCGAGTTTTAACGATATGCCATTATAACCAATCTTTCGTTTATGTAATTTTTGTACAATCCTTTTGTACTTCAATAAATTGCAAGTTTTCCATAAGTTGCTCATGGTTTGTCTTCATATTTCCTGATTGCATCTAAAGTCTAGATTGAACTACCCATTACGAACAGGTTGAAATGTATGATGGTCCATCTGGTCAATTGTTTGTTCTATTATAAGTAAGAAAACATAAGGCATATATTTTGGGAATGCCAGTTTGTGAAAAAATGATGGAATGTTCTTTTCAATAATCTGCCTGCTATATTTCAGCACAAATTAAGCTAGAAAGAGGTTCTTTTTGGGATCGGTTTACATATTAATATTATTGTTGATGATATAAGAGATGTTATTTTGTTGCATATT
Source organism: Chamaecyparis obtusa (assembly GCA_027943335.1). NCBI lineage: Eukaryota > Viridiplantae > Streptophyta > Pinopsida > Cupressales > Cupressaceae > Chamaecyparis > Chamaecyparis obtusa. The sequence continues at coordinate 458,458 of BSBK01006800.1, forward strand.
TGAAAAACAAGATGTAAAGCTATCATTGATCATCTTCGTATGATATTTTCTATTATCTTACATCTCTATTCTCTCTACTATAGATTAAGACTGAAAAAAATGTAAAGTTGAACATTTAAATTCAACAAATCAAAGCTCAAATTACACAACTGCATGGTAATAAAAAGGTCAACATGGAGCAGAATTTAAGAGATCTTCTACAATACTGATGGTATTGGACAAATGAACTAATGTTAAGTTTTAATTTGATTGTCATCTTGGTGGTCATCTTACAGTCTTTAAATGCAATCGTTCACATAATAATTTGTATTCAATCAATAAATAAATGAACTACATGGAACTCTCCTTTTCTATAAAATTAGCATAGAAAAAAAACCCACATCGAACTCTTCTTTTCTATAAAAATTAGCATAGAAAAAAAAACCACATCCAACTCTTCTTTTCAATAAAAATTATCATAGAAACTATTTTTACACTTTATAATATATTCTGAATACATTTTTCATGCAAAATAATTGATCATCATTCTACAAATTGGGATGACCTTATCTGCAGTTAGATGCTCTACCGCTGAGCTATAGATCCATATATTCACAAGTCTTTCAAAACTATTATAATTACCAAATATATGTAAAAGAAAATAAAATCAATTAAATTTTTAGAGCATTTCGCCTTCAGTCCTAGCCAGTTCTACCATTGATATTTTCTAGAAAAGAAGTTATGTAACATGTTTAGAATTAAGAAATAAACGCAACAAATTGGACATTCATTATTCCTCATTGTTGCTTAGGACTCAAACATATTACTTGCAATTTGTATATATCCTTATCAGATAATGGTATTTTTCATGTTCCCTAATTAAATATAATTTAAAATGTTTAAATCATTTTATATAATATAAATATATGTTTGGATTTGAATTGGCTCCATTACAAATTGATAAATGCTTTAAATATTGGTTATCTGTAAATGTATGGAAGACGAAGATCTAAGAAAAAATTCCACAGGAAGCATAGGCATTTTCTATGCAGTTCATTTTTGCCAAGTATCAGGAGGGTTGGGAGACCTAAATCTTTTATCATTCCTACCCCAACTACTGTCTTGGAACCTGCTCCTCAAGACTTGCAGAAAGACTAAAAAACTTCCAGATGATCTCTTTCTGCATCATGTCTCGAATCTCCATCAAAAGGCTATTCTGGGTAAGTTTAATAATTTCTCTCCAGACAAACAAACTTTGTTCAAATGGGTTGAAGATTATTGGACTAATGCGAATGATTTATTCTTTATTGATCAAAATGAGGGCATTTCCATGGAAATATTTAACTCTTTTGTAGACAAAGAGTTAATCTTTTAGAACAAATCTTGGTTTCTTAATGGTTTGGGTTGTTTCTTGAAATATTGGGAGCCCAAAATTTGATTCTTCTCATGCTAATTTTATCTCATGTCCTTGCTGAATTCAATTTCCAAATTTACCCCTACAATATAGAGACTTTAAAGTAATATAATTTTTGGGTGATCATCTTGGCTCCTTCTTAATTATGATACCAAGGCCTTCAAGGACCCAAAAACTTTGGTTAGGGTCTCCATTTTGGTAGATTTTAACACCCCCTCCTAAATTCCTACATATCTCTACTTCTACTAGCTTTTGGAGGCAAAATAAAATGATTATGCACTTGGTGTCATCAGGTTTTCCATGCCTCCTTGTTTTGCAACTCAAAACCTGAGATGTCTAAGGTCTGTGAAGATTCTGAAATACAAAAACTTTGGATCTAAACTTAGTATCTCACGTACCTGTAGTCCACCCAGTTACTGCCACCTTGTAACCAGATATTCTTCTTTCCTCTATTAAGTCCTCTAGTTTACAAATATATGGAGTTGAACAAGTATTGCATCATTAGATTGAAAAGGAAAATTCTTTCTCACTTGAAGAATGCTTGAGAGGAGAGAAAGTTAGCAATCAAGATTCCCAACTTCAATCCAAAGACTCTTTTCCGAAGGAAGTAAAATTAAAACATAAATAATTTATCATTTACAAAATGAGCATCTTGATCTTTGACATCCAAACATCATGGATGTTCCTACAGTTTCTACAAGTATTCATGAAGTAGATGGCATTCTCCTTGATCTTCAAAATATTTTTCAAAAGAAAAAGTAGAGGAATTTTCTCATGCCTTAGCAAACAGAGTGGGTTCTGAGTCGGTGGATGAATTAGATAAATATGACTTCTCTAAGATACTGTCAGCCTCAAAACCAGACAACGTAGATCTTAAGGAGAGTTTCTCTCCTCCAAGAAAGGGCACAAAACCCAATAGAAATAAGACTCGTGAAGAAATTACAGCAGGAATCCAATCTACTCTTAATTTAGATTGTTAGTTCCTACCAGGGAGGGTTGATACATTAAACAATGATTAAACATTTCCTCAGCATCCAATAGCATTGCTCCATTTTCCTAGCGTTACATTTTTTTCCTATGTTTGCTAGTTTCATCAGCGAAGCTGCATACTGTTTAGCAGATATATTAAGTTTTTTGGACTCTTCTATTGGTCAATTTTACATTCCAAGATGGAAGGTATGTTCACGAGGTGGCACATCCCTCTAGGAACTGCTATGCTTGCGATGGGCTTGGACGTTGTGCCTGCACATTTAACAATATCATAGTTGATGTGGTGGAAAGGAAAAGCTCTTCTTCCATTGATAATTGCATTGTCCCTGTTGTCTATTTCTCCATTGGCAAAGATTGTGTTGTTGCCACATACCTGGCGACATAGCCATATAAAAATTGAATTTTTTTGTAGTGGTCACCGATCTTTAAGCCATATGAAAGTTCATTGAATTAGTGGTGTTGTTAGGTCGCAACAATGAATGTAAGCATGGAGAAGTGTTCAAGATTTGGTGCTTACAATCATTAACTAGTTTTGTTCAAGCAATTGGATGCTAGCTACTAGTGATTCTTTCCCTTGGTAAACTACGTTGTGTGTGGGGAAACAACACCCTTCGAATAGTAGGGCACCACTACCAATAATATTCCTGCTAGAATAAGGCCACATGAACCATGCAAGTACATTTTGTTCCACCATTTTTAAACCTGAGTGTCTTAAGGTGTGTAAATGAGGGAAAACACCATTAGTTTTTATTTTGAAATTTTTTTATCTTCCCAAATTTAATTCAGTCTATTTCATTTTAGATGAATTATCTTTAAATTTTCAATGATGTTTTGATTGGATTTTTTAGAACTTTACTACCCTTCTTCATGAACATCACCAAGTGATAATGTTGCATATTTTGGAGGCCATTTTCTGACTTTTTATGTGTTCCTTAGTTAGCATGAATATCAATTCAGTTGAGGTGATGATATCGCTGGGGTTTCTAGCTACCATTGGGTAAGCTTCTAGTTCCATGAAATTTACACAACAACTGATAAAAACTTCCAATTTTCATAGTTTGATAATGGTGATTAGTGTGCTCTTTTGGGTTCTCATTCTACTTTAGAAATAAATTTAATCTATCCTTCTATTTTATAGTTTGACCTTATTTTGCTCCTTCCTCCTCCCCTATATTCTGAAATTGCCCTGCCAAGTGCTGGAAAAAACTATGATGCACTACAACTCTTGTTTAAAATGGAGAGCATGGAGAGCATGTTAATTTCCTTAAAGAAAATGAAAATTTTTGTGTAGAATGTTAGGTACATTAATGCCCCTAACAAGATACTTCTCATGGAGCACCAAGTAGACTCTTGCAGAGAAGACATCATCCTTTTGCAAGAAACTAAATTTTTAGGCTCTCAACTTTTAAAGAAATTATATTTTTATCAGTTCCTAGTAAACGGAGCATTAGGGCATTCATCTATAATTTGGAAAAATAAATCTACTTCAATTGATCACATTGTTTTTGGAATACATTAAGTGGGTTTGGAACACTCCATCTCTCATCTTGGACCAAATAAAGATGGTTATCTTAGGAGGTGATGCTAGAGCATCCTAGGGTAGTTGGAAGTCTTGTATGTTGGAGTGTTTATGTGTTACTCAGTTGCAGCTTTGACCGAGGAGATCAGTCATTGAAGGGCTCGATCACTGAAGGGAACTCATAAACTTCTAGCACTCAGCAAAACCTCTACTCGGTGATGTTTGTGGTGCTTGGTCAATGTGCTTGCTCGGTGATGCCTAGCTGACTCAGTTGTTTTACTAGCGCTTGATAGTTTTGGGTTACCGACTAGAGTTCTTGGAGATTTGATTGGCCCACTTGATGTATTTCATGTTGGTAGCTTGTGTTGCATTCTCCTATGTGGATCTAGAGGTCAACATGGAGAATTAATTATTTGTGAGGCTATTTGAGAGCTAAATGATGTTGCATTTAATATTTGTTTGTTTTAGGAGCCGACTTGGCTTAGGAGTTAATTGTTTCTTCCAACCAACTTGTGGTTGAAGAGATATATTAAAGGAAGGTTTGGGTAGTTTTTTAGAGGAGTTAGGGAGGAAAAAAAAGGATAGTAATTGGATCCTGTGAGATCTTGCAAATTAGATTGTTTATCTGATATTTGTAAAAGCAGAGCTAGCAGTTGTATGCTTGGAGACAAGGAGATTGCTTGGTGGCTTACGAGCTCAAGTTTAGATCTACCTTAGCATTTCTACCAGTGACTAATGTGTTACAAAGTTGGACTAGCTAGAGGATTGCAGAATTACTATTGTAATTGTTTGCATTTAGCCCTAACCCGAAAGGCCTTAGAACGGAGCATGTTGAATGAAATTCTATTTGAGCATTATCTTGTTGCGTTTCTAATGTATTGTTGTTGCTAGTGTAGATTGGTCAATCCATTTTGGTATTTTCCTTGTTGCACTGGGCCAGGTGGTATCAGAGCTTGAATTTCTTGAGTGTGTAAATCGATCGCCGAGTTGAGGCAATTTGCACCAAGACCTTGGGTTGGTGGTGTAATACCCCAAAAATGGGCTATAAGTTGATTAACCTCCTACATCTACAAATCAAATGAAATCAACATCGAAGTCCTAATCTAAGGCACATCTAAACATCATCGAATCATAACTGATTATCTTAAATTCTGCATCGGGGAATATTCCTAGCAATATTCCTAATTATCTTAATTATCTTTAATTTAATGATCATTTGGCAATAAATCACATTTATCTTAAGTTTGATTAATTGAATATTTTCATATTTAATTAATTAAATTTAATATCTTGCCACTTAATTGTGTAATTAAATTTAATTCTATCTCTTATTAATTGTATTATTTAATTTTGACAATAAATCCAATATTCTATGAATAATTGATTAAATTCTTATTTAATTGATTAAAGCAAGTTGTCATTATTTAATAATATAGTTTTTAATAAAAGTTTGATAAAATAGTTAATTAACCCATAAATTAATTATTTTATTTCAAAAATCAGTTAAGTTGAGAATAAATCACTTTATTTATTTATTAAATCATAATGATCCATGTGCACATTCAAGGACCAGTTAAACTCAAATTGGAAAATCAATGCAAGTTGTTAGCTTTAAACTCAACATCTTTTTGAGTTTTAAAGTTGATCTAAACTTCTAATTCAAGTTGAACTGTGCTTTTGCATGATTTTTGTGACTTAATTATCTGTTATTTAAAAATAACCCAAAAATCAACCTGAGTTATTTGAGTGATTTATGGCTTTTTCTCATGCACCTCCAAAGCCCTGGATTTCTATAAAACCAAGGCTCAGCTCTTCATAATTCATCTCTAAATCTCTTGCAAATTGTAAACTTACTCTACAAGAATCATAGCATATCAGATTTGGAGAATTTGCACAATTGGAGCTTGAAAGATAAATTTGAGGATTCGAAGCTTTGTGAGATCAATTTCAAATTCATAGCTTTCATATTATTGTTAGAATTTTCATTCTCATATCATATCATATCTAGATTAGCATTGCATATCAATTTTCATATTAGCATAGATTCATATCAGTTTTCATCATATTATTGCATAGAAAATATCAAAAAAATAGATTAATTGCATTCAATTCATATCTAGATCAATTGCATTCAAATCCTTCATTTAGGTGTCGTCTAGGTCACTGATCTCGATAGCAATCTGAGAACATTAATCTCGCACCTACTAGAAGGTAGTAAATTGTTTGGTTAAATTAGATTTCAATTTTGCACGATTTTGATTTTTGCTAACCTCTAATGTTTTACTAAAGTGTTGTGTCTACAGATCAGGTACAATTTTCACACACACATTTTCTGGCGCCCACCGTGGGGCCCTGAAATGGGCTTCCCTTCATTTATATCAATCTTCTATCATTTCTCTATCAGAACTCCCCTGTTGCTGCCTGTTCTAGTGGTATTCTCAGTAGGACATTATTTTTTGTTTCTTTTTTGCTTGCAAAAAAGAAAAAAAAATTTTTTTTGGCACTTTTTCTATCAAAATTGTCCATACAGCGTGATTTTTAATTTTGGTCCGTACAGTTGTTGTACGAGTTTTCAGACTGCCGTACGAGTTTTTTTAGACTGTCATTTCATCAGATACCCAGTGTCGTCTGGGAGCATACCCACTGTCTTACGAGTTTCAGTGTCAGGTTTCAACTATCGTATGGTAAGAGACCCACTTTCGTACAAGTTTCGATATCAGGTTTCAACTGTCGTATGGTAAGAGACCCACTGTCGTACAAGTTTCAACGTTAGGTTTCAATTTTCGTATGGTAAGAGACCCACTGTCGTACAAGTTTCAGCGTCAGGTTTCAATTATCATATGGTAAGAGACCCACTATCGTATGAGTTTCGGCATCAGATTTCAACTGTCGTATGGTAAGAGACCCACTGTCGTATGAGTTTCAGCGTCAGGTTTCAATTTTTGTATGGTAAGAGACCCACTGTCATACAAGTTTTGGCATCAGGTTTCAACTGTTGTATGGTAAGAGACCCATTATCATATGAGTTTCGACATCAGGTTTCAACTGTCGTATGGTAAGAGACCCATTGTCATATGAGTTTTGGCATCAAGATTTGACTGTCGTATGGTAAGAAACCCACTATCATATGAGTTTTGGTATCAGATTTCAATTGTCGTTTCATTTTGGCAGGCAGTTTGTCAGATTTGATTTTTGGATTTTGACTGACAGCTAACCCTAACAATTGAAATTTACTATTTCTGATTGATTTCTACTAGTTTTGATTGGAAAAAGTGCAAGAATTGCTCAAAATCAGGTAAACATCTACTAAGCGCGTTGCGAGGATCTCAAGTATTCCACTTGTGCTGATAATATTTCAATTTGGGGCTTAAAATAAATCTCTCGTGTGTCTAGCTTGGGTGATTCTTTTCATGCTTTTGTTTTACACACTTGCATAATTGATACTAGGTTGTGACCCCTTAAGGATTCATTAAGTAGTCTCAGATACTTGTGATTGATCTTGATTGCTATCTTGGGTTATTGGACTCGCTAATCCGTCGGCCCCTCATTCCACCCCGTGGTTGCAATCTCAGCGCCATAAAGGGGAGGGGTCAATAGGAAAGAAGCGTTAAGTGTTCCACTTGGCAACCCTTTTGTGCTTTTAGGAACTCACTTTTTTTCTAAGTTGGGGACTCATTTTTAGCTTGTGTGAGGTGTTAAGTGTTCCACCTTGTGGACTCATCTCATATTCACTTTAAGCGTTAAGTGTTCCTCTTTCTGCTTTTTGGATACTTTTGGTAGATTTGCTTTTGGAAACATACATCTGTGCTCACATAGTAATTAGGCCCTATGAACACTATTCGTGATTCTTGAGAGATTGGATTCCCAGTGAAATCCTTCTTGATGATAGAATCCTTGTAGATAGGGAGGATACTTAGTGCGTTTCACATTCAACTCGATTAGTGCATCTTCTCTTATTGATCGATACATTCTCTCCCAGGAGAGGTTGATAGATCATGTGGGGTTGACATCATGAGCTTTGGTGAATCAAAATTGGTTAGTGCACCTTCTCTTATTGATTGATACATTCTCTCCTCGGAGAGGTTGATAGATCATGTGGAGTTGACATCATAGACCTTGGTGAAGCAAAACTTTGTCTTAGCATGTCGGATTAATCTGCTTGCTTTATTTGGGTTAAAAGTGAAAAGGTGTCAAAAACCTTGGATCTGGAGCCAAGTCCCCTTGTGGTATACTATTGTGAGTCACCTTTAGAGAGGGTTAACTGTAGCAGACAATCCCTTCACAGGGAAAATTGCGTTGATGGAACCTCAAGCGGTAATAGCCATTTTCACCGTGGTAGTGACAGTCGCTATATAAATGTCCTTGTGGAAGAAATCTCCACGGGTATGGTTCATTGTTGGGTTGTCAGATCTCCCTAGCAGCTCCTAAAGATTAAGTTCTCAGACTGTGTCAAAACTCTGGTGCGCTGGGATTGGAGTTCACCCCTTTGGATCATAAAAGTTGTAGAGTCAAACCATTACTAAAAACCCTAGCGAGGCCAAAGTTTCATTTTCTAGGGTATATGTGCGTCATTGCAAAACATTTTAGAACGTACACAATTAACACTTCTAAGGATTAGAATGAATAAGTCACTTGATTGTTCATGCGCAAGGTTTCTTTTGCCCTTGTTCATTTTTTTCAGACATGCTTGAAATCACATGCTTGCTATTTTGCATGCTTGTTTATCTATCTGGTTATTGAAAATGGACAAATCTGTTACAATCCTCAAATCTAGACATTGAAATTTGCAAACAATCCGAATCTGCAAACTCAAAATTTTGCAAAAATTGACATAAAATCCTTTCTGGAGTCAAAAATCATTTTAGGAAGTCAAAAGTCATACGATTTTTTCAAGTGTCATTTCATTACAACCCATCTGTCGTATGATTGAGTACCCAGTGTCGTACGAGTTTCCATGCTAGCAAATTCTCAAAGTCAAAATCTTGCAACTGTCATATGAGATTTCCAAGTGTCATTTCATTACAACCCATCTGTCGTATGATTGAGTGCCCAGTGTCATACAAGTTTCCATGCCAGCAAATTCTCAAAGTCAAAATCTTGCAACTATCGTATGATATTGTCAACTGTCATTTCATTGCTACCCAACTGTCGTATGGTGAACTACCTAGTGTCGTATGAGTTTTTTATGCCAGAAAATTCAAAAGTCAAAATCCTACTTTCAACTATCGTATGATATTCTCAACTATCGTTTCATTACCTACCAACTATCGTACGAGCTTTTCAACTGTCATTTCATAGCATACCCTCTGTCATAAAAGTTTTGAAACTATCGTACGAGTCTTGCAATTGTCGTATGAGTTTTGCAACTATCGTACGAGTCTGCAGAAAGTCATTTGGGAAAATTTTGAAAAGTTGTCAGAATTGCCAGATACTTTAGCTTTTTCAGCCTATTTCCAAAATCTGTCGAACAAATCATTGTGTCAAGAATAGAGTAGTAGCCATTGAAAATTAGTATACATGTCTCAAAGAATCAGTACACAAGAGGAAGAAGCTCTAATCACCGCTATGATGAAGCAGCTGCAAGCTATGCAAGTCAAACTTAACAAACTTGAGAAAGAAAAGGAACCTAAAGAGTTCTTCATGGAAGCTCTATGTCCTTTTCCATTTGATAAAGACTTGCACATGTCACCTTGCCCCTGGAAAGAATTTGAGCAATGTGATAACCCTTATGATACCTCTTCCACGGAGAGTGAGACATCCAACTTTGGAGACTATGATGACTATGATGACAGACAATGTAATGATACCTATGACACCTATGTTCCTAAGAGTCCTCCTCGTCGTGTGTTCCTACTTACTACAAATGGGCCGTCACATTGGATAGATCATGATGGTGATCCATATGATTCTAATTTTGAAAGAGATTTTGATGGCTTTTGTGGACAATACCTTGATTATGATCCATCTACTACTGCTGAGGACTATAAAATGCATCGTGCTAGCTTGAAGCATCAATACTACAAGGATCTCTCCTCTAAGGACTCTCCTGCTGAAAATAAAGATTATCTTCTCATGTAAGATCATGTTAATGCTAAACCTTTGTCTGGTGATGGTTCCATTCCATCCCCTAATTCTTCCAATACTCCTACATCTCCTAAAGTTTTCAAGTCTTTCAAATCTTTCATAGAACTTTCATCTGACACAAGCCCTGATACTTTTCATGCAGTTCCCTATCGTTATCCTCTAGGGCTACCTCTTAAAGAAACTCAAGCTAACCTTCACTTGGCTTCAAATACTTTCAATAATGATAAACCTAAAGAGCCTAAGCCTTCATATGCTATAATCCCTACTTCAACTAGTCCTCCACCATCTCTTCCAAAGTCATCCATACAATCCCAACATGCTTCATTGTCCTTAGAAGTGGCTCCATGTCAAGAGGACTCTAAAAATGATAAAGAAAAGAACATAAAGAAAGATCAAGATCAAGAACCCTCCATGTCATCCACTCCTTTTCATGATATGTCTTATCCACCTCAGGGTTCTTTTGATCCTGCACACCCTTTTTCATGCATTACACCATGTCTTAAGTCTTCTCCTAAGCAAGATCAAGCTACTACTTACACTGTTGAGCTTATTGATAATCAAAATAACCTTACTACACTTGCACTTTCCAAAGATAATACTTCCATTAAGGTTGGTAAAAATGGTGTTGTTACTTCCAATGTTAAGCCTATTGAAAATCAAGAGAAAAATTATGAGCTTATGCTTGTTAAGGAATATAAATCTGGAGATATAATATAATCTAAAGATATGCAGTAGAATACAATTGCCTTGGTGATTGATTGATTCTACCACACTCAATGACTATATATATATAAGTTAGAGGAGTTTAACATGAATAGTCATGACTTATCATATACGATAAGCCATGAATGTTCGTTCTTAATAAATCAACTTTAACAAAGGATTAACATTATGTTCCAGCGCAAATATGTTTTATAACAAATCGGCAGCATAAGCATTGTGCAAGATAGTCATGATACCATCGTGACTATCATATACGAACTGTCATAGTTTGTATATGCCAGTCACGGTGTGTACACATGACTTTCTCTAGCGTATGCCAGTCACACCATGTAGGTGACTTAATAATTCGTTAATCAGTTCGTGTATTGTCTCAATGAATATTAAACACGAACACAATAATATAATACTCCCTCTTGAGAGAGAGTTTAATAGAACTTTTCATATCATGATATTTGACCCAATCCAAGACACTTACAGAATGTCAATCATGATGAGTTACTACATAGTAATAATATAAATGTTAAGATGTCTGGTCCTATCCGGGACAAACCCTTCCGGGAGTCGATCTTAACAATTTTATTACCCAACAAATAACATAAGTAACAAGATGTCTGGTCCTATCCGGGACAAACCCTTACGGGATTTGATCTTGTATTACTCATAAGCAACAAGATGTCTGGTCCTATCTGGGACAAACCCTTTACGGGAGTCGACCTTGAAGCCTGGTTACTATTGACAAGATTGTCACCTTGACATAGTAACCTATATACACAGAAGATCGTCATCTTCATAAATTTGAAATATTTCAATATTTTATTTTATTCACGAATAAAAAAAAAGTACATAATTACATTCATATTTTGATCAAACTGATTTTACCTCTGAAGAAATTTGTCTTTACCTTTGCAAGAGGTTTAGTAAAGATATCTGCATTTTGTTCTTCAGTACTGATGTAGACCAATTGAATGATCTTCCTTTCTACCATATCTCTCACATAGTGATATGGAATTTCTATGTGTTTTGATCGATTGTGAAAAATAGGATTCACAGAGAGCTTAATACAACTCTGATTATCACAATGAATAATAGTAGGTTCTAAATATTTACCAAATAGGTCAAAAAGTAATTTTCTTAACCATACTGCTTCTCGAGCTCCCATGGATGCAGCCGTGTACTCAGCCTCTGTAGAACTCAAAGCAACTGCAGATTGTTTCCGACTAAACCAAGAAATCATTGCAGAACCTAAACTAAAGCAAACTCCTATGGTACTCTTATGATCCGAGGAACTTCCTGCCCAATCTGAATCTGAGTAACCTTGAAGTTGAATTTCAGTTTTGTCATATTTTAGCCCAAGTTCACTTGTACCTCTTAAATATCTCAAAATATGTTTAGCTACCATTAGATGTATCTGTTTAGGTTCACACATGAAGTGAATTAATACATTGGTGGCATAGCAAATATCAGGATGTGTGTTTCCCAAAAAAATGAGAGATCCAACTATTTGTCTGTAAAGTGTAAAGTCTGCAAGTTCTAAATTTTCTGCTTCATCTTTTAACTTGTGAAGGTTAGTTTCCATTGGTGTAGCTAAAGGTTTACAATCTAACATACCAAATCTATTCAGAATGTCAGAAATGTATTTCTTTTGACTTAGGAGAATGTGATCTTTCTTTTGAATAACTTCAAGTCCTAAAAAATAGTGAAGTAGGCCCATATCCTTCATGTCAAATTTAGCTATTAGATCCTTCTTACATTTTTCAATAAGATAGTCTTCTCCTGTAATGAGTAAGTCATCGACATAGAGAACTAGAATTATCATGTCACCTTTTTCATTTTTGAAGTATATATTAGGGTCTGCAGTATTCTTAAAGTACCCTAATTTTCTCAAGTAATGATTGATTCTTTTGTACCATGCTTTGGGAGCCTGCTTAAGTCCATAGAGTGCTTTCTTTAACTTGCAAACGTATTTATCTTTGTCATGGGTGAAGAATCCTTCTGGTTGTTCAATGTAAACTTCTTCCTCAATTTTTCCATTTAGAAATGCAGTCTTAACATCCATCTGATGTACTTTCCATTCTTTGGAGGCTGCAATGGCAAGTATAGTTCTAATAGATGTGTAATGTGCTACTGGAGAAAAAGTTTCTTCATAGTCAATGCCTGCTTTCTGAGAAAAACCTCTTGCAACAAACCAAGCTTTGTATTTATCAATACTACCATCAGGTGCATATTTGATTTTGAATAGCCATTTTGATGATACAACTGACTTAAGTTTAGGTCTAGGAACAATATCCCATACATCATTTTTCAAAATGGACTGATATTCTTCAACCATTGCTTCCCTCCAGGCTTGATTTGATAAAGCTTTCTCAACACTAACAGGTTTAGATTCTGAGAGTTCTGTTAGAAGTGCAGTGTAACATTTTTGAGTTCTAGTTCTTTTGTTCTCTCTAAAGATTTGTGCTAGTTCCACATTGTTCTCTTCAAGTATTTTCCTAGCCCATAATGGTCTCTTTTTATTATTTTCATTATCTGAGCAAGAAGGTTCAAAATCTGGGATTTCTTCTTCATTATTTATAGGTGCTGAATTCATGTTTGAATTTATATTCTCCCTCTCTTTCTCTAGTGAGAGATCTCTATCAAGATCTATAGAAATGTTATCTTTATTATCTATAGATAAGAAGTTTTCTTCAAATTTAACATCTCTACTTATTTCTACTGATTTCTGACCAGGTATATAGATTCGGTATCCTTTGGAATCCTCACTGTATCCTAGGAAAATACCTTTCTTGCCACAAGGTTCTAATTTAGTCCTTTTCTCTTTTGGTACATGTATATACATGGGACAACCAAACACTCTTAAGTGACTTAGGTTAGGTTTGACTCCTGTGAATACTTCTTCTAGTGTGGTGTTTTCTAGTATAGTATGAGGGCATCTGTTTTGAATATAAACTGCAGTGTTAGCGGCTTTTGCCCAATATGATATGTGAATATTTTGGTCATGCATCATGGCCATTGTTGCTTCAATGATGGTCATGTTCTTCCTTTCTGCTACTCCATTCTGTTGAGGATTATAAGCTACAGTATACTCCCTCTTAATCCTAATAGATTTACAATAGTTTTTGAAATTTTCAGAGGTGAATTCCCCACCATTGTTTGATCTAAGAATTTTGATTTTCTTACCAGTTTGGTTTTCTACTAGTGCTTTAAGTTCTTGAAATTTGGCTAGAACCTCACTTGACTCTTTAAGTTTTAAGAAATATATCCATGATTTCCTTGAATAGTCATCCACAAAGATTAAGTAATATAGAGCACCCAAGAAGGAAGGTGTAGACATAGGACCACACACATCAGTATGGATAAGTTCTAGAATGTTAGTTGACTTATGTTCACTTGGAGGAAAAGATCCTTTAATGTTCTTCCCTAATGCACATCCCTTACAAATGCTAGAGTGTTCAGATTTTAAGAGAGGTATGCCAGAGGTGATCTTAGACAATGTTGGAAGGGCACTATATCTAATATGACCTAGTCTTTTGTGCCAAATCTCATTATTCTAATGAACATTGTGATTTAGGGCTACCTTTTGTTCATTACATAACTTGTACAAGCTACCTTCTCTATTCCCTATATGAATGGCATTTTTTATATTAGAATTTTTAGTCCAGAGAAAGACTTTGTCTTCATTGAAGGTTACCCTGTATCTTTGATTAGCTAGTTCAGAAATGGAGATTAAATTTCTCTTGATTCCTGGTACATACAAAACTTCTTTCAACTGTAGAGTTACTCCATCTCTTATCTTTAACAAATAGGTCCCAATTCCTTTTACCGGATAAGAGGAGTTGTCACCAATAGTTACCTCTTCTGAAGAATTCCTTGAGAAAGTTTCGAATTGATCTCTGAATCCAGTGATGTGTCTGGATGCACCACTATCTATTATCCATGTACTTTTATTAGAATTTAATTCACTTGCTAAAGCCAAGAAAAGGAGACAAATTTTAGATTTTTTTACTTCCGCTAGGGTAGCTTGTATTTTTTGTTTTTCCAAGCAATATTTGTGAATATGTCTGTATTTGTCACATTTGTAACATTTTACCATGGAAAGATCCCTTTTATTGAATTGTTTCCCATTGTTAGATTGTCTGAATTTTCTCTTCCTTTTGTGAGATGTTTTCTTGTTGCTTTTAATGTGGAGAGCTTGTAATTCATTTCCATTATTAGACCCCATTCCTCTGGAAGCAAGCCTGGATTCCTCTTGGGTACAATCATTCTTTAATTGCTCAAATTTAGGTAATGGTGGTCTGGTGCTTATACATTGAATGAAGGTTTCCCATGAGGTGGGTAAACCTTTGAGAGAAATTAGAGTGAGTTCAGAGTCTTCTACTATATTTCCAATGCAGAGCAGTTGGTCTCTTATTTCAGAGATTCTCAAAAAATAAGAAGTGATGGTTTCTTCCTTGTTCATTTTCATATTTAGAAGTTGACTTTTCAATGTTAACATTCTACTGGCATTGTTGATTTCAAATGTGTCTTGAATTATTTTAAACATTTCAAAAGCACTGGTAATTCTAGATATGCTAGGAAGAATTGAGTCTTTCATAGAGTCAATTATTAGTTTTCTGGCTTTATTGTTTCTCCTTTTCCATATTGTCTTCTCTGTTTCATCTTCGGGTATTTTAATATCTTTTTCTATATACTCTTCTAATTCAAGTTCCATCAGAAGAGATGTAAGTCGAGTTCTCCATGATATAAAGTTAGAGGCACCTTCTAATCTATCTTCCATTCTCATGCATTGAGCCATTTCTGAACAATTAAACTCAACAGTTTTATTAAAAAAAATATGCTCAACTGAGGGTTATATTTTTTTTTTTTGTTTCTTATCTCCTTTTAATAACCTGGCTCTGATACCATGTTAAGGAATATAAATCTGGAGATATAATATAATCTAAAGATATGCAGTAGAATACAATTGCCTTGGTGATTGATTGATTCTACCACACTTAACGACTATATATATATATAAGTTAGAGGAGTTTAACATGAACAATCATGACTTATCATATACGAAAAGCTATGACTATTCATTCTTAATAAATCAACTTTAACAAAGGATTAACGTTATGTTCCAGCGCAAATATGTTTTATAACAAACCGGCAGCATAAGAATTGTACAAGACAATCACGATACCATCGTGACTGTCATATACGAACTGTCATAGTTTGTATATGCCAGTCACGGTGTGTACACATGACTTTCTCTAGCATATGTCAGTCACACCATGTAGGTGGCTTAATAATTCATTAATCAGTTTGTGTATTGTCTCAATGAATATTAAACACGAACACAATAATTTAACAATGCTATCTAAAGATCCTTGTCAAGATCAAAGTCTTCCATCTTCTTATTCTACCACTCCATGTTCACTTTCACTTTCTACTCTTCCTAAGTCTTTGCAAGCTTTGAAAAATTCTATCAAAGAAGGTGCTCATATTCAAGATGTCCATGATTCTATTGAAAATTCTAATGCTCACTTTAAAGATGTTGATATCCTTGGTTGTCATATAGATGCTGATGAACTTATTGATCATCCTTTTCTGTCTTCCACTTCCATCCTTGGACCTCTTCCACCACTACTAAGGGCTTCACGTCTTCCTTCCATCTTGGGTCCTTATGTCCCTTCACTTTTCCCTCCTAACTCTCCTGATTCGCCATCCATCTTGGGTCCTTACATCCCTCCATCTCCCATCTTTCCTCAAGATCAACATAGATGCATACCCTTGAATCATTTTCATCCACCCACCCATCTAAACTAGTCATATCCTTTTTCTTCCACAAGTCCCAAGTCTTTTGGAAGTAACTTGAATGTTCAATATAAGAAAAAGAAGCAATACAAGAATCCATCAAAAAAAGATCACCATGTCTCCTCTAATAGACATGGAAACATAAAGTCAAAAGAGATATCTAAGAAGAAAACTACAAGACAAGTATGGGTTCCAAAATCCATCATTGAAGATATTCTCTCTAAATTACCAAAAAGAAATGAAAATCCTATGACTATATGGATTCCAAAGTCTCTCTTGAAAGAGTCTAGTGTTGAACAAAAAGTAAAGTTGACATTCAAGCTTCCAAAGACTTCCACTTCATCTTCTTCCAAAAATATTCTTCCATTCCATGTGCCTAAACCGCAATCTCTCCTATCCATTCACCATATTCCTTCACGTATTCTTTCATTCATGATTCCTCCATCCTCTCACCACCCTTCAAGGTATGTGTTTACGTTGATCTTGCCTTCCTTTCCATCTACCCTTTCACAATCCTTCCATTCATTATCCTTCTACCTTCTATCATTTTTCCTCATTTTCCTATTCCTCCTATCTTCCAACCTCACTCACTTTACATAAAACCTTATCCTCCATTTTTCTCTTCCATCTCCCTTTCCCTATCAGCATCTTTGAGCATATCATTTTGATTCCTTGGCATATCATGGTTTATCCTTTCAAGGCGCACTATCTAAAAAGCTTTCCTTCTTCTAAAAATTCAAAAAGAAATGAAAAAAAAAATAAAAATTGAAAATGTGCCTTGGTGAAAACTTGGAAACAGGCACCTTGGTAGCAAAAGTAAAGAGAAATAAATTTGTCCTATGGTGAAAATCACTCCCTTGTGGCACCTTGGATAAGTACCATGATGAAAACCTAGCAATCAGGCATCATGCGTAGTTCTTCTACATATTTCATCCATTCCATCTTCTCTCTTTGATCTTGACAAGGTTGATTTATACACGAACATTTGGCTATCTTGTGAGCTATTTTACAGTGATCTTGCTTTCATTCCTTTCATGTTTAGCCTTCATATCTATCTTTATCCTTTTCCCCTTTGGTCTTGATCTATAAAAAAAAAAGAAAAAAAGAGTAAAACACGATGCTTTGAAGCCTCTTGACATGTCTACTCTTTTGGACTACATCCTTTCCTTCTTTGGCATTATGCTTTTGTGACTTATCCTATGCTGGCCTTTCATTGCTTGTCCAAATGTGCTTTACATGACAATTTTTCCCTAGCTTGAGTATTCTTGAGGAGTTTTCCCTTGAGGATTTCTTCCCTTCATTCTCCTTCATTCTCTTGTCTTCCATCTCTTCCACCAGCTTGCCAATCTCTCTTGTTCTCCACCTTGCTAGACATTGGGACTACACAATATGATCTTACTTGGGAGTTTGCAATGGAAAAATATGCTATCAAGTATACCAAGTATCAGAACTAGTATCAAAACCTAGTATCAAAATAAGTATCAGAACTAGTATCAGAACAAGTATCAAAATACCTACAGGGTCTACTCCATTCACTTTAGTTTATGGGTCTGAAGTGATACTACCTATTGAGGTTGAAATCCCATCACTAAGAATCAAAATGCATGGTCTAGTAACTGATGATGACTATAGAGTTTTTAGGTTGAAAGAACTTGAACTACTAGATGAGTGTAGACAAGCAGCGTATGATCATCTCTGAGTATATCAGAAGAGAATGTCTAGAGGCTACAACAAGAAAGTCAGACACAGAGAATTTTAGGTTGGCGATCTAGTCTTGAGAGAAAATCCTAAAAATCAATCCCATCAAGAACGCAGGGGGAAGTTCGAACCCAACTAGCTGGGTCCCTTTGTCATCACTGCTACTTTTGGCTCTGGTGCCTATCAACTCTCAATGACTGAAGGAGAACAGCTCCGAGAACCAATCAACGTTCTCCATCTGAAGAAATTTTATGCCTAAAGCATTCGGTCTATGGTAAAATGTCCTTAAAAAAATCTTAAAAATTGGTAAAATGTCCTGAAAAAATGAACATCTTGGTGAAAACCTAGCAATAGGTGCCTTGATGATTCACAAAAAAATCAAAAAATATCAAAAGTACAAAAAAATTAAAAAATTGAAAAATACAAAAAAAATGAAAAAAGAAAAAAAAAGTGCCTTGGTGAAAACCTGGAAACAGGTGCCTTGGTAGAAAAAATTGAATCTCTACCAAGATGGTGAAAACCTGGCAAATGGGTGCCACTTGTTTCAAAATGCTCCATCTATCAGTGCAATCTTGGTCTTTCCCAACTTTCAGTTTTGCTTTAGTTTGTACATATCTCCCCGTTTGTTTCTGCATTTTCAATTTTCAATAAGTCAGTCTGTACACCACTTAGCTCAAGCGTCTGTATCCTATCAATGTTCACACTTGGGGGCAATCAATGTTATATCCTATGGCCTCCAGTATATCTTAGACGTATCATATCTAGTCAGAGTTCTTTGAAGCTTCATGTGAGTCAGTCAGTAAGTCTTGTCTCCAGAAAGGATTTTGCATCTACAACAATGCAATCAAACATCAAACTGATAAAAATATATGATTTTCATGATTTTATCTCCTTGTATGCTTACTGATTCGCATTGAGATTTTTTCATATTGTGTCCCTTCGAGCCCTTCGATGATGTCCTTTACAGGATTTAGAGAGTGATGACTGGGGGCATAATCTTTTCTTTGTTTTCTGCTTGTATGTGAAAATCTAACAACTTTGGAAATTCTGGATTGAAATGATGTTCGACTGTAAGAGCTTCTATCTTGAATTGGATGGCCATGCATACCTTGACTATTGATACCTGGATGATTCAAGGAATTTTGATCTAACTATTATCTTTTTGAGTGAGTTCTTTCTCCTATTGTGAATGCGATCTTACCTAAGGATGTGAATGATAAAGGGTCACTACGAGTAATTCACACTGGATTTAGAATGATCTCTTGACTGTTTGATGTGTTTGAATGCAAGGCATATTCAGGTCATCATGACGTTTATGTTTTGATGTTAAATGAAAATGACTATATCAAAATGGACATGATATTCAGGTCATCCTGGCATTTGTGCCTTGGTGCTTATATCTAATCTGACATTCCGAAAACAAAATCAATATTCATATATCCATGGTCGTTGACCAGTGGGTGTTGTATTGATTCTTGTGCATACAAATCGATATTCATATGTCTATGGTTTCATAGCTAGTGGGCATTGTATTGATTTATCTGGTTACCTAAAAGTTCAATGATGATAAAAAATTGACACATGATTAGTGACTAGGTCCTAGGTCTTAGGTTGCATTTCATTTTGCATGTCTCTTTGCATTTTGCATGTTGCATGATCTCACAATGGCTAAACGAACTTCAATGCTTAAACAATTCTCCACTCACCTCTTCCAATCTAACAAGAGTTGAATCCCACATGAAGGTTCCTCCAACAAAATAGCAAGTAGAATCCTTTTTTGGGATCAAAATCAAAATCTAAAATCTTTTATATTATTAACTACTTGCATAATCAACCTTCAATCATAGTAGAAATCCATTTTTCAACTTAACTGATTATCTTACATCAAACTATCAAAATTTCAAATTGGTTAACCATGGTCAACTCATGGTTTAACCTAGTCAAACTTGGTCTCCAAGACCTCTACACGATGCAGAATGCATTCCCGGACGTGTTTAACCATTTCTCAAATCAATTCACATGCTTCTAAACTATCAACACTGACTTCTCTTGTCATATTTCAATTTTAATCCCGAAGGGGTCATGGTATTGCACATCATTCAAAGTCTATAAATCAATTTCTATCAATATCTTTCATCAGTAATCAAGACAACAACCATGTCTAGTTTCTGATTCATCAAAAGACCTCATCGCACGGGGCAAATCTATCATCACTTGGGGCATATCAGATTTGTTGATCCATATCAATCTGGTATCCTCCTAATCTTGTAATCTGTATCAGTTTTTGCAACCATCGAATCATAGTGTTCTTTCCTTGGTTCTTTGGCAACTGAAGGATTCGGATGTGATACCTGCTAGTTCTGCTAAGACAATCGAGTCTAGAACCAGTCACTCACTTCTTAGCAATCCTAAGGTTCAGAATCAGGTGTTTTGACACTTTTTTTTTGCAATCCTCGGTTCATCGCTGCTACAGTGAACATTATCTTTGGTCATTCAGGACCTACTATCTTCATATCAAATCAATGTCAATCAGCTTCTGTCTCATATCAATTATCAATTTTGAATCAGTTTCATATCTCTATCAAACACAGACTGTCTTTGAACTACTGCGCTTCACATAGTAATTCAAAGAGGGGCAAAATGTAATACCCCAAAAATGGGCTATAAGTTCATTAACCTCCTACATCTACAAATCGAACAAAATCAACATCGAAGTCCTAATCTAAGGCACATCTAAACATCATCGAATCATAATTGATTATCTTAAATTCTGCATCGGGGAATATTCCTAGCAATATTCCTAATTATCTTAATTATCTTTAATTTAATGATCATTTGGCAATAAATCACATTTATCTTAAGTTTGATTAATTGAATATTTTCATATTTAATTAATTAGATTTAATATCTTGCCACTTAATTGTGTAATTAAATTTAATTCTATCTATTATTAATTATATTATTTAATTTTGATAATAAATCTAATATCCTATGAATAATTGATTAAATTTTTATTTAATTAATAAAAGTAAGTTGTCATTATTTAATAATATAGTTTTTAATAAAAGTTTGATTAAATGATTGATTAACCCATAAATCAATTATTTATTTTCAAAAATCAGTTAAGTTGAGCATAAATCACTTTAGTTATTTCTTAATTCATAATTATCCATGTGCACAATCAAAGAGCAGTTAAACTCCAAATTAGAAAATCAATGCAAAGTGTTGACTTTTCAAAACTCAACATCCTTTTGGAGTTCAAAAAGTTGATCTAAACTCTAATTTGAGTTAAAAAGCTATTTTTGCATGATTTGCATGTTTTTGTGAATTAAATTATCTGTTATTTAAAAATAACTCAAAAATCAACCTGAGTTATTTGAGTGATTTATGGCTTTCTTCCATGCACCTCCAAAGCCCTGGATTTCTATAAAATCAAGGCTCAGCTCTTCATAATTCATCCACGAATTTGCATTCTCACACTGTCGAATTGGAGTCTGAAGAATCATCTTTGCGAATCCAAGCTATTGTGAGATCTTTCTAGTTTTGAGCATTGCATATCATTTAGCATAGATTCATATCATTTATGCAATGCTCAAAACTAGAAAGATCTCACAATAGCTTGGATTCGCAAAGATGATTCTTTAGACTCCAATTCGACAGCGTGAGAATGCAAATTTGTGGATGAATTATGAACAGCTGAGCCTTGATTTTATAAAAATCCAGGGCTTTGGAGGTGCATGGAAGAAAGCCATAAATCACTCAAATAACTCAGGTTGATTTTTGAGTTATTTTTAAATAATAGATAATTTAATTCACAAAAACATGCAAATCATGCAAAAATAGCTTTTTAACTCAAATTAGAGTTTAGATCAGCTTTTTGAACTCCAAAAGGATCTTGAGTTCTAAAAAGTCAACACTTTGCATTGATTTTCTAATTTGGAGTTTAACTGCTCTTTGATTGTGCACATGGATAATTATGAATTAATAAATAAATAAAGTGATTTATGCTCAACTTAATTGATTTTTGAAAATAAATAATTGATTTATGGGTTAATCAATCATTTAATCAAACTTTTATTAAAAACTATATTATTAAATAATGACAACTTGCTTTTATTAATTAAATAAAAATTTAATCAATTATTCATAGGATATTAGATTTATTGTCAAAATTAAATAATACAATTAATAATAGATAGAATTAAATTTAATTACACAATTAAGTGGCAAGATATTAAATCTAATTAATTAAATATGAAAATATTCAATTAATCAAACTTAAGATAAATGTGATTTATTGCCAAATG
Organism: Chamaecyparis obtusa; assembly: GCA_027943335.1. Classification (NCBI taxonomy): domain Eukaryota; kingdom Viridiplantae; phylum Streptophyta; class Pinopsida; order Cupressales; family Cupressaceae; genus Chamaecyparis; species Chamaecyparis obtusa. The sequence continues at coordinate 480,965 of BSBK01006800.1, forward strand.
ATCATTAAATTAAAGATAATTAAGATAATTAGGAATATTGCTAGGAATATTCCCCGATGCAAAATTTAAGATAATCAATTATGATTTGATGATGTTTAGATGTGCCTTAGATTAGGACTTCGATGTTGATTTCATTTGATTTGTAGATGTAGGAGGTTAATGACCTTATAGCCCATTTTTGGGGTATTACAGGTGGTTTGTTGCCTTGGGTTTTCAAAAATCTTGAGGATGCCTCTGAGAAGATTGGACCCTAGGGCGATTACAGATCTCTCTGATGTTGTGGAAGAAAAGATCTCTGAGAAGGTCAGATCAGATGTTAGATCTGAGATGGAATTGATGAAGAATGACATGATTGCTGAGATCATGAGGGCTATCAATTGCTGGTATGCCAAGGAATTTTAGTACTGGAGATGGCTATGAGGAAGCTTCCGAAGACTTTGAAGATGTTGGATCTAGTGAAGATGATCGGAGGGATAGATCTAGTGAAGACATAACTAGTTGGTTGCATAGATCTGGAGCTTGGTTAAGTACTAGTTACCGAATGAAAGTTTCTAATTTCTCTAGTACTTTGAGACCTGAGGTCTTGATTGATTGGATTGGTGAGTTAGTGTATCATCGTAAACTGGAAGCACTTCCATGTTAAGATTGTTTAGCCCTTCTTAGGGGTTTTTTTGGGCCTTCATCATGTTGTCCCCTATTTCCTATCCCCTTCCCATCTTCTATGCCTATTTAGGACTCTACCTGGGCCTCCCTGGGCACTGTTTTCTTCTCCCAGCTCATTTTCCAGGGGTCCTGAACCCCTAGGTCAAGGTCGACTTCAACCTTGACCCAGGTTCCCCTTTTCATTGAAAAGTTTTTCAGATGCAGGGAGAAGTTCAAAAGTTTATTTTCCTACTTCTGGATCGGCTGTTTCGGGCTTTAGAACAGTAAACTCTCAAATTATATTTAATATGGGTCCATTTCTAGGGGTTTTCACTTTATGGGAATTTATTTTCTATATGTTGGCCTCTCTAGAAGTTTGTGCCCTAGATTTTTATAAAAGAAACCCTTCCTTCCTCATTTTCTCCATCCACAAGTTATGCGATCCATCCACTTTCATGATCAAGAAGTCAAGTTTTGAGATCAAGTTTTCAAGGTTCTTTCAAGTCATCATCATCCTTCAAGAAATCATCCATTCAAGCATTCAATTTGTCCATTGAAGATCAAGGATTCAAGCTTTCAAGCCTTTGAAGAGATTTGGTTCAAGCATTCAAGATTCATCATTCAAACCCTAGATCTATCCATCATGGTGATGTGATCTTCCTTCAAGATCCTTTATTCATCTTCAAGATCCATTCATTCTTCCCTCAAGGTAGATTCCAAGCATGCAATCATGGAGGTTTTGATTTACATTTTTTAATGTTGTATTCAAGCTTTCATATCAACATACTTGTTTATATTTGATATACAATTGCATATTTATTGAATATCATAGCTTCATTGTTAGATCTACTTCTACTACTTACTAGCATTCTCTATTTCAATTCTATTATTAAGGTTGATTCTAAACCAAGGTTTGACTAAGGAAAACCCCTCATCCAAACAACAAAAACCATTTTTCTTGTAGGTACATGTACAGGACATTGAACTGTAGTTTAGATTTGGATACCCTTTTCGGCAAACTTTCGAGATCCACAAACAGAATTTTTGTCAAAGCTATTTTGGGTCAGGGTCGACCTTTAGTGGGGGGTAAGATTGCATCCTGGGGTAAGATTGTACCCCGATCTTGAGTTCAAGGTCGACCTAACTCTAAAAGACAAAAAATTTCTAGGTTTTTTCTATCTCTGCATTTCTAGGCCAAATCAAGTTGCAGAATCTCCTGAAATTGAACATGGACATCAGAAATCAGCATTTTCCAGATTTTCCCTATTTTGAGGTTAGTATTTGTTTTCAATTCAATTAATATTTCAATACATACTTTTCATACAAAATATAAGGTTTTCTCCTTCATTCATATTCTCCATATATAGATTGATTCTTTTATGAATTAACCTTTTGGTTGATCAATTTGGATCTCTCCTTTAAGAATTTAGATTTAGGGGTGGATCTTGTATTTCCCATCATCATAACCCCAAACCAATTCATATATATATATATATATATATTACATTTTGGTGAACCCGCGATAGACAACTCCTTTTAGGTGTTAGATCTTTTTTTTTCTTGCATCAAGATTAGGTATCTTTTATGCTCTTGCATTTTTAACATTTAAAATTTTAAAAAAATCATATATTTTACAATATCCAAAAATATTTCTTGCATTTCATTTACTGTGAAGAGCTTTAAGATGCTTTGGTGTGTGGTTATTTTCTTTATTATCCTCCTTTTAGCATCTATTTATCATACTTATGATGTTTATGAGAGTATCATTCACTTCATTATGTTGGTTACTCTTCATTATTCACTTGCCTATGCTATTATGAGATTGACCAATAGTAGTCTTCCTACTTTGAAAGCTTTCATTAAAGATTTATGTGGTGGCCTTATTACTCTTTTGGATTATGTGAAGAATTTGGTAGATGATATACCATCTCCTAATATTCCCAATCCCAATCCTATACTTACTAATCTTCCTAATCCTAATCTAATTCCTAACATTCCTAATATGCCTAATTCTCCATTTTCTATCCCTAGTTCTTCCCATACTCATGATGGGATTCAATCTATAATTCATGATGTAGATGTGCAAGAATTCTTGGATTTACCTTCCCCTTCTTATCTGATCCAAAAAGATATTAAAGGGAAGAGAAAAGAAACTTCTTATAAACCTATTATTCCACCTTATACAACTTTTAATAATGAACACAATAAACAATCACCTCCTATAGAAGCTTTACATGATATATACACTACATGATATAATATGATAACTAAGCAAGGTTATAGAGGTTTAGGGCTTGGTGTTAATGAGCATGGTATCAAATATCTAGTTCACATACCCCCTAAATAGGATATGTGTGGTGTGGGTTGTTCAAAATCTCAATCCAAGGTGGTTGATGTTAATCGTCCTCCTCCTCTTCATGATCTACTCCCTACACCTACCTTAGAAAACCCTGATATTCGTCAAGAGGTGGCCAAGAAGGTGTATGTTGAGCTAATGAATTCCAAGAAAGAAATCTTTAGACCTATGTTGATAGATGTTCTATATAAGTATAAATATCCTTTTCATTACATTAATACACATTTACTTGTTGATTGTGTGTATTTCAAGCTATATGTTAGAGAAAGAGCTGCTTTAGGAATTATATCTCACTCTCATGCAGTTTTACAATTCCTTCATAATTTTGATATAGGGGATATCCCTCACTTTGATATAGTATAATATAGATTTCTTCTCCTCTTGTCTCTAGATTGGGGGGCAAGAGGTGTATTTTCATCCAATCTCCTAGGATCCATTAAGCTTTTAGCATATAATTTGTCTTAAATTTAATTGGCATTCTTTCTATCCTATCTCTCTACGGTTTTGAATTATGTTTATAATCATCCATAGATTATATTTAAGATATCTTTTCTAAGACATTTTTTTTGCAAAGGTATCCCTTGTCTTCATTCCTGGGGGGCAAGGTTCTTTCTTCCTTCTCTTTGTCTAGGGATCTACTTTCCTTAGCTTAGTGGCATTTGTTTATATTGCAATATTATTTCATTATACTAACTGAGGTTTTAAATATGGATACAATGTTATATGAGAGGTTGTTGCCCTAAGTCATCACCTCTTTATTTTGCAAATGATATTCTTTAGAAACTCTTACCCTTTCTTTGGTGTTAGATTTTCTTCCCTCATTCCAAAGATTCCTCTTCATCTTGTTTGCAGGGGGCTTGATGATTGAATCTTTGTTCCCACTTGATTTATCTTTGAAAGATGATATTTTATTTAAAGCACTCCTCTATGGTGGGGGTCTTGTTGATAAGATATTTTTCTTTGAGGATCCTTTTTCCATAAGTGATATATCCTTTTTCACGATTATCTATGCTCTTGGATGTAGGGGTCAATACCCTTCGCTAAGAATATAGTGTACATTGTTGTTAAATAGGATATCTCCTTACATTGTGAAGTAGGTATCCTCTTCCTCTTCCTTATCATGTCTATTAGACAACCATGATAAGAAGGGGGCATATATAGGGTCTCCCTTGTACTATAGTTTTTCATTTATATGCTAAATCCTCTTAAGGTAACACACATAAGTTTCTAAACCCTGAAGAGACACTCATTTTTTAATTTTCAATATGCTAAATCCTCTGAAGGTAATGCACATAAGTTTCTAAATCTTGAAGAGACACACATTTTTCAATTTTCAATATGCTAAATCCTCTGAAGGTAATGCACATAAGTTGTTAAATCCTGAAGAGACGCATTTTTTAATTTTTAAATATGCTAAATATTTTGAAGGTAACACACATAAGTTGTTAAATCCTAGAGAGAGACACATTTTATATTCATAGTGATACAAGAAGGTGGATCTATGGGTATTCCAAAAGCTGTCAGAAGACGCATTACAATTGCAAGCACAATTTTTGGGTGAACTATCAAGTTTTGCTACATGTTGGGCTCTCCCTCCTTGGTGATTCACGGTAAGGTGGGCATCTTATTGGGCAAGGTAATCACTTTCTCTTTTCTATCTTTTCCCTTTCATGCTAGTAGGACTGGATCATGAAGATATGTTATTTATAGCATTTCTCTATGTAATCATTTATGCTTTTATGATAGCTTTCCAAATATGATATTAGTATAGGAAATATTTCTTAGCAAGGTTTCCTCTACTAGTTGATTTGGGTTTGTTTTAGTACTAACCCCTCTTTTATGTCTTTTGATTTTCTCTTTGTTTTTGCACCCTCGTGTGTGTATGTTGAGTTAGAATCTTTAGCCTAGGGGCTTGTGTCCCTAACTAAGTGTTATTCTATCTCATTGCGAATCCACTTGAATCTTTCTTCTCCTTTACCATGAGCATGTTCAATTTCTATACTCCCGCTAAAGTGGGGACTTAATGTATCATCTTAAAATGGAAGAACTTCCATGTTAAGAGCATTTATCTCTCCTTAGGGGGTTTTTTGGGCCTTCATCATGTTGTCCCCTATTTTATGCCCCCTTCCCATCTTTTGTGCCTATTTAGGGATCCATCTGGGCCTCCCCGAGCATTGTTTTCCTCTCCCATCTCATTTTCCAAGGATACTAAACCCCTGGGTCAAGGTTGACCTTGACCTTAACCTAGGTCAAATTTGACCTTGACTTTGTTGACCTATGTCAAAGTCAACCTCAACCTTGACCCAAGTTCCCCTTTTCATTAGAAAGTTTGTCAGATGTGGGGAGAAGTTCACAAGTTTGTTTTCCCGCTTCTGGGTCAACTGTTTTGGGCTTCAGAATGGTAAACCCTCAAATTATATTTAATATGGGTCCATTTATAGGGGTTTTCACTTTATGGGAATTTATTTTCTATATGTTGGCCTCTCTAGAAGTTTGTACCCTAGATTTTTATAAAAAGAAGCCTTTCTCCCTTATTTTCTCCATCCAAAAGTTATGTGATCCATCCACTTTCATGATCAAGAAGTCAAGTTTTGAGATCACTTTTTCAAGGTTCTTTCAATTCATCATAATCCTTTAAGAAATCATCCATTCAAGCATTCAAGTTGTCCATTGAAGATCAAGGATTCAAGCTTTCAAGCCTTTGAAGAGATTTGGTTCAAGCATTCAAGATTCATCATTCAAACCCTAGATCTATCCATCATGGTGGTGTGATCTTCCTTCAAGATCCTTTGTTCATCTTCAAGAGACATTCATTCTTCCATCAAGGTGGATTCCAAGCATGCAATCATGGAGGTTTTGATTTACATTTATTAATGTTATGTTCAAGCTTTTATATCAACATACTTGTTTACATTTGATATACAATTGCATATCTATTGAATATCATAGCTTCATTGTTAGATCTACTTCTACTACTTGCTAGCATTATCTATTTCAATTCCATTATCGAGGTTGATTCCAAAATAGGGTTTGACTAAGGAAAATCCCTCATCCAAACAACAAAAACCATTTTTCTTGCAGGTATAGGTACAGGACAATGAATTGCAGTTTAGATCTGGATACCCTTTTTGATAAACTTTGAAGATCCACAAATAGAATTTATGTCAGAGCTGTTTTGGGTCAGGGTCGACCTTCAGTGGAGGGTAAGATTGTGCCCTAGTGTAAGATTGTACCCCGATCCTGAGGTCAAGGTCAACCTGGCTCTAAAAGACTAAATTTTTCTGGGTTTTTTCTATCTTTGCATTTCTAGCCCGAATCAGGTTGCAGAATCTCTCGAAACAGAACGCAGACATCAAAAATCAGCATTTTCTAGATTTTCCCTATTTTGAGGTTAGTATTTTTTTTCAATTCAATTAAGATTTCAATACATACTTTGCATAACAAAATATAAGGTTTTCTCCTTCATTCATATTCTCCATAGATTGATTCTTTTATACATTAACCTTTTGGTTGATCAATTTGGATCTCTCCTTTGAGAATTTGGATTTAGGGGTGGATCTTGTATTTCCCATCATCATAACCCCAAACCAATTCATATATATATATATATATATATATATATATATATATATATATATATATATATATATATATATATATATATATATATATATATATATATATATATATATATATATATAGATACATACATACATACATACATATATAGTTAGAAGATTTCTTTGAGCTTGAAGAAATTGAAGATTCTCTTAGAGTAAGATTGGCATCGACTATGTTGAAAGGACATGCTGCTCTTTGGTGGAAAGAATTACAAAGAGATAGAGAAGATGAAGGTGAAATGAAGATCAATCAGTGGAGGTTAATGGTGGCTAAGTTGAAAGCTAAGTTCATACCTACCGACTATGAACTTGAGTTGTTTCAGAAATTGCAAAATCTGAACAAAAAGATTTGACTATTGAAGACTCTACCAAGGAGTTTTATAAGTTGACTATTTGGTCTGGAGATGGAGAACTTGGTAAGGAAAAGGTAGCTCGGTATGTGAATGGTTTGAGATTCAATATCCAGGATGAGCTTGGTATGTTGATTGATTTGGTTGAGGATGCTTATCAGTATGCTCTGAAGGCAGAAGATAAGTTGCAGAGGAGACAACATGGTAATTCCCGAGGGAAGGAGAAACAATATCACTCGATGAAGGATAAACTGACTGTTGAAGATGAACCGAAACTTGTTGAGCTGAGGAAGAGGAGATGTAAGGTTTCCTTTAAGGGTACTTGTTATAATTGTGGTGAAGAAGGACATCGATCATATGAATGTTCGCTTAAGAAGCTTGGTAATAGTAGGAATGCTATGGTGAATGAGAACATACTGAATGAACCTAAGGTAGATTCATAAAACTTGTTGGTTCGAAGAACATTGCTCGGTACTAAGGTAGAACCTTGTCAAAGGAGTAACTTGTTCAGAACTTGGTGCAAGTCAGGAGGTAAACTCTATAATGTGATTGTAGATAGTGGTAGTACTGCTAACCTTGTAGTTGAGGAGATGGTTTAGAAACTTTATTTGAAGGGAGTGAGACATCCTTATCCTTATAGGATTGGTTGGCTTCAAGATGTTCATGTTTTGGAAGTATGGGAGCAATGTCTTGTTGATTTTCAGATTGGCCAGTATAAGGATCAAGTGTTGTGTGATATTGTGGACATGAGTAGTTGTCACATATTGCTCAGTAGACCTTGGCAATATGATTGTAGGGTTGTGCATGGTTGTGTCAAGAATATGCTCATTTTTTATAATAATGACTGGAAGTTTTCCCTAATGCCTTTGCTGGATACAACACTTGATAGGAGGAACCCAAGATTTGGGAGCCGAGATGAGTTGAAGGATCCTGAAAGGATTGATGATCAATATAGAGAACAAACTAGTGGATTGTCGAGGAAAGACTTGAAAAGGAAGAGAAATTAGAAGTGGAAGATTGTGCAAGGTCAAGACATGGAGGACATAACTACATGTGAAGAACCGGTTTGGGGTTTATGTGCTAAATCCTGGAAGATGTTCTTCCAACCATTGAGAACATCTTTTTGCACCTGGGGCGTCTGATGTAGGAGCATCCTAGGGTAGTTGGAAATCCTATATGTTGGAGTGTTTCTGTGTTACTTAGTTGCAGCTTTGATCGAGGGGCTTAGTCATTGAAGGGCTTAGTCGCTGAAGCGAACTTGGTAAAATTTTGGTGCTTGGCAAAACCTGTACTTGATGATGCTTGTGGTGCTCAGTCGACATGCTTGCTCGGTGATGCCTAGCTAGCTCAGTTGTTTTACTGGCACTCAAAATTTTTGTCTTACCGACTGGAGTTCTTAGAGATTTGGTTGGCTGACTTGATGTATTTAATGTTGGTAGCTTGTGTTGCATTCTCCTATGTGGATCTAGAGGCTAACATGGAGAATTAATTATTTGTGAGGCTAATTGAGAGTTGGTTGATGTTGCATTTAATATTTGTTTTTTTTAGGAGCTGACTTGGCTTAGGAGTTAATTGTTTCTTCCAGCTAACTTGTGGTTGAAGAAATGTATTAAGGAAGGTTTGGGTAGTTTTTTAGAGGAGTCAAGGAGAAAAAAAAGAAGGATAGCAATTGGTTCATGTGAGATCTTGCAGAGCAGGTTGTTTATCTGATATTGATAAAAGCAGAGCTAGCGGTTGCATGCTTGGAGACAAGGAGATTGCTTGGTGGCTTGCGAGCTCAAGTTTAGATCTTCCTTAACATTTCTACCAGTGGTTGATGTGTTACAAAGCTGGACTAGCTAGAGGATTGCAGAATTACTATTGTAATTGTTTGTATTTCGCCCTAACCCGGAAGGCCTTATAGTTGGGCATGTTGAATGAAATTCTATTTGAGCATTATCTTGTTGTGTTTCCGTTGTATTTTTGTTGCTAGTGTAGATTGGTCAGTCCATTTTGGAATTTTCCTTGTTGCACTACGTCAAGAGGAGACTTTAATGTCATTTTCTTTTTGGATGGAAAAAAGTATGCTTATTACACCTCAAAAAAGTACAGAAGATTTCACATATTTTGTTAAAGAAGATGCTCTTGATCAAGTATGGAATTTTACAAGTCTAAATTATCATTTTCCATAATTAAACCTTAAGATAATTTATTTGTTATAATATATAGATTGGCATGCTACAGTTTTATAAAACTATATATATAATACCTATACTGAAAAAGATATTATAAATAATAGATAGTATTTTATTTTAAAATATAAATATATTTAATTTTAGAATATTTATTTCAAAATATAAATTTATTTATAATAAATTTTAAAATGGTTTAATATGAATTATTAGAATAATTTATATTTTCTTATATGAATTTAGAAATTATGATAGTTAAAATTTTATATTTATTATTAATATTTATTATATAGTTATTATGCTAATTTAGAATCTTTTCAAAATAGAATATATAGATTTTTCATACATTACTAATTTATAATTATTTTCTAATTTTACATTCATTTTTATCTTTTTGACCGGTCAATACCTTTCTTCAAACATAAAATGAAATTATTGAAATGACTAATGCAATTAGCTTTAATGTGCAAAATTTTAGTTCCATTGAAAAAGGGCACTCCTCTTTTAAATTTGAAGTCATGTGGCTAGGAGGCCTAATTTTCTTCCCATGGTTAAATTTTGATGACAACATTCAACCTTTTTTGTTGGTTCTAGAATGTATAATTAGTTATGTAAAATTCTTGAATTTATTAAGGAGTAGATAAAGAAATGGAATTCCTCCCATTTCAAATATTATTTTTTCAGAAGAAGTTGTTAAAAAAAACCAACATTTGAATGATCAAATTATCTCTTTTGGTATCAGTTTTCACACTCTTTTAATGTTCAGGAAAAGTTACTTCAATGTGAATTGGAAGAGGCTTTAGCTAGGGTATTTATTGGGTAAAAACTCCAAAGAACCTTGGCTTAAAGCAAGAGACTGTAACCCAAAACCATTTATGCCTCCACTCAAATTAGAAATAGATTAATGCAATTATATCCATTAAGCCCTCTTCTTTTGGTCAACTCCTAACTTCAAACGATGATGATATTCATAATGAAGTTGTATCTTTCTTCTATAATATATTAACAAACAAGATTTTGAAGATGAGATTAATGTGGTAGAGTTTACAAAAGAGCTAATTCATATAATATCCTGACAAAAAAAAGATGTTCGAGATGAGAATAATATGATAGACTTTACAAAAGGGCTACTATATATTATTCCCTCTCTTGCCAGTCATGAAGATAAGAACAATTGCTAAAACCTTCACCCTAGAAGAAACTAAGAAAGTTTTTTTTCTCTTCCCCCAAACAAAGCTTTAGGACTAGATGATTCATAGCTCTTTTCTTCCAAAAATATTAGGAATTTTCAAGGGTGTTGACATGTTTTAGAAATTCTTGAGGAATCTTGAAAAAATGGATGATTTCTTTTATAGTTTAATGTTACTTACATTGCTTTTGTTCCTAGAATAAAAGTACCAACAATATTTTCAGATTCCAAACCTATTACCTTATGCAACACAATATAAAATATATTCATTAAGGCAATTTACCTTAGACTTTCACCTGTAATTCTTAAAAGTAATTCCCTAGAGAAAGCATACTTTGTTCTAGGAAGAGACATAGATTAAGGTGCAATGGTTGCACATGAAACACTCCAGTCAATTCAAAAAAAAAAAATATTCAAGCAATGCTCATCAAGATAGATATGTTGAATGCCTGTGATAGATTTGACTAGCTGCTTCTCCTCCAAGTTCTTTGTAAATTTGGTGTAAATGGATATTTTCATGTCTTTTTGTAGTAAAATTTTCTATCATTGTAAATAGGAAACCATCATTCTTTTTTAGTTTATTCCAATGTGTTAGACAAAGAGATCCATTTTCTCCTTTCCTTTTCATTATTTTTGTAGAATCTCTATGGAGAGTTATATTTGCAAGCCATGCAAATCAAATATGATATGGAATCTCAATTTTTCATACAAGTTTTGTTATGACTCGATCCTTGTTTATTGATGACACTCTCATATTTAGTAATACATCTTTGAGAGAAGCTAAGAAAATTAAGTCACTTCTTAAAAAATATTATTTTGGACACCAAGTAAACTAAACAAAATCTAATATTCTCTTTTTGCATTGTCCTCCTCTACTAGTTAATTGAGTAAGAAACATTATTTACTTTCAATTAGATTCCATTTCTTGTCAAGATCTCAAAATACCTTTATTTTTTGGCACTACAAAAACTTACTTTGGAGAAAGCTCTCTTCAAACACTCAAGGAATAATTTCCTCTTGTAAGGGAATGTATCTTTCTTTAGTATGAAGAATATTGATGATTAAATTAGTTCAAGTACAAATTCCTAGCTACGTCATGTCATTCTTCCAAATTACCAAAGGCATTGTCTCAAGCATAAAAAAGGATCTAATACTTTTTCTTTGGAAAAATAGTCTAAATAGTCTAAATAATGTATCCTTAATCTCTTGGGAAAATATATATAATTATAGTTTAGGAGGGAGAATAGGTACTCACAATCTAGAATCATGAAACTTATCTCTAAAGCATGCTAATCTTACCTATAACATGTATTCCATACCACAATCAAAATGTATAGGATAGTACAATAAAAATATCTAGGTAGTGATGACCACTCAAAAATCTTCAAGATTGCAAACCCACCTTAAAGATATAAAATGTGTGAATTGATCTTGGATTGTAGAGAGGTAATCTTCATGATTTCACTTGGATTATTCACAATGGAAACATGGATTTATTCTGGGAAGATGCATGTAATGGTAATTTTCCTTTAGACCCAATTGATAGTTTACTGCAAGTCAAACAAGTTCTTAAACAAGAATGAAGAGAAAAAGTGAAAGACTATTTCTTTCTTTCCAAATTTTTGAATTCTTTAGATGTATGAAAAGACTTCTCGCACTTACTCATTAATATAAAAACAACCACTTTCAAAATTATTTAATTATAAGATTATCATGTACTCAAATATATATGATGAACTTGTTCAGGCCTCATCCAAATCAGGTAACTACACTATAAGACAAGGATATCAATCTCTCATGTTCCCGAGTGAGGAATTAAAAAATAATAGACTATATATTTTTTGTTGGTATGACTCTATTCTTCCAAAACTTGGTCTCTTTTCTTAGTTAGCTATCAAAAATATAATTTGAACAAGTAAACGACTCACTTTTCTAGGTCTAGGTAAACCATTTAGATGTGTCATGTGTGTTTTGGATCTTGAAACGGTTGATCATATTTTTATTAATTTCTATAACACTCAAAGTTGTTGGAATTGGGTTCAAACAAGACTCTCCTTTATTAGCTTTGTTATGGGATATGTTTATGATTTGACAAATTTTGTATTAAAAATATCTCTTTGCATCTATTTAGATAGTATCATTCTCTTTACTTATTCAGAACATTTGAGGGAGAGGAACATACGATATCAGCTCCAAAATTTTACAAAAAATTACAATAATATATTTTAGATGTGGTGAATTATTTTTTGAGGAATAAAACTATAGATTCAACATTCACTTATTAGGATTCTTCATTTTTTTCAACCTAGAAATATTTGACTATTCAATTTCTAGGTAGTCTACATAACCCTCAAAGTTCAACCATTAATTGCAATAATGTACATTGACTACCATCATAAATAAGATAGTTTAGGTTAAATTTTGATGGTGCATCAAAAGGTAACCTAAATATTTCAAGAATGACTTCTGTCATTAAAGACCATTCAATATTTTTTAATTCAAGCAATAAGTATCAAGCTTCAAATTGGAATACTGACAAGAAAAATGCACAAGTTTTACTCTTTCAAAAATTTCCTTGTTAGATCCCAATATTTAAATTTTAGCTTTTATTGCTAAAATATTAATATTTTGGTCTCTCGACACACAACCTATTTCTGATGGCTTCAGGTTACCCTTGGCAGACCCATCCATGTTAACCTTAACCCATCCTTTGTTTGGTGTCCATCTTGTGTCTACTCTCTAGTTGACAAGTGTGAATAATGTATAATTATTTTAAATGTAAAAATATGTATTTTAGTTTTTTTTTGTCAGTAAAATATTTGTTTTATTAATATTATGTAAAAAGCTTCATACATAATATATCTAATTTTAAAATAAAATTCTAGAAAAAATACCATATCCCATATGTATGCATACTAACCAGTGTGTGGTGAAAATGTGACACACTTTTATAAACCATTATACTTGAGAGAATCCATGAAGAAGGAATTTTCAAGAAGTGGCTTATAGATTCCTATCTATGATGTGCAAGAATCTAAATATAGTATGAATAGTGACTCTCAAATGAACCTTAAAGAGAGACCCTTGCAAGGTGCACCATAGAATGAAAGATTCAAATGATAATGCAAATGAGAGATAATCTAATATGAGATGCAAGAACTAAGCTATATGATGCAAATGCAAGAACAAGGAAACAAAAGATAATCTAACAAGATTACAATACCTCCTAATTAAGCTATGTGATCTAAGCTAAATACAATAAGGAAATATTAGTCTATAATGCAAGTAAACTAGGATGCAAGATATAAGTAAGTACTCAAGAATGCTCTAAGAATGTAAGAGTACAAGTAAATAAAATGATATCATAATAATAGCATGACTTAGTGAAATCTAGATTCTTGATTAGCCAAGAGTGAGGAGAGAGCCTCCTTTTTAAAGAGGAATAGACAGTTAGAGATTAAGAGGAAAACTCCAAGGGTGGATAAAAATCTTCATTTTGACTTTGGTGAACAAGATTCTCAAGAGGCAAAAAAGATGTGTGGAAGAGATTAAGAGGCAAAAGGGGATTCCACTCATCTAGAAAAGTGGGTATTTAATGTGTAGACAAAAAAGTGTTTTTCTTTTCTTTTTAAATTAGGAAATTCCATTTTCATGTGCACACATAGGATAAAGGGGATTTTATTTAATTAAAAGGGGATATGCTCTTTTAAATAAATAAATCTTAGAATAAAGTGGTCAAACTTTAGGATATCATCGAATAAATGATAAATTGATGATTTTATCAAGAAATATGAGATTAAATCAATCTGCAAAAATTATTAAGCACAAGATGTAGTCTAGTATTTTAAATTTTAATGTTAGAGAGAGGCTCATAGTTTACTAGACCATTTTTGGGTGATTACATTTGCCCCTCTTTGACTAATGTGTGAGTGATCTAGGAACACATTGAGTCAAAGAATGATGATGTCAAGGTAACTAATAGCTCGATCTAACTTTGAACTTGATCGAATGAAGCACAGAGAGATAAGTAATCCTGAACTTGATCAAATAAGAACTAGTGAATATAGTAAGATTCCAATGCACAATTGAAGAAAAACTAAATACTGAAATATAAATTGAGAGACAAGACAATATCAGAACTAGTATGATGCGATGAGAACTGATATGTCTAAAAAGTGAATCAATTTTTAGTTTTGAAAGATAGGTTATTCATGGCCTCTTGGGACCAAAATTGAAATGATATAGAGGAGATGCAGAAATGAGATAGATTTGATCAAATCAAGATAAGATAAGGTTCAATATGATTGATAAGTGCACAAGACCAAGATTGACCACCAAGTGATGAAGATTTTCCCAGGTTGAATAAGGTTGACCAGAAAGATATAACATTGGAATTAGGTCAAAGGAAGAGGAAACGTGATGAAATGATAATGCAAAAGAGGAAATGATGATTGCCTCAAAAGAGTCAAGAGATTAGCCTCAAAGGGTCAGTCAACTACGTCTAAAAGAAAATAATTTTTAAAACATGATTTTGAAAATCAAGATGAAGCTAGATTTAGATTTCGATCTTGAAAATGGATCCAAGACATCGCAATTAGGTAAGGGTACAATTTTTGCAGAAATCTAAGAATTAAAAAAATTAGGTCAGAATGTTATATAATCCATCTGAAATGATGAAGGGGACCCTCTCCTAACTTGCATGAAAACTAGAATGAACCCTATAATGCAAACTACTATGAAGATGCAAAGTGCGATTTTCAAGGATCAATTAGATAGGTCCATGTTTTTATCATTGAGCCTTATTAAGGGACATCATAAATCATATAACCATGACTAGTGAAAAAAAAATTATGAAGATATGAATATGATCTATATCAGATAAAATATAGGAAACACATGTAAGAATCCAATCATAAGAGCTCAAATGACCTGAACACAATTTCCAAGTTAATGTTGCAAGATTATACTAGTATCGACGCATAAGCACCAAGATAACCATGAGTATGGTCTTGCGTAAGAAAACACAATGTAACAGTAAAGGATATAGCTCCAATTCTCCCCAGTGTCCAAGGGGTCAAAGCAAGAGACACCTATGATCATTGAAGTGATACCCACAAGCATAAATCAAAGAACACATACCTCATGCCCCTAGTCCTCTAGTCATAACATCATGAAGAGACTAAGGAAGGAACATTTAGTGAAAATCAATAATCAACCAGCACACAAAGAAAATAAGTCATAATGTTATGTCTCAGTCATTTTAGTTTAAGTGCGGTGTGAAAAATAAAAAGATGATCACTAACTCACTAGGACTCATGCGTGTAGGTGAGAAATATTGCATAATCCTAGCCTACAGACAAAGAATCGACTCAAGATAGCACATTTGATAAGTGTTACAAAACACTCGATGTTAAGGGAAGTGTTGAGAAACACTTTTTGGGGTGAGTTACTAAGAGACACCATCACACACCAAAGGAGAATATAGTTCACACCCCCTAGCCCTAGAAAAAGACCAATCTCAAACCAAGGAGATAGGATATGATAGTCAAAATGATTCAGAGCACAAAGTGACAAGTTGATAAATATAAGTGCATGGGCCTCAAGTAGCGCCCGTTTCCAGGTTTTCACCACTTGGAAGAACTAGTTTTTTGCTGCCATGATGCCTGTTTCCAAGTTTTTGTCAAGGAACTTTTTCTCATTTTTTTTATTTTTATTTTTTTGTTGATGCATCAAAGCGCTTGTTTGTCAAGTTTTCACTAAGGTGATCATTTTTTTAGGACTTTTTATGCTTTTAGGATTTTTTCAAGATCATATATCAATTTTTAGAATTTTTTCTAGTACATTTTATGATATGCACAAAGCTTTGGAGTGTCATGCATGTAAGTTCTTTAGATGAAGGATTTTGATAGGTTCATGGAGCTATTCTCCCTCAAGTGCAGAGGGCTGATAGGCACCAAATCCAAAAGTAGAAGTAACTATGTATGGACCCAACTAATTTGGTTGAAATTTCCCTTTATGTGCTCTATTTTTTTTATTTTTGGGATTCTCTCTCAAGACCAGATCTCCAACCTGAAATTCTCTAGAATGAACCTTTTTGTCATAGCTTTGTGACATCCTTTTCTGATATACCATCATGTGATTGAACTTAGCTTGTCTATGCTCATCTAGAAGTTCTAGCTCTTGTATGCACATGATTCTATAGTAATCATCTATGATAAGGCATTTCAATGAAACCCTTAGATAATGTATCTCAACCTCAAGAGGAAAAATAGCTTTAGATCCATAAACAAGTGCAAAGGGTGTAGCTCCAGTAGGTGTGTGGATGCTATTTCTGTAGGTCCAGAGCACAGGGTTGATTTATAAGTGTCAATCTATTCTTGTCTTGTTAACTGTTTTGTGTAATATTTTCAGTAGTGTCTTATTAGAAGCTTCAGCGTGGCCATTACCTTGTGTGTAGTAAATTGAAGATCACTATTGCTTAATCTTAAATTTCTTACACAATTTCTTAAGATCTTTCTTTTTTAATTGTCCTCTATTATTAGTAACTATGGAGGAAGGTATGTCATAGTGATAGATGATATGATTAAGGATGAACAAAGACACTTGTTTCCCAGTAGCAACTGAAAGAGGAACAACCTCAACCCACTTTGTAAAATACTTTGTTGCAATAATGATGAACTTGTGTCCACTAGATGAGTTAGGATTTATTTGACCTATCAAATCAAAAGCCCACTATTGAAAAGGCCAATGTGTAACAGATGGAATAAGTTCTCTTCCTGGAACATGGATCAATTTTCTATGTATCTGACACTTCTTACAAGACTTGTCATAGCGCACGACATCTATCTACATAGTAGGCCAATAATAACCAGCTCTTAGTAGCTTTTGAGCTAGCGTAAGACTGTTAGAGTGACACCCACATACACCATCATGGACTTCAGCTATCGCACGTTCAGACTCGTCTTTCTAGACACTTAAGAAGTTTTACGTCTAGACCCTTCCTAAACAATTCACCTGAGATGAGGGTATAGCGGGATGCATTGCGAATGAGTTTTCATTTCTCAATGAGGGTTAGGTTATCAGGAATGATTTGGTCATGCAGGTAAGAGTAAATTTTATCACATCAAGAGGAATCATCACCAATCATGGTACATATCACATGATTGATAGGGGAATCGTAGGTAGGGTATTATAGTTCTTCCACTAGGAATTGAAATCTGGACTTGTGTTCCTCCAACCATAAGATAGAATCCAATGTAACCATGGCATTAGATACCCTATTTTCAGCTCTAGGGATCTACTAGAATGTGACAGAAGTGAAGTAAATCTTGAGAACATCAATCATCTTCTTGAAAGGAATCAATTTCTCATCTTTGGTTTGATATTCATTATTAGTTTGATTGATGATAAGATGAGAGTCCCCAAAAATATGTAGTTTAGTGATCCTCCATTTAATGGCTAGTTTAATTCTATTTTTTAAAGCCTCATATTCTGCTATGTTGTTTGTGCAAGGAAATAAAAACATGTATGACTTTGGGATAGTATATCCATGAGGTGTAATAAATAGAATACCAGCTCCAACACCATTCTATGTATGAGATCCATCAAAGAACATCTTCCATTTTCACTCAATCACATACATAATAGATGCATTAGGAAAATCAATCTATATAGGACCATCATCTTGTAGAGGGAATTCAGCTAATAGATTAGAAATTACTTGTCCTTTATAGTCTTATGATCAACATACTCAATGTAAAATTCAAAGAGAATCATCATCCATTTAGCGAGTCAACTAGTAAGAGTATCTTTATTTAGTAAGTATTTTAAAGGATCATTTTTTTCTACAAGGTGTGTAGTATGTGCCTGCCTATAATGTCTGAGTTTTTGAGAAGCAAACACCACTAGAAGATAAGATTTTTCAATGTTGTTGTAATTGATCTCATAAGCTACTAATTTTCTATTGATGTAGTAGATAGCTATTTTTTTCCCATATTCATCTTTTTGTGCCAATAATGCCCCCAAGGATGTAGCTGTAGTTGAGATATTCAAAATAAGAGGTTTCCCTGAGATAGGAGGCATTAATATTGGAGGTTTGGCCAAATATTCCTTGATCTATTTGAGACTTTTCTCATATTCCCCATTCCATGTACATGTAGCTCCTTTTTATAGATTCATATTGAAGGGTTGATCTATGCTAGCAATTTGGGATATGAACCTCCTGATGGACTAAAGGCATCCTTGTAGACTCCTTAATTGACTTGTGTTTTTGGGAGGTGGCATCTCCATTATATCTTGGACCTTTTCGGGGTCAACCTCAATTCCTTTAGCTAAAATGATGTATCCAAGTAATTTTCCTGAGATGACCCCAAAAGAAAATTTCTTAGGATTTAATCAGAGTTGAAATTGTTCCATCCTATCTAAGATCAAACTCAAATCTTCAGGAGGAATTTTCCTTTTTTAAGATTTTTCCAAGGTATCATGCACATAATCTACCATGTTTCTATGCATCATGTCATGAAAGATGGTAGTCATGGTTCTTTGATAAGTAGCTTTAGCATTTTTTAGTTCAAATGGCATGACGTTCCAACAAAAGGTTCCCCATGCACATGTGAAGGAAGTCTTTTCTTGATCTTAAGGAGCTATTTTAATCTAATTGTATCCCAAGAAACCATTCATGAGAGAGTACATTTCATAACCCACAGTCATATCCACTATCATGTCTATGTTGTGGAAACTCATCCTTTAGGAAATCTTTGTTAAGATCTCTGAAATCTATGCATACATGACTGGATTTTTCATTCTTAGATTTAGGTACAATGTTTGAGATCCATTCAGCATAATATATAGCTCATATAAATCTAGCACTCAAGATTTTTCTAATTCATCATTAACCAAGAGAGCTATGTGTGGATGCATCTTTGTAATTTCTATTCAAATAGCTTAACACCAGGAGCTATGGATAGATGATGCATAATTAGATTAGTGTCCATCCCTAACATGTTCACATATGTCTAAGAAAAATCAATTTTCTTTTCTCTATAAAACTTAGTAAACTCTTGCTTCTCATCTTCTCGAAGATATTGAGCTAAATGCATGATCTAAGGTGTTTAAATTGTCCCAAGATTTATAATATGTTTCAGCTCTATCAAGACTAAAGATCTATCTTGAAAATAACTAGGTAGACTACCAAGTACCTCATCCTCAGGCACCTCAAAGAGGTTTTCATCCTTAGATACATATTTTGTTTTTACTATTTTAGGATATGACACCACCACAAAGTGGTTTTCACCATCAGAGCACTTATTCTTTTTTAATTTTATTTTTATGTTGTGACTAACATACTTGATATCTATCTTAGTCATGTTTGTTGCAAGTTCACTGGTGGAAGAAACCATGATCTCAATAGCATTGAGGTAGCAGGCTATTTCGTAGTCATTTTGGAAAGAACATAATGTAGGCTATTGATTTTGTTGCGACCAATCAATAAGGTTGGGGTACGTGAGTTGGAGAGAAGTGGAATGTTCTAAAGAATTGATATGGTGTAAGTCATCTCTAGTGGCAAGATATATAGAATCTATAAGGTCTCCTTCAAAAGTACCTAGATCCATCTAATTCCTAGCGTGGTTAACTTGATCAATGAAAGAAACATGTCAGTTTGACTCATCAGGACCTATGGGTGACTCATCTGCCACTTCATTTTGGTTAGCATAAGTATGTACCACATATATTCCCAATTCTGTCAACTGAACTAAGAGAGAATCCCATTCATATCCTTGTGAGTCAATATTATTTTCTCTTTGTAACAATCGTGTCATGTTCTTATGAATGTGTTCTCTATTAGGATCTTCAAAATATGACTCCTCACTTTGGAGAGATGTGGAAGCTTCATCATCATGTTCTAGTGGAGATCCTTCTTCATTCTAAAGAATGGCAGTAGAGGGAACAAAGTTCTCCTCATCTTGGTGAAAAGTGTGAGTAGGAACGGTCTCTTCTTCAAATTCACTAGAATTATCAGGAGATGGGTTGAAAATAGGTTGTGCATTAGAGAATCCCAATCCAGTCTTATCCTTAGATTTCCTTCCATTTGTGTGACTCACAAGTTCAACAAGAGCATGTTTCTTATTTCTTAAAGGACCATGACCTGGGTAACCCATCCTAGCTAGAAACTCATAGCCTTTTCTGTATCTTTTGGGAGAGACTGCAGTAGTAAGTACAACTTCTTCAAGTTATTTCTCTCTATAAACCCACTCTCTAATAGCTTGTTCTTCTCTTTCATCTTCTAGGGTTACTGATGACTAGACAAAGGTCCCATAACATGTCATAGAAAAAGATGAAAGCTTCTTATCCTCTGAAGGTTTTCTATAATAATGAGGGAAAACTAGAAGTGTAGCAATAGAATCTAGTCGATATTACCTCATCCCAAGATTCATCATTTTTAACTTCTTCTCACAATCAACAAGAATAGTCTTAGTCTCATTAGCACCTCTATTGTGTGGTACTAAAGATTTAGTAGTAAGTGTATTGATAGACATGGAATTATCCTCAGGAATGTAAATCTCAGTACCATTGAATGGAAACTTTATGCACTAATGGTAGGTAGAGGGAACCACTTGCATATCATGGATCCATGGTCTCCCTAGCAATATGTTGTAAGAAAGAGGATTATCAAGAAGTTCAAAGACCACATCTTTTTCTACTGGACCAACCCAAATAGTTAACAAAATAAATCCTTTGGAAGACCTTTCAACTTCATCATAGGCTTTAACAGTAATATTTTTCCTCGAATCAATGGTGAATTCTGGCAATCCCAGCTTCTTAATCACATTGAAAGAACAAAAATTTAACCCAACACCATTATCTATCATCACGTGTTTGACTCAGGTTCGATAGATTTGGATTTCAATATGTAGGACAATGTTATGTGGGTGACTTAAAGACTTTTCATCTTCCTCAGGAAATGAAAGGTAATGTGGAGAAGCAATATGATTAACCATGGTCTGAAATTGATTGGTATTAATGTTTTTTTGGGACACTAGCTATTTGCAAATTTTTTCTAAGCTCTCCTTGTGTGTAGGTGATAACTATAGCAACTCAAATATTGAAATCTAAGCTGGAGTACGCTGAAGTTGATCTACTAGATTATAGTTTGACTTTCTAGAAGTAGAGGCTTGTTTGGAAGGGGATGTCACTTGCTTAGGGTTATCCTTCTTGGAAGTATTTGGACCCCTAAGAATAACCTTGGGTTAACTCCTAGTGACATCATTTAAGCTCTCCCTAAGTCGATAGCTCTAAGCATGATCATATGGTTATGCTCATTGCAAGATTGGGGTTGCGTGGAAGAACCAACACCTTTCAAGACAACCTTAGGTCCCTTATCTATATCCAAATCATAGTCAGGTCCATTGTGTTTATTTTCTCACCATGTTAATTATTGCATTCATAGGTTCAAGCATAAGAATAATGTTGTCATTATTCATATAAGTGTAGTTTATCTTAGCTCCCTCATCTTTCTTTGATGTTTCTCCTTTTTCATACTTGGGGAGTGGTTCCTTAAAAGTCTTATGATCAGAATTCTTAACAAGACCGTCTACTCCAACTTTCTCATCCTCAATAAGATCTTGAATGACATGTTTCAACTTTATGTAGTTGATATTTTTGTATCCCTTGTTCTTATGATACTCACAATAATGATTGTCATTCCACCACCTTGGTTTCACCTTTGGCTCGTAAGGTTTAGAATATTCAGGTAGTGTGATAATATTGTTGCCAAGTAAGGTCTTAAGTATCAAATCATATGAATTTCCCAAGGGGGTAAAATCACATTTAGGCCTAGGTGCCCATGAAGATTTAGCCTTATTAGAATCATTGGATTTTGCATCTTCTTGTTGTTTGGTTGTTTGGATAGCACTAGCCAAGTTGAAAATGGGTTCTTTAGGCTTAGATTCATCAACAACACCATCATTGACCACATGCTTGTTCTTATTCCAAGGCTTATTCTTGTCTTTGTTATAGCCATTACCATTTGTCAATTTATCCTTTATTAATGTGATTTCACCCTTTTTGACCAGAAAATCCTCTATTTGAAAATCCCTTTCAATCATGTCATTAAAAGTCAAAAAGGCTTGCTTTGTAAGATCATAATGCAGCTTGGGTATGAGATTGTTAACAAAGATATCAATCTTCTCATTCTCTAGAATTTGTCATGGGTATCTTGAGTGTAACTTCCTCCACCTTTGTAAGAATGTAACAAAGGGTTCACCTTGTTTTTGTTTGATGTTGCATAAGTCGAGCATTGCCACTAGGTGTTGAATGTTGTAAGATTGTTGTTGAATAAACCTTTGAACAAGCTCATCAAAGTACTTGAGTGGAGGTATTCTTTTTGTGAACTACTCCATAGCTTGGTCATTTAGACTCCTAGGAAAGAGTCTCATAAGGTAAGTGTAATCATGCATAAATTCCATACTCAAGGCATAGAATTGTCTAACATGGTCATGTGAATCCCCATTTCCATCATACTTGTCATACTTAGGAATCTCAACATCTCTTGGAAAAGGCATCATTTATAGGCTCTTATCAAAAGGTAGAGCACATATGGATTCCATATAAAATGATGACTTAGGCTTCTCCTTTTCCTTTTTCAAGCTTGACATTTCATTTTTCAAATTTTGTATTTCCTTGATGGAAATTTCCAAAGGTGAGGGTTCTCTGCATAGAATCAACCCATCAACATCAAAGTCATGGGAGAGTTTCAACCCTCTAGAAGCCAAGTGCACGAAATAATGATCACCATTTTGTTCCAATATTTTTAACATGAGTCTTTGATAATGTTCATCTTGTTGAAAATTTAGGAGCTCTTCTTTACTAATTTCATGCTTTGTGTTGTTGTCGTGTTGAGAATTATGTCTAGAATGTGAAGATCTTGGAGGTTAATCAAATCCATTCTATTGTGACCTTGGGGGAGATCTTGGAGGTGTGTTATTTCTATTATTTCCAAAGAAATTGGCATTGAATTGTCATAACCTCTCATTGTGCTCAAAAATTCCATTCAATCACTTGTTATGATCTTCCCTAGATATGGTGAGAGATAGACTATTTTCAGATCTTGATGAGGCAAGGGGTGTCTCAAAGGTTCTATCAAAGGTACTTGCAAAAGGATCAAAATAAACTTTGGTATTATCCCCTTTGTCACAGGAAAAAGGTAATTTGTCAAAGCTAATTGGAGGTTGCTTCCCTTGAACAATTTGATATCTAGTTGTTACTAGCATGTATGAGAATGTAAAGAGCCAATCAAGATGACACAAGAAAACTTGATGTCCACACTAGAAAAGAAAAGTTTTCATTTGTCCAAAGAAAAAGAGAGTAAAAAAATAGATCAAGATGCAGCTAAGATCCTTGTGTAAGACACTTGTAACTCGAGTCAAGAGATAAACTAAAATCCAAGATAAAGATATCCAAAAGAGATAGACAAGTGAACAACTTTACTATTCAAGAATATAACCAAGGTATCTAGGTGAACCTTATCAGCTAAAAATAGTCCATAACCTGCTAGTTTCAGACCAAGAGACTAGAAATAATCAACTATAAGCTTCCTAAACTAGCTAAGAGAAAATTTCAGGCCAAACCAACTCAGGTCAAAAATTGGATGACAAACCTTAGTAAGCCAGATGACAGTTAGATAGGGATAACAAGTTGTACAAAATTTCACAGTAAACCAAATGATACTTCAGGGTTACTCAATTTTCTATAAACAAACTAGACAATAGTTCACAGTACTGGCAGATGATATTTCTCTAAAGGGGAGATGATATTCTAGACTGTCGTGCAATAATTCTCACCACTATAGATGAGATTAAGACATAAAACATGAAAAGACCAACTTTTGACTCAAAAATGTTATTTTGATTGATTGATTTGACTAGTTCAACAATGTAAATCATTATAACGGTATGCAATTTCAATTTTGACTACAAATTTGAAGTTCAAGATCAAGTTTTTAAAGAAAATGTGATGCATAGATACTTATTTTTCAAATAATAAAGAAAGGGACAAAGAAACCTTGCATGATAAAAAAACACTCAGGAAGTCTCAAAGAAAATCCCTATGAATATTACTATCATGTGTATGTTCCATTGGTTTCCATAGGTCTAGCACAAAATGAAGACACGTCAAGAAAAATATACATAAGATAAAGAGGGAAGTGATTCAACCTTTCCCCACTAATTGATGTTCTTATCCCCATCATTAAGTGGTTGAATGGACTTTCCTTGGATTATGCAAGTTATGGATCAATTGGAAGAGAACAATGCTCGCAGTGCATGTCTTTCCACATTGCCATATTCAAGCTTTAGCATCCAAGGGAACACATATGGTGAGTATCTTGGGGTGATTTGGGTAAGTCCACTTGGATCAATCCTTTCACAAAGGAAGTCATGTTACCCAATTTTTCCTGTTCCATACAAATTTGGCCCGGTCTGGTTTATGTCTAGCATTTTTGTTAAGTCCTGTCGAGCACCCTAAGATTTTTTATGGCTTTGTGTTCTTTCCTCTAGTCTCTGCATTATTTTATCTATTCTTGGCTTCAAACCCTAAGTCTCAATTCATATATCTAGCCATTGGTGACAAAGGCCCTAAAAACCCTATGCCCTGTTCTAATTCATAGTTACTTTTTCGGGCCACTTAACTAATTTATAAAGTATGTGCTTTATTTTTATCACCTGTAGGGTCATGTTTTCATGTCTTTTATCCTAAGCCAGTCCCCATTTAATATTTCCCTAAGTCCTTACCGCCTGGTGCTTTAATTTTTCCTAAGTCCCGATGACTTTTCCTTCCTTGGGCCCAGTTCTCTGTTAAAGCTTAATCGGACGGTTGGTGTATCTTCTCATAGAGACTTTCTGACACATGAGATCTTACACCAGCCATTGATTCTTCTTTATAACTCAACCTTTCAAATAGGCGGGTCCACTACCAAGTGTCTCCAGGGTGTTATGTTCTGATTGGTCGTGGGCTTGTGATGTGGACTTCTATCAGCAGGGCCCAGTGGGTTGTCTTCCTTTTGATCTGATGGTTGTTGCATGATCACAAGGAATATTATTTCCCCTTGCGATCATGCACCTATAATTGATCTTTCTTTATTGCCAAAGCTCAGTCAGGTGGGTCCTTTCCTAGTCATGTGCCTGCATTTCATTGGTCAGCCGGATGGTGATGGGGATTTGTCAGTGGGGCTAGATTCTATAGACAACATTTGGGGAAGATCTATGGCTATCTTATGATCTCATGGAATCTTTTGGGCTCATGAGGGCATAAGACTAGCTATCAATTTGGTATCTGGTCTCAAGGCTACGGGGCTATAAATGGTGGGCCCTATGTTAGAGGTGACTGGGCAAAAATGATGAATGGTTTGATGACAAGTGGCACTAGGCAAGCCTATGTGTGGGTCTTGCGGGAGATGATTCAATGAACTGGCGACTATGAATTTTTCATTGTCTTTTAAATTTAGCGGCTTTGACAAGATATTTGGTGGCTCTGATAAGTTTCCCTTTGGTCACTTATTCTCATAATAGTTTAACAGTGCCCTAAATGTTCTAGTGAATAAGCAAATACAGTGGTCGCCAGTTCTCCAAATGTAACTAGGGGTCAACGAAGGATTATGAGACTTGGTGAATGCCTCGTTCGCTGAATCACTTGATCAAACTAGAGTTAGGAAATGTGTTTCATGACTTGGAGACTTCCTTTAGTCACACATTCACTAAATGACTAAGGGTTACTAAAATTTTGCTGGGATAAGTGGGTCTAGACTGCCAGATATTGCTAACGTGCATAATTCTTATTGGTTCTGAGTGATGATGTGGCTGATGATTTTTCAAAAGAATTTGCAACTATTTTGAGGATAATCTAGGTCATTTGGTCTGTTAGGAGATAATGATTCCAATGACCATGTTTTAAACTTAAACCTACTAGCCGTTGTTTTCAAATTTGAAATTATCTCTGCAGGGTTTCATGTCGGTTTGATCTAGTGAACCGTGAGTGACAAAAGGGGTAGCTCAAAATTGATTCTTCAGGATGATTGCACTTGGGAAAATGATGAAAAGATCTGGGTAGCTGTCATGGGTCGATTCTTATTTCCTGAGTACCAATTTGAGCATTCATGGTGAGCCTGAGTTGCAGAGAGGTAGATAGATCAAGGTGGCTTGTCTGCAGGCAAGTACGGTACAGAGATGGACATGCAAACATGATATTTGATTGGTTGAGATATTTCCATGGCATTTATGATTAGAATTGACAAAGTTAGGTTTTGATTATTTTATGAAAATCTATAACCCTAGTTAGGTTTTGGCTCCTGCCTACATGCAAGGGAGATGTATATATTGTTTTTGGAGCTCAAAGTTTACATTTTGAAAAGGAGAGATTTTCTTTCTGAGAAGTTATCTATGGCATTCTTTCTGCCCTCTGGCTTTTGCAGTTTGTAACCTTTCATTGATTGTTTAGATATTGAAAAGGTACTTTGTGACATACTTTCTATCCCTATGCCTTCTTGTCTGAATTTTCTCTTATTAAATGTAATATACTGGCTTTATTAAAGAAATCTTGGAGTTCCAAGGCCATTCTTTCTTTCAGCTTATATGTGTACTATTGTGTTTGGTCTGATTTGCGTGAGTTTGTGGGTATACTTCAGCCCCCTATCATTTTGTCTCATTCATGTGCCCTTTTGCTGAAGGGAACATTTTCTTGCAGGTCATAGTCTATGCCTTTTGTTCAGGACTCTCTACGAAATACTTATTTAAGCATGTTTAGGAAGATTGTGTTCTATTAGATCTGAGAGCCTTCATGCTAATTTGGTTAGTTTATTGTGTTCATTTCATTCTGGTGTATCACCTAGTAGGATAGTTTTCTTTTAGTCATTTCCCTTTCATGCATTCCTTCTATCCATTTTCCCTCAAGAGTTTACTTTTTCCTGTCTAGAAGAAAATTAAGGTGATTATCCAAGAGGAACCAGCCTAGAACTTGGAGGTCTCATCTTAGTTAGCATAGGTCCCACACCTAGAGATGATTCCCATGTTATACTAAGTTATCAAGACTAAGAGAGCTTGAAACAAGGGTGCAAACTTAGTGTATAACAAGTCACATGGCCAAAAAGTTAGCCTCTAAGTCCTAAGGTGTTTAGTAAGGGTCTCTATTCATGACTACCCCTTGTAGCTTTGCAAGTGAAATTGAGGTCTATATCCCTACAAGCACCCAAAATGTATAGTCTCACAAGAAATATTGAGACCTCTTGGACCTATACAAGTTGAATTTACTCCCATTTTAGTCTTTTAAATAAGATTGAGACCATGAAGGTCCTACAAGTGCCTAGTCAAGTGTAGTCTTGCTTAGCAAGATTGAGGAAACTAGGCCCTACACATGAAGAAGCATTAGAAGTAGAAAAAAGCCACATCTTCCCTCTCTTTAGATTGAAGGAAGATTTTGATTTTAGTGGCATGGAGTAAGCCAGGCTCTCTTGTTCCCCCACTTGGGTCACTCCCAAAAGATTTCTCTCTTAGCAAGCCCTCTAAAGGTAAATGCAAGAAAGTAAATTGATGGCTAATGGAGGTCTAGATTTCTGATTTTCTACAAGGTAAAAGAGCATACTCTCCTACTCAATAGGGTCTACCAAACACATCAAGAACATGTTAATTTACCAAAAGACAACTAATTAAGCTATGTGCCTAGAAAATCAAATGCATAAAAACATAATGTTTATTTATATCTCCAACACAACCTACAAAACCACAATGTTAATAGTTTAGAAATGCAATTCATTTGGTAAGAGATTCTTACAAAACCACAAGTTAGGGCACAAAATTATGCAAATGAAACAAATAACCTTGCAAAACCACTTTTTAGGTGTTGTTAGAAAACTAGAAAACTCAAAATACAAGGAAAATGCAAGCAAACTTGGCTAAAAGACTTAGACTGTGCAAGATCAAATCTAGGTGACACTTTCTTAGTCTATCAAAAAATTGTATGATATACCTATAGAAACTAGATGATATTCCAAGACAAGATGACAAATTATAATGAAAAGAGACAATTTTATGCCAGAAGGAAGACGATATACCACACAGATCAGAGACGATATTCCATAAAATGATAAAGGTCATCTGGTAGTATGGTGAAATGTCATCCCACTATACTCTAGAATGTCATATGATTTTCCTAGCCTAAAAAATAGGGACATGAACCTGTGACAACAAAATACCGAAAATGCAAGAAGTGGAGATAAATGCAAGAATCTAGCCCCACGGTGGACGCCAAAAATGTGTGGTGAAAATGTGACATACTTCTATAAACCATTATACTTGAGAGAATCCATGAAGAAGGAATTCTCAAGTAGCAGCTTATAGCTTCCTATCTATGACGTGCAAGAATCTAAATATAGTATGAATAGTGGCTCTCAAATTAACCTTAAAGAGAGACCCTTGCAAGATGCACCATAGAATGAAAGATTCAAATGATAATACAAATGAGAGATAACCTAATATGAGATACAAGAACTAAGCTATATGATGCAAATACAAGAACAAGGAAAGAAAAGCCAATCTAACAAGATTACAATACCTCCTAATTAAGCTATGTGATCTAAACTAAAAGCAATAAGGAAATATAATTCTATAATGCAAGATACAAGTAAGTTCTCAAGAATTATCTAAGAATGCAAGAGTGCAAGTAAACAAAATAATAGCATAATAATAGAATCAATGAGTGATATCTAGATTCTTGATTAGCCAAGAGTGAGGAGAGAGCCTCCTTTTTAAAGAGAAATAAACGATGAGAGATTAAGAGGAAAAATTCAAGGGTGGACAAAAATCTTCATTTTGACTACACAAGATTCTCAAGAGAAAAAATCAATGGATATGGTTAAGAGGCAAAAAATATGTGTGAAAGATATTAAGAGACAAACAGGGATTCCACTCATCTAGAAAAGTATGCATTTAATGTGTAGACAAAAAAGTCTTTTTCTTTTCTTTTTAAATTAGGAAATTCCTTTTTCAAGTGCACATATAGGATAAAGGGGATTTTATTTAATTAAAAGGGGATATATTATTTTAAATAAATAAATCTTAGGATAAAGTGGTCAATCTTTAGGATATCATCGAATAAATGATAAAGTGATGATTTAATCAAGAAATACGAGATGAAATCGATGTGTAAAATTGATTAAGCATAAGATGTAGTCTAGTATTTTAAATTTTAATGTTAGAGAGAGGCTCATAGTTTACTAGACCATTTTTGGGTGATTACAACCAGAACATATACATTTTCATGGTGAAACCAAAATCAACCCTATCTACACAAATAATTGCATTAGATCTATATAGACAACATATATACACCAGCCAACATAGAACAAAACCATGAGCCCATAAACATTGATGTACATAAATTCATGAAAAGCCAAATTTGGCCTTGAAATACAATTACAAATATAAAAACTTGGTGTAAATAAAAAATAGCACAAAAAATGGGTGATGATCCACCCCTTCTTAGCTCCATTGTTTGCGCCCTCATCCATAAACCACTCCACACCCACATTCATGGCAAGCCCAATCTTTGCCAACTCTTTGAGATGACATTTATCTCTATTACTTGGCCAATTTGAACTTGAATTTACTCCTTTCCATATGCTCCTTGGGTACTCTAGATACCACCACCAATTTATATTCATGGACAGTCCACTCTATAGCCCATATACTTGTTTTCCTTAACTCTCAGCTCAAATTTTTTTCCCAATGCCCTCTAAAGGAGAAACATAAGCACATGTCTCAGGAATCCATGCATGTCAATCCAGTCCCCTTTGGACATGAATAAACCATAGTATGGTTCTTCCAATGCCAATAATTCATCAAGTCTAACCCTCCACTCTATGTAAACATAGCACTCAAAAACCCTTTTCACCTTGGCTCTCGACCCAAATTCAGAACCTGAGATGTAAAACATGGAGGAGATACTAGTGTTGGTCATGTACTTGACTTTTGAAACCACAAATTCAATCCCAAACAAATCCCACACTAGAATGAGGAAGAAAGGTTCATTGGTTGTAAATACAATTTTTAGCCTCTCTTTAAAAATTGGTTTCCAAAGGGCTTGGCCCTTTGGTGAAATGGTGGGGCTTGTTGCCTGTAGTTCCTAAAACAAAGTCTCAAGTCCCTAAGGGGTCTCTCTCTACCATTTTTCTCAATGGAGAGTTTTTACCTTGACCCTTGGTGAAATAGTGGGGCTTCTTGCATGTAGAGCTTACAACCAAGGTTCAACATTTTTACTAAAATTATCTTGTAATGGTGTTACAAAGCTACATAAGTGCTAGGGTTTCATTGAACCCTCCTAATGTTGCAATAGCATGAAAGGGTGGATGGAGGCCACTGCACAAGGAAAATCATCACCTGAGAAAGGGTGTGGTACATTCACATGAAGTGTGGTGCTTGACTCATAGAAAACATGATTCACTAGAGGGTTTTGAGGCCCTAAAATGGAGAATGTTGCATCTCAATTTTAGTTTTTTTGAGGCTGAAAACTCATCCATTTCAGCACCTTGTAAGACTAATAATAATAAATAAAATGATGGTTCAAAGGTGCAATCGGTGGGGCTATGAAAGTCTGGTCAAAATGCTAGACTGAAAATGTCATTTCTAGGCCTGTGGAAGAATGGCAATGGTGGTGGTTTTGAGCTTCCATAAGAAGTGCTTGGGGTTCTTTCTCAGGGCCCCCTATATGTGTTTATCCTAAGGATCAAGAGTCACACAATTTGGCTATCCAACAAATAGGTGATGTCATTTTGCCTATGATAAACACTTGCTTAGTGGTGTTGGAGATAGAGCTAGATAAGGAGGTTGACCACAACCTAGTTGTCTTTTTAGAACTAGATTTGATTGGTCATTTTCAGGGGTTTTGGCCTAGTTTTATTTATCTTCACAAGTGGATTTCAAAATTTTGGGAGTCAATTCTTGAAGGTTATGTGCAGATTTACCTTGTAGCAAAAGGTTTTTTTGTTATTTTTTTTGAGCATGCACATGATAAAAATAGGATCATGTGTGATCATCAATGGTGTTGAGAGAATAAATTGTCTCTAATTTTGAAGGTGTGGTATCCAGATTTTAACCCATCTGATGAAGTTTTTGATAAACTTTTATTGTGGGTAAGACTTCTTAATTTTCATCTACAACACTGGTTTAATTATTTCTTGGAAACTGTAGATGATGCTATAGGGGATTTTCTAATGGTGGATGAAGGTTCATCAAATCTTCTCCATTCTACCTTTTCTCATCTTCTGGTTGAAATAGATGTTGCAAAAGGGCTTCTAGTAGAAACTGTGATTAAGACTTCTAAGGGCTCCTGGACTCAACCTATGGATTATGAAGGGATTCCCTTTAGATGTAGATTGTGTTTTTAGATGGTACATATGGTGGCTAAGTGTGATAAAGTAAGAATGTACAATAATATCTCATGGTGGAAGGATGCTTCTGCCCAACACTACACAATTGAGAAAAAGGTGGAGCAGATAAAGAGATTTTCTCAAGTGGTGGCTCAAGAAAAGATGAAATCACCCCCTAAGAAGGAGGAACAATCCTTGAAATATATTACCAGTGGAATTGAGGTGGTAGGTGATGGGATGTTCCAATAAAGCAAAGGGGTGGCCACTCCAACTAGAAGGGAGGAAAAAACTCCATCTGGAACTCGTGAAATGGTGGATGAATGACTGACAGATGGAAATCATGTTGGAAAGTGACTTTTTAGAGTGATATGGAGTACTTGAGGATTTTCATTTATGGAAACACATCTGATATGGTGATTGCTTGGAGTTAAGTATAGTTTTGGAGATGTAGTCTTGAAAATGATGAAGTATAGAAACATAAGTACAGAGTATAGTAGTACTGTTTTGGACATCGAAGATATTATATGATAGATGATGACTTGAAAGCTTAGAGGAAGACATTTTGGGATATGTATGACCTTAAGTTAAGGTTTCTTGTGCTTTTATATTGTTATTAGTGAGTTATAGTGATTTGAAGACATGCGAAGATGGAGGAACAATGAAACAGAGCATATGAATAGTCCTGATAATTAAGGGAGTATAAGATGGAATCATAACATGCTAAGATAGATTAAGATTGTGGATTACCAACACTTTGGTAATACAAGATCTCCGACTTAGTATTTACTCTTTGCATTATTATTTATTCTATTTTGTATTGTATTTGAGAGCCAACTGAATGATAGAATATATATATATACATACATACATATATATATATATATATATATATATATATATGAAGAACTTTTTGTAAAGAGAAGATGTGATAGGGAAATAGATTAATGGATGATGCAAGATCAAAGATTGATAGATGTTACTAAGAACTACAACTGGAACTATCAAAGCATAGCAAATTCTTATTTATGATCATCATTGAGAACACTTTGTAACAGAAGTATTGGTTATAAGAGTTGTAAGCTCAGTACACCCATAATAGGGTTTTGTATACCTTTAACAAGGTTGATATTCCTTTAATAAGGAAATGTACTATGTAATACTTAGCTCCTAATAGGGTTAGGTCTTCTAACATGGACATTATACTTTAGTGCATGCTTGTGGGTACCATCCCCACTGGGGTTTTCCCTTGGCCAGGGTTTCCTTGATAACAAATAATGGTGTTATGAGTACTTATGTGTTATTTTCTTATGTACTTTTTATTTCTGTAATCTTATGGTTTATTCAAAATTGGTTTAAGTTCAATTTAAAGTATTGTAATACTGATTCACCCCCCCCCCCCCACCCCCATCTCAATATTACTCAATCCTAACAATTGGAATCAAATTTACTGGCCCTTGGAGAAAAATTCTAATAGCTTAGGGGAGATCATAATGGACTTTGAAGAAAACTTTGAAGTGGCACTTGATGACCTAGAAAAAGAAAAGGTTGAGAATGGTGAATTCAAATTCAAATTAAGAAGAGCATAAGGTTTTATCAAGAAACAAAAGGAACAACTTGAACTTTCAAGATAGCAGAGACAAGATCTTATGGAAAATATCAAGGAGGATTCAGAGAATGACACATCAAACAAGTTAAAGAATCTTGAGCAAGAAAAAGAAGAAATTAGTCTTTTGATTACTAAAGAAATCTAGCATGAAAAGAATGCAAGATACAAAGTTGAAGAGACCTTAAAAGGAGCGAACATGCAAATAGGAAAAATGAAGAATGAACTTGATCACTATAAGGACAAATGCTTGGAATTAGATAAATACAATTAGATCATTAAAGGAGAACTCCTTCAAGCTAAGCTACACATTGAGAAATTACATATGAGCAGTAGTAAGATTGATGAACAAAGAGAGAGATATAAACCTAAAGGAGATATGACTAGAGTTGAATACAATGAAGGAGAATGTTCTAATACTCATGAAGAATCACATGAAGCAAAGATTGAAGAAAGACCTACTTTTGAAGAACCTAGAGAGTAGATCAGACCTTTTAGAGGTAGATGTTATGGATGCAACATACTCAGACACATGAAGAAAGATTGTAGAGGTAAAGGCCCTTTCAATCCCTTTACTGGTTATTGTTATAATTTTTATGCATATGGACACAAGAAAGAAGAATGTAGGAAACCTAATCAGTTTGGAAGCAAGCAAGATTACATCAGAGAAGAAACAACAACTCAGAACACATTGCTACATCAACCTAAAAGGCTAAGCATGGCCTTAGGGGGAGCATTGGATGAAGACAATAGATTATATCTAGCCCCTAATTTTGAGGAGTGATCTAATGAAAGATTAATTATAATGTTTACAGACACTGGGGAACCTATATCTGTGATTGCAACATCTGAAGATTCATATCCTATGAGTGCGATATTTTTGATTGATTGGATAGTATGCGAAGTTGAGTTAATTAAGTTAAGTACATTTTCTAACTTAGCGATGAATAAAAGACCTCAAATCTACTTACTTATTCACCATTTGATGAGTAGAGGCCAAGGAGAGCAAAGCTTAGATCATATCAAACTACCAAGTAGCTACATTGTGTGATTGATCAAAGTGGAAGTTCTGAATTCAATGTATTTAAGGTATTTAGATCATTTACTCAAGTAGAAGCTATGGATGCACCAATGATCTATGATGTTGTGGATGAACCTATATATAAATTTAAGAAACATCCTTTCAAATCTTATGAGGATGACCCTGAAGGATCCTTTTCCCAAACACCATATGACATCGTGCACGTAGAGGATGTTAGGGCATACATACATTTCAAGTATGAGACAATAGGTGATGTAGAGATATTTAGAGAAATTGAGGACATGATTGGACAAGTTGGTAAAATGAAGGATGAGTTAAAACACCTAGATGACCTAAGCATTATGAAAATGACTTAACTGTATGAATTCAGTGAAGAATAATGGTTCAAAATTATACTTAGCAAAGTTCATGACCAATTCATTTTCATAGGAGAGAAACCTGTAAAGATTTTTAGTGAATTGATTCATGATATTACTGGGTTGGACAACACTAGAGTTATTCCTGTAATAGAAAAGAATATAAAGAAATAAGTTGAAACCCTAACACACTCTAAATGGGACAAGCGAGCTATGATA
Source organism: Chamaecyparis obtusa (assembly GCA_027943335.1). Taxonomy (NCBI): domain Eukaryota; kingdom Viridiplantae; phylum Streptophyta; class Pinopsida; order Cupressales; family Cupressaceae; genus Chamaecyparis; species Chamaecyparis obtusa. The sequence continues at coordinate 515,922 of BSBK01006800.1, forward strand.
GTGAATGATATTTTCCAACAAGATGTAAGACTAGTTGCAATTCTACTTGGATATAAACTTTACTACAGTAGTAGAGCTAATTTAGTCTCAGCCGGAGTTAGTATGATGGCCAATAGGGTGGTAAAAGAAAACACAAAATTTAATCTATGTGAGATTCTAGCACAATAATTTTTAGAGAATGTGAAGATAATCAAGAAGGATAAATATAAGGCTTTTAGATTTGGCTCACTTCTAGTTCACCTGTATATACATATTGAGCATAAGTTCCCTAGAATGCACCCTAGAGCATGGAAGGATAGCATACCCACTGGTATTCAGATATCATAAATTTATAGAAGACAAAAAAGCACATGGGTGGATGGCGAACTATTTGGCATGATCAAGATTCATAATTCCTAAAGAGTTGGTTGAGTGATACAGTGATACAATCTGTTTCATGGTTGAAACTAATTGTGTTTATTTTGAAGTAGTTGAACCAAGGAAGAAATGGTGTTACCCCATGGGCTATGATGTTAGTTGAGAAGTTCTTATTATGCAAGTAGAACATGTTTTGGCATCTTAAGTTGACACATCTAAAGAAAGATGGGGCACATATGAAGAGAAATTAGCTAAAGTTAGAGAAGAACATGATAGATGATGTAAGAGAGGAGGATAAGGGCTAGAAATGGCACACCCTAACTAGATCCACCTTACCCAACAACACACAAAAGCAACAACACACAACAATGAGAGAGAGAATGTAGGAAACTTTCTTATATTATCTTTAAATTGATTCATACATGCCGGGCTGTAAGGCCTTCTTGGTTTCAACCAAATTTTACAATCAAGTATAGAAGTCCTCCAACATGTGAGGATCTGCCAATAATCTCTAAACTTCTATCTTCTATCTTCTATCAAAACTAACTCCCTAAACTCTAACCAAACAACTACATTTATACAAGAGGCTACCGAACCAAGTCAGCCTTCAGATCCATAATCAATAGAAGGGGTGACCAGATCTAGGTCCACATGCTTCCCAATGATGGATACCAACATTAAATCTACAACCCAAATTAACTACATGAATCAGCCTAAAAAGAAATCTAAAACAAACAACTCGGTAAGAAAGGAAATCAAGCACCAAATAAGTATCACTAAGTGCCAGGGAAATTCATTGAGCACCAGAGAGATAACTAACCAACACCGATGAACAAAGGAAACTGAGCAACATCAAACCAACTTAGTCAAAGAAGGAATCGAGCAACACAAACAAACTCAAATATGTTTTTGGTGACACGGGATTGCCGAGGATCCAAGATGCTCCTACATCAATAGAGGTATAAGGAAAAGAAAGATAGAGAAAATGGTTGGTGATATGGTAGCTAAGGTTAGGATAAAAAAGGAAGAGTTAAGAGAGGTAAGGACTGAGATGACTGTGGGAGCTTCTAGATCAGCAAGCATGAGAATTACAGCCCCTCCATCTTCTGAAGCATAAAACATATAAGTAAGTCCCACTTCTACTATAATTGACCTATCTATCACTCTAGAGAAGACAACACAAGAAGATACACATGTGAACACACCTAGAAGATCTACCAAATCAACTAAACCAAATAGCCCTAAGAAATAAAAGGTTGAAGTGGAAGCTAAGAAGAAAGATGAAAGGAACCTGAGAAGAAAGAGGATAAGGTAACTAAGAAGAAAGAAGAGAAGATAGAACAAAAGAAAATAGAGGACCACTGGAAACCAAACATAAAGATATTTCACAAAAGGATTATAAGAGATGGTAACCTAAAGATACTAAATAGATACTATGAGAGGTATGACTCTGACAATCAATCATTGATAGAAGATATGGTAATTGAATATCTACTTGTTTACAAGAAGAACCTATTGGAGATTGAGGGAAGTATACCTAAGGATTTGTATGATAAACTAGAAATTAGAAAACAACTTGCACAAATAGAAGATGAAGCAACTAGGAATCAAGCCATTGAGGACATGTTTCCTGTATTTTTGTATGGGACAGAGAGAGAGAGAGAAAGAGAAAATACTTAAGGAACTCAAACCTTTACTAAGAAAAAAAGCTAGGCTTGTGAAAATTATGGGTAGAAAGTATGATGAAGTTATTGAAGATACTCGGAGGGCATTAGATCATATGCTTATGAGAAATATTCTTGAGAAAACTTCACCTCCTAAGACTACCAAGCCCACACCTATAGGAATTGGAGAGAGCTCCAAGTCAAATGAGGCTAATGTGGAGAAAAGCGAAGCAAGTACTGACAGACAACCATATTTCTTTGTTGATGGTGTGCATGTGACCCTTGAAACTTCACTTGATGAGAATGATCCATTTAGAGGAAACTTGGATAATACAGTGGCAGAAGAAGAAGAAAGGAAGGAAGATGAAGGACAAAAAAAGGAAGAGAACAAAGAAGAAATAGAACAAAGAGAAAAGATAGACACAACAAAAGGAGAAGAAAGAGATCAAGTTAAACAAGAAACTGATACTTCCACCACTCTATTGTTGACAAGTATGGATAAGCTTGTAAGCATAGATGTAGACAACATGGATGAGGATGAACTGATGAGACCATCCTTCATGGCATTCATAAAGGACAAAGAAAGATCCGAACAGAAAGGAGATAAAAAGGCTAAAGTAACTGTTAGGGAAGTTGATACAATGAATAAACTACTCCCAGTACCTATTTATTTTCAAGGAAAAGATGATGCAAAGAACCTGAATATGGCACTAGATAATTTTGATAGTCACTATGAGTCCCTAGTGAAGATCATAGAAGAGAAGGCAAAGGAAATATATCTAGAAAAGAAGTTGAAGTAAGTATGTCAGTTTATTTCATGGGACTTGGGTATTCTAAGATCAACTACATCAAAGGCCAAAAGTTGTGTCACACATGGAAGGAAGTTTTACATCTATTATTTTAATCCTATCAGACACATTCAAAACATTGAAGATATTATGGCTAAGGATAGGGATACTCTAGATAACATGATGGAAATTTGTGAGACCTCCTCACAAACTATACTAGAGATAGACAGACAAGCATCAAATATCTTGGATAAAATGAATGTATTGGATATAAAGAGAGGGAGAGTAATGACAAGATTTGGTTTACTAAAGATTCTAATCACTCCTAAGCTATCAATTCTTGAGGTACATCTTTCTGAAATGGAGAATATTGGTGAATCAATGACCAATTCTATGCCCACATAGTTGAAAGTAGTAGAGACCTCATCTTATACTTTGAATGGACAGATACATGTCAGTGAATTATTGATAAAATCATGGAATGATGAAGTGAAGACCTTGGAAGATTCCTTCCAAGATGTTCTAAAACTGGTGAGAAAGCACTAAGCTCTACACTTTTTGATTTTGCAATTTTGGGAACACCTTTTCCATTGATGTCAAAGAGGGAGAAGAGAAAAATAAAAATGAGAGAAGAAAATTTTAAATAAATAAAAAAATGTGTATATAGAAAAGAAAAAGAAAAAGATAATAGGGGAAAAGAGAAGAGAAAAGAAGAAGAGTACAGTTAATGTTTGTTGGGATACTTAGTCATTTTTTGCTAAGTGTTGCCATTAATGCCAAAGGGAGATATTGTTGGCAAGTGATGTTTTAGACTGATATGGAGCACTTGAGGGTTTTCATTTATGGAAACACATATGATATGGTGATTGCTTGGAGTTAAGTATAGTTTTGGAGATGTAGTCTTGAAAATGACTAAGTATAGAAACATAAGTACAGAGTACAACAGTATTATTTTGGACATCGAAGATAGTATATGATAGATGATGACTTGAAAGCTTAGAGGAAGACATTTTGGAATATGTATGACCTTCAGTTAAGGTCTCTTGTGTTTTGATATTGTTATTAGTGATTTTTATTGATTTGAAGACATGTGAAGATAGACGAACAATGAAACAAAGCATATGAGCAGTCACGATGATTAAGGGAGTATAAGATGGAATCATAACATGCTAAGATAGATTAATATTTTGGATTACCGACACTTTGGTAATACAAGATCTTTGACTTAGTATTTACTCTTTGCATTATTATTTATTCTATTTTGTATTGTATTTGAGAGCCGACTGAATGATAGAATACATATATATATATATATGAAGAATTTTTTGTAAAGCGGAGATGTGATAGAGAAATAGATTAGTGGCATATGCGAGATTAGAGATTGAAAAATGTTATTGAAAACTACAACTGGAACTATCAAAGCATAGAAGATGCTTATTTATGTTCATCATTGAGAACACTTTGTAAGTATTGGTTATAAGAGCTATAAGCTCAGTACACCCCTAACAGGGTTTTGTATACCTTTAACAGGGTTGATATTCCTTTAATAATGAAATGTACTATGTAATACTTAGATCTTAACAAGGCTAGGTCTCCTAACAGGGACATTATACTTTACTACATGCTCGTGGGTACCATCCCCACTAGGGTTTTCCCTTGGCCAGGATTTCCTCAACAACAAATAATGGTGTTATGAGTTATGTGTTATTTTCTTATGTACTTCTGATTTTTGCAACCTTATGGTTTATTCATAATTGGTTTAAGTTTAATTTAAAGTATTGTAATATTGATTTACCCCCTATCAGTATTCCTCATTCCTAACAAATCAAGCTCAATTATAGGTGGAGTGCTTTGATGATCAGGTCCAGGATATGGCATGTACAATGGATTAGCACAATGAGGCTACTAGATTGGAAGATGGTTGTCACATATTGAAATGAAATAAGTGTAGGACTACAAAGGCGGGACCCTTTAATATGACTCTCCACTCACATACAAAGGGAGGTAAATTTAGAAAACCTTGATTTAGATTTGTTTATGGACCTTTGGTTTTATGCCTTTGTCTAGGAAGGTGGATTCCCTAGATATATCCACCCTTGGTTTTGGCCAAGATCAATCTTGATTTCATAAAATAAAACCACAATTATTATCGATCAAAAAAAAAAAATTGGTCCCCAAAATGACATATTTTGTTTGGTGGATTTGAAACTAAAATTTGGTTTCATTCTATAAAGACCACCTTGTTCTACTAAGACCTCAAAACTAGCTTAAAACACACACCAAAATGAAAATGGGCAAGAACTATTTTGAACACCTAATAAGTACTACCCTATAATAAATTCCATGGAAGGATGTCATTGCAAATGATGTGGTTTGTGTGTGATGTCATCCCAAATCAATTGTAGTACACCACCATGTATATCATCATTACCACCTTTTATCAATTATGCCAACAACTCTACAAGATTTTATCCAAATTTTCCACAAATGGCACTTTTATTTTTGATAAGGAGTCTACTGGGAAATTACCTTCCCTTTATATATGAGATATTTTGAAAAAAAAATTTAAAAAGAAAGTTTTTTTTAATAATATTGATCACCTTATTGATTTTCCATATGTGTGCATGCACATTCATAATTGCATTTACTATCACCTGCAAGTCCCCATTTAAACGTAACTTTGCTTGACTCATAATTTGGATGCTAAATCAATCACTAATAAGGTTAATTTAACCTTAGCCTCCTTATATGTTCCCTCCACAAGATTCTTTGTTTCTATTGCAAGGATGTTTCCATTCACATCATGAGCCATGCACCTAGTACCTAAAGGGTTTGGGTTTCTCTTAGGTGCCCCATTGAAATTTACCTTTACCCATCCATTATCTAGCTTTCATTATTTCACCTCACTCCTACTCTTGGGTATAGGATGTGTGTGCTATAAACGTGTCACACTTCTATGGATCATTACATGCAAGGAAACTCAAGATTGAGCCCTCACAAATTGATCCATAGCTCCCTAGGCATGGAGTGCAAGGGTTTTTAAGAATGCTCTCAGCTAGAGCTATTTAGCCTATAACCTTTCTAGTAAACCATGCAATGGGAGATTCAATGAAGACAAGGAAAAGAATGCCAATATCCTCGAGAATCAAGAATGAAAATGCAATGCAATGCTATGATAGAAATGGAAATGCAAGCTAAGCTATGAAAGGAAATATGCAAGTGTTACAACCCAAGCTAATTAATCTATGTGAGCTAATCTAGAGCATAGAAATGAAGCTAATCTAAGAAAGCATAAATATGAAGCTAAGCTAAGAATGCAAGAATGAGATGTAGAATGCAAGAATGAGATGTAGATGCTGAGAATGCTCCAAATCTCCAAAAGCTCCAAAGTGACCTAGAAATCCTGCAGCATAAAGTTAGCATAAAAGGTTGGGGATCTAGAATGAAGAAGAGAGCTCTTCTTTTAAAGGAAATGAGGAGGAATGGACCATGGAGATTAAGAGGCAAAAGATTTAATCAACGGTGGAACTTGAAAGAGGAGCAATCGATGTGCACAAATATCCTCCAATGAGAAAATAGGAGTTGACTTTTGTGTCCATATGAGACAAAAAGTACTTTTTCTTTTTTTATAAATAAGAATAATGCTTTATTTGTGCAACTTAGGATAAGAGGAAAAGTGGGGGCTTTTTATTTATTAAAAGGGGAGGAAATATTCCTTTTAAATAAATAAAGACTTAAGATAAAATGGTTAGCCCATAGAAAATAATTGAATAAATGACAGAACTAGGATTTGATCAAGAAAAAGCAATTTATGATTTAGCAAAAGGGGCTAATAGTCTAGATGACCATTTTTAGGTGTATACATTTTCCCCTCTTTGACTAATGTGTGATCGATCTGGGAACACATGTAGTCAAAGAATGAAGTTGAAATGTGAGATCAATTTGGGATCACAAAGCAACTTAGATTAGCCAAGAAAGCAAGCAGATAGCGATCTGACTCCAAAGAATGAAGTGCAGAGAGATAGCAAATCCTGCATGATCAGCCTGGTAGCGACAGTACTGAACATTTAGGAAAGAGATAGCCAATAAGATATGATGTGTCTGCCCCCTCAGGATCAAAAGTGAAATCAGGTAGAGGGAATGCAGAAGCAAGAGCAACATGATCAAATCATTAGAAATCATAATCGAAGAGAGAGAATGGAACAACCATCAAGCAGTGAAGATATGCCCCACACATGGGACCCGAGGCATGAACCAAGCGGTCCCTCAACCTGAAAACACCATGGAGGGGAAGAATTTGAACTTGGGTTTTGAAAGTGAATGAAAGACTAGAAGTTTGAAAGAGATGGGGATGAAGAGGTGAAGAATGCCCCAGCAAAGATTGAAGGATCGAGCCTCAAAAAGGTTAGCCAACTGCACAGAAGAAGGAGAAAGGTGATTTGGATGATCAAGGTGATCTTGGATTTTAGTTTCAATCTCAAAATGAATAGAAAATGATGGGATATGAAAGACAAGAAATGAAAGACATGATTAGGAAGAAGTGAAAGGTGAGTGCAGTTGATTAACAAGTACACGAAAGATAAAGGAGAGCTCTCTCCATATGCAAGATGCAAAACTAACTAACATGAACTTAAGAATGCAAGCTACATGAAAAGTGGTTTACTTGCAAGGTCACAAAGCCAATAGACATCTAATATTCATCATTGAGCATTATTGGTAGCGTCATCAAATCATTCAATGCACACTAGCATAACTATGTGGATATGAATATGATCTTTATCAGATAGGAATGTGGAAATCCCACCTAGGCATCAAAGACATGTAGGTCAAGATGACTAGTGCAGTGAGATTACCTAAGTTTGATATAGCAAGATTATGCTCGCATCAAGACACAAGAAAGTCAAGATGACTATAAGCATGCACTTGCAAAATAGTCAAGGATAATACCTTGTCAATCCATAGTGTCAAGTAAGACCAGCATAAATGCTCATGACATTTATGATCAACAAAATATATCCACAAGCAGATAAAGAAATAAAACTTGTTCTCATACCCTCAGTCTTCTAGCTATGCATCATCGAAAAATTCTCAGGGAGAGACCACTTAGCAAAGAAATAATCATAGACAGCATGCAAAGAAATAAAATCAAACAAATCTCAGCAAGTGTGTGTGTATAGGTCATAGAGTCAGACTCTGGTTATCATATCTGCTAATGAGAAATATCGCATCATACTTAGACTATTGGGAAGGATATCTGATAAGTGTTAAGAAACACTTGACGCTAGGATAGTGTTGAAAAACACAGTTGAGGTGGTGTTGAAAAACACCGTTTACAAGGTGCCAAAGAAACCCAGACACACAAAGAGACCCAAGATAAGCTGAAAACAACGGATGCCCCCTAGACTAAGACAAGAGTCAATTCCAGGCTAGGAGAGGCAAAGTGAGAAGTGGAGCGAAGGAGCACCACACAAGACTGATAGACATAGGTGCAGAGGGTCTCAAGTAGCACCTGTTTCCAGGTTTTCACCACTTGATAGATTTTTTCAGGACTTTTTATAATTTTTTTATATTTTTGCTACCAAGGCGCCTGTTTCCAGGTTTTCACCAAGGCACTTTTTCAATTTTTATTTTTATTTTTTGAATTTTTTTGATTTTTTTGGTGAGACATCAAAGTGCCTATTACTAGGTTTTCACTAGGATGCTCATTTTTTCAGTACTTTTTATGATTTTTATGATTTTTTCAGCATCATATGTGAAATTTTTTTGGTATTTTTTCAGGATCAATAAAATATGTACAAAGGATGCCCCAGACATAAATGGGCATCAAGAATCTACTTCCTCTGATGTAGAGAACTGATAGGCCCCGGGCCCAAATGCTACAACTGTGACAATAGGAGGTCTCAACCAGTTCGACCAATAATAACCAGCCCTAAGCAATGTCTAAGCTAGCGAAGGATCATTAGAATGTGATCCACATATGCCATCGTGGATTTCAGTTAACACTTTTTCTGACTCCTCTATTTCTAGACACTTAAGGAGAGTTCCATCTAGACCCTTCCTATACAAGTCACCAGAGACAAAGGCAAAGTGTAAGGGATGGTGGAAGCAATGGCGTGGTGGATTTGCAAGAGGAATATGAGGTGGAAGATATGAAAAGATGGTAGGATTGTAAGATTTGTGAGCAGGATGGCGTAATTCATCCACCAGGAACTTGAAGCAAAATTTATGCTTTTTCATTTGTAAGATGGATGTTGAAGTAACCAAGGCATTACCAACTTTGTTCTTAGCTCTAGGAATGGGCTGAAGTATAACAGATATGAGATCATGCTTGAAGTAGTGCACCATTTTTTTGTAGAGAATCAACTTGTCATCTTTTATTTGAGAATCATTATTTTTTAGTAGATTTTTATTTTTACTTTTCTTAGGTGTGGATACTACCACAATGTGGTTTTCACCATCTGACCATTGCTCATTTCTTTTGACATGATGACTGTGATACTTGATTTTTGATTCAAACTTTTTTGGGGCTAGTTCGCTGGTGGAAGAAGTAACAGGTGTTGATGCAAGATGAAATGAAGTGACCGGCTCAATAGCATTTATGCGAGGGGTGTCATCTCTAGTAACAAGAGAGGTTGAGCCTATAGGGTAAGCTCCAAAAGTAGCTAGATCTAGACTTGTCATAGAAGAACCAGCATGGTCCACTAAGGCAATATGAGGAACAAACTCATCAGACCCCACACAAGACCCATCAACCACATCGGGATGGTTACTACAAGAATGAACCATATCAACATCCATATCATCAGTAGATATACATTTTTCTCCCCAAAGAAGTGAAGTAGAGGGGAGATCATCTCCCATTTGAACCATAGTGTGTAGTGGTGACTCATCTGTATCTGTGTCTAAATTACTGAGTATGGGAGTATTTCTAGAATCCTCTCTATAGATCCACTCTTGAATAGCTTGTTCTTCTCTGTCTACTTCTAAAGGAATGGATGAAGGAAAAAAAGTATCAAAGATCACCATAGCAGAAGTGGAAGGCTTCATGTGATCAGAAGGTCTCCCATATGACCTAGGAGAAACAGGTATAGAAGAAAAGGAATCCAGCGTATATTCACCCATACCAAGGCTCATCATCTTAAGTGTTTTCTCAGCAGCAACTAGAGATGTACTAGGATCAACAGAAGGTTCATTGTGAGGAACAAATTTTTCAGTAGCAGCAAGAGCATTAATAGCAATAGTATGGTCTCCAGGAATCACAACTTCAGTGCCATTGTATGGAAATTTGACGCACTGATGATAAGTGGAAGGAATAGCCTGCATGTCATGGATCCAAGGATGACCCAAAAGAATGTTATATGTGAGTGGGATGTCCAATACTTGGAAGCTAATATCTTTCGTGATAGGGCCCACTCGGACAGGCAGCGTGACAAGACCTTTGGAAGATATTTCCACTTCATCATAAGCTTTTATAGTAATCTTCTTCTTGGAATCCACAGCCAATTCTGACAAAGCCAATTGTTGTATGACATTGAAAGAAACAATATTTAACCCTGCACCATTGTCTATCAGGACTCAGCGAACTCGGTTATTGTAGACTAGAACTTCAATGTGTAAAGCTAGATTATGTGGGTGAGCAATAGATATGTCATCTTCTACAGAAAAGGAGAGAGATAACAGAGATAAAATGTGGTTGACCATAGCCTGAAATTGATCTAGATCAATGTCATTGGGAACACGTGTTGTACGTAGAGCCTCATCAAGAATCTCTCTATGCGAAGAGGATAACCGAAGCAACTCAAGGATAGATATTTGTGCTGGTGTCTTTTGCAAATGTTGGACAAGATCATAGCTAGGGGTGGCTGAAGGAGCCACTTGTTTGGAAGGAAAAGCTTGCTTGGGATCTTGCACAATTTTAAGGACAATCTTGGCTTGCCCCCTAGTAACAGCATTTAGTGTCTCACTTCGAGAAGATGAACTACCACGTGTTTGCAAGACTAACTTTGGCTTACCATGATTGGTGTTATTATCATCTTGAGACCTCATCATTAGAACACTCTCAACGGGCTCTACCATGTTAATCACAAGCGTATTAGAAGGATACATGTAATTGATCTTTGCATCATGATTCTTCTTATGTGTTTGAGAGGTTTCCCCCTTATCATGCTTAGGTAGAGGATCTTTGAAAGCTATGTGATCAGAATTTTTAGTTAAGCCATCAGTGGAGATTGTGACGTTCTCAATAAGATCCTGAATATCATCCTTAAGCCTAAAACAATTATCTGTTGGATGTCCCTTATTTCTTTGATAATGGCAGTAATGATCCTCTCTCCACCAATCAGGCTTATTTATCGGATCCCATTTACCAGGTTTATCAGGAAGTGTAAGATATCCATTGTAAACCAAAGTCTTAAGGATCACATCGTAAGGTTCTGCCAACTTGGTATAGACTCACTTTCGAAATGAATTCTTAGACTTATCTTCATATTGAGGTTTAGGAGCATTGTGAGTGTTGCTAGCTTCTTGTTATTTTGCTGCATAGATAGCGTTGGAGAGATTGAAAGTGGGCTCTTTAACTTTAGGAGCATCAACAACCCCATCATTAACAACATACTTGTTCTTATTCCAAGGTTTGTTCTTGTCTTTACCATTGCCTTTAGCATCTTTATTAATAACAATATCCCCTTTTCTTATAGCTACATCCTCAATCTGATATGCACTTTCAACCATGTCATGGAAGGAGGAGAACAGTTGCTTCCTTAGATCATAAAATAGCTCAGGCACACGTGTGTTGACAAAAATGTCAATCTTTTCTCTTTCGGGTAGCTGACGAGGATATCGAGAATACAATGACCTCCAACATTGTAAGTAAGTTGCAAATGGCTCACCTTGATGTTGTCTTAGATTACCAAGATCTATCATAGTGACAGGTTGTTGGATGTTGTAGAGTACTGCTGGGTAAATCGCTGAGCTAACTCATCAAAAGTCTTAAGCGGTGGTGTCAATTTCACAAACCATTCCAAAGCTTGGCCTCTTAAGCTTCGAGGGAATAAGCGTAGGAGATATGTGTCTTCATAAAGAAAGTCCATACTAAGAGCATAAAAATGACGCACATGGTCATGAGGGTCACCATTTCCATCATACTTGTCATATTTAGGAACCTCAATATCCTTAGGAAACGGGACCATGTATAGATCTTTATCAAAAGGAAGAGCACAAATTGATTCTACAAAAGAGACCTTTGGAGGCTCTCTTTCTAATGCCATTTGGGTAAGGCATTGATTTGTTTGACGTAATTCTTCTTGAAGGACTTCTAATTTAGTTGGTACTCTTTGTTGGACAATTTTTCTGACATCATAGCCGGGAGGAAGCTTGTATCCTCTAGAAGTCATATATTGAAAATATTGATCGCCATTACGCTCTAAAAGCTTATGCATCATTCGTTGGAAATCCAAATCTTGTTCACATCTCATAAGATCCTCACTAGAAATCTCATCATTAGCCTCTACCTCATGTTGAGAGGGAGGAGGTCTAGGTGGTGAAGAAGGCACAACAAAAGTTGGCCTTGGAGGAGATCTTGGTGGCATGTTGTTGTCATTGTTGCCATTGTTAAAAAGAGGTCTATGCTCATGATTACTAGTCTCAGGTTGCTCATGAAATGTCCCTCTATAAGCCATGCGCCTAGTAGCATCCATCCTTTGTTGATTGTGTTCTTTGTCTAAGCGCGCTTGATTATCCTTACGCTCAAAGTGTTCTTGCAAGAGTTGAAACTTTTCTTGTTCAGTCAAAGTGAGTGAGACACTGTCTGTGTTTTTGGGAGTCTTGAACACAGAAAAGAGGAAACCTCCTTTGTACCACGGTGTAGCCTTAGAATTCTCAGATTGGTCAGAACTAGAACTGTTGTTGCTAATGGGTGCTTTTGAACATCTAGTTGGAGAAGGTAACTGTGTATAATTGAACAGAGGATGACTCTCCTACTCAAATTGAGACCGAGTTGTAACCGGCATGAAAAGAGATGTTGGTTGACTAATAGAATGAGACAAAGTTTCTTAGATTTGAGATAAGAAAAGCTAATAAAGATCACTTGTCAAAGTAGAACAATAGAGAGATGGCTCGTCAAAAGTGCTCAAGCACTTATAGCAATCAATTGACTAAAGCTGAGCAGAGAGCAAGAAGCTCAATAAGCAAGTAGCTAGAGAGGTAACCGTGATGCGACAAGTGATCAAGAGTAGCATTTGTTAAACTCAAACCCAATAGTTTTAGCTCATTTGTTTCAGTCTAGAACAAATCTAAGCATATAGGTAACAAACCAGTTTCAGGTAAGAACAGAAAAAGACAATCTACGATAGGTTAAAGTGCAAGTTTAGCCACTCCGAATTGCAGCAATGACAGGATAGTAGAAATGACTCAGGATTCTTGGTTGAGGGTATGCAAGGATACTTCAATATCATATGACTCTTGACTAGTGAACGTGAAAAACTCAATTTTGAAGCGCTTGGACCAAATTTGTAGATTGAACAGTGCAATTTCTCAGTTTGACAAGCAGTAGCAATAGATAAAAGACAGGTTTGCAAATAGTATGGGATCAAACATGTCATAGAACACTTGAAACAAGGGCAAAAGCAACCTTGCCAAGAAAATCATTTGTGATATCAAAATAGGGAACCTTATGAATGCTACCATTCATTTGAATGTTGAGAACGTTTACATTGGTATAGCACAATCGAAGATAATTCAAGCAGTTACTACCTAGAAGGACAAGGCTCATTATTAGCAACGTGGCCCACAACTTGATGCTCCCTTGCCTCACACCAAGTGGTTGCCCACAAGAGATATTGGCGTTGTCATGGAAGTGTCAAAAACACAACCAAAGGAACACATATGGTGAGTGTCTTGGGGTGATCCAGGTAAGTCCACTTGGATCAATCCTTGCACCAAGAAGCTAAGCGGCTAAAAGAAGGTGGCCTCTATCTAATGGTTCATAGTAAGGGTTTCCGTTCATAGCACCCCTCTTGCTCCTCATAAAGGACTAGGACCTCGCGGCCTCAAGAGTACCTTAAGCATTCTTGCTTAATGCTTTCCTCATGGTCACAATCCCACAAGTTACTCACATCAAGCAAAGATAAGTACTATGTCTACCAAGGTTTTGTGTCCTCGATAGCCTTGAGATTATAGTGAGTTGGAATCACTCGCCACCAAGGAAAATGATGACAAGGTTGTCCCCACTTGGGTCGTTCCTCTTGATTGCTCAAGAGCAGGCCCGCTAAAGGATCCTAAGCTAAACAAAGAGTGGATTAATTCTTGAGGTTCAAGGTTTTTGGTTCACCACAAGGGTGAAGAGCATACTCCCCTATCTCAAGAATCTCTCCCAAACACACCAAGCAAAGATTCAATTACCCCCTTGCTTTCAAAATCCCAAGATGGGTCAAGATTTCTGTTTCACCACAAGGGTGAAGAGCATACTCTCCTACCACCTCAAAATTTCTACAACAAGGTATTAAGTGCCTATGAAAGGAAACAACTAGTATATGCCACACTTAATAAAGAAAGCAATTAAACAAGCACTTGATTTAGTTTTTATGCTTAGGGCAGCCCTGCAAAAACCATTAGTAGCCCTCTTTGACATGCAATTTTAGCAAATTTCAAGCAAGAAGCACCTACAACCACAACTTGTTAGACCAACAAGAGTTAGGAGAATCAAAATCCAAAATCTAACAATGATTAGTACATGAAAAAATCATATAATGTGCAAAAATAACAGATCAAATGATAAAATCTAAAAATGAAACCATTATGGTTGGATTAGGCTTGGAAAGACCTTTCCAATGATATATCACACTTAAACTTTTGATACCATTTGCAAAATTTCAAAAAAAATGGGCACCCATTTTCCAAAGTGGCACGGTTTTGAAAACACTGAAAATTTTAGAAAATTTCAAAAAGATAGCTAAGAACCTAAAACTTGCAAGATGGATAAAATAACTCAAAAATAGGTCACTGCTAGGTACAAACACAGTATCGCGCGATACTTCGCATTATACTGGGGCGATACTTATCAGTCCGCGCGATATTTCACCCGACACCAGGCGATATTTCGCCTGAGACCAGGTGATATTCTCTACTATAGCCAAGCGATACTTCTGACAGGTGAAGTATCACGTGCACATACAAAGGTATATCACACAATACTTCTAGAAAGTATCGCGTGATAGTCTGAGACAAAAAAAATAGAGACTAAAAATTAAGCTAAAAACTTCTTGAAAAATTGACAAAAATTGACGAAAATGCAGAATTTAAAGGACAAAGTCTATCTACTCTGCCCCACAGTGGGCACCAAAAATGTGTTCTATAAATGTGTCACACTTCTATGGATCATTACATGCAAGGAAACTCAAGAATGAGCCCTCACAAATCGATCCATAGCTCCCTAGGCATGGAGTGCAAGGGTTTTTAAGAATGCTCTCAGCTAGAGCTATTTAGCCTATAACCTTGCTAGTAAACCATGCAATGGGAGATTCAATGAAGACAAGGACAAGAATGTCAATATCCTCGAGAATCAAGAATGAAAATGCAATGCAATGCTATGCTAGAAATGGAAATGCAAGCTAAGCTATGAAAGGAAATATGCAAGTGTTACAACCCAAGCTAATTAATCTATGTGAGCTAATCTAGACCATAGAAATGAAGCTAATCTAAGAAAGCATAAATATGAAGCTAAGCTAAGAATGCAAGAATGAGATGTAGAATGCAAGAATGAGATGTAGATGCTAAGAATGCTCCAAATCTCCAAAAGCTCCAAAGTGACCTAGAAATCCTGCAGCATAAAGTTAGCATAAAAGGTTGGGGATCTAGAATGAAGAAGAGAGCTCTTCTTTTAAAGGAAATGAGGAGGAATGGACCATGGAGATTAAGAGGCAAAAGATTTAATCAACGGTGGAACTTGAAAGAGGAGCAATCGATGTGCACAAATATCCTCCAATGAGAAAATAGGAGTTGACTTTTGTGTCCATATGAGACAAAAAGTACTTTTTCTTTTTTTATAAATAAGAATAATGCTTTATTTATGTAACTTAGGATAAGAGGAAAAGTGGGGGCTTTTTATTTATTAAAAGGGGAGGAAATATTCCTTTTAAATAAATAAAGACTTAAGATAAAATGGTTAGCCCATAGAAAATAATCGAATAAATGATAGAACTAGGATTTGATCAAGAAAAAGCAATTTATGATTTAGCAAAAGGGGCTAATAGTCTAGATGACCATTTTTAGGTGTATACAGGATGAACCCTTAATTGCCCATTAAGGGTCATTTTAGTTATGTTTATTATGACAATACAATATAGAATATTATATAATCTAATTTTATGAATAATAATATTTAAATTAATATATAAGAAATATCATGACATAACAAAGCTTTCACATAGAGATTAGATTAGAGATAGAGAGAGAGGGGGGAGAGGAATTGGGGCCTAAAGTTGATGGTCAAATTCTTCTATCAAGAACTTATTTATGATAGTTATTTATTTAAAGTCACTATCAAATGTTAAGATATATCATATTTATTTAAATGTATATAAAAAATTAGATATGTATCCCACATTAATTCTATATAATTTTCAAAAGTTTACATACTTCCTTCCCTTTCATATAGTATAATATTTTGAAAATTTTGCATCACCTACCTATTGCATCTTACTAGTATCAATGAGGAACCTAGTGAGGGGTGGGTAAAGGTCTATATGGAGGAGGGTTTTCTGATGGAAATTGTAAGTGAAAGTGAGGAGTGAGGACTAGGTCAAGGTGACAAATGGATGGAGAATGACAAGGATGTTGAGGAGTTAGTGACTAGCCCTTCTCATGATGCATGTCATAGTGAATGTCTAGTGGTGGCTCAAGCTCTTGCAACCTAAATTGAAAGGGAGGATGTGGGTGGCTCTCTATAAATTTTAGATCATAATTTGTTGAGTGGAAAATTTTGTCTTTGAGCTTCCAGAGTGATATAAGGTTAGAGGTAGGCATAGATTTCTACTAATATTTTAAATACTATGGATGTATATGGCCATGGTCTATTTTTAGGGGTTGGGTATAGTGATTAGAAAAATTATCAATTTTTGTTCAATTAGCGAGTAAATGAATTGCAGATAGAAGATAATATCAAGACATTTTAAAGTTGAACATATTTGATGATCTATAAATAATTTTTGATATTAATACAAAGATGATTCCCCTATCAGTCATTTAACTATTAAAATAATATATTATTTATCAAAAGTTTGATTGTATTTTATAGTAAAAATCTCTAAACATGACTAATGACCATTATGTGTGTATGTGTGGAGCGGAGGGTTTGTGGTAGGGGGGATGTGTCTATATGAGTGGTATATGGATGGATGTATATATGTTTATGTATGAGTGGGGGTGTGTATGGATATATGTGTTTGTGTGTATTTTTTTATTTGTGTATATATTCTTTTATATAAAAGGATATTATGGCAGATAGCTTGAAGACTTCACAGGGATATATAATATATGTTTGTGCATGTGTGTGCAAACATGTATGTATGCATGTGCATACATATGTATAGATCCTATTTTTTATGTATTTTTGGAATAGGAATTTTATCGGAGATTTGGGATGTTGGGTGTATTTTAGAAAATGGGTTTTAATTTTGTAGCTTAATTCCAAGTTTCATTTTTGGGTTTTTTTAAGCTCGCCTTGTTTGGCATGCCTTCTAGATATTTTCTTCTGCCATGTATGGAGAGATTGAATTGCTGAAGTTAGCATTACTCCATGTTGTAGTAGGATTGTGGAATTATAATGGGTTGAGAACATTCTACATAATTACCATCATAATTTGAACTTACCCTTTTGATGTTTAAATGTTGGTTTTCATACTTTGCAAGATTTTGTTAGAATTTGGGTATTTTATTACTTTTTGATGTTTTGAGTCTTCATTGTGTTCTAATTAGATGATTTATGGATTATATGGGGATATGTGGTTTTATCAAAATGACCAATCAATCAACTTGTTAATTTTCTTAGTTTTGTGTTTACTCAATGATTGATTTTGATGCTTATATTATTTCATGTCTTTGGTGTAGACCAATTAGAAGATGCATCTTGTGTTTAGTCCTCGATGTAGACTAAGTAGAAAATCTTTGGGTTATCCCATCCTTGGTGTAGACTAAGTGGAAAAAGTCCCTATTTCACATTCATGGTGTAGACCAAGTCGATGAAATGTTTTTCTTATGTCCTTGGTGTAGACCGAGTGAAAAAGTTTCTTGTTTGGTCCTCATCCTTTGGCATTGAGCCATAGGGATAGGTACATTGAGTAGGAAAAGGGAGTATCGTGTGAGGCCTCACCCTAGACCCATCATAGTCTTTTAGTTTTGGCATTTGAGATAGACTTATTCGATACTATATTTTGATGCATTATGGTTTTCAGACACTTATATTATGGATTTTATCACCAAAGAGGCTAGATGCATGTTATGTTATGTTTATTTTGATGATTACTATGATATCATTATGGTCCTACATGTGTGATTTATTCAGTTTTATGAATGTTATAATGTCATGATGAGATTTAATTATGTAATGAATTATTGATGCAATGATGATGTTATGAGCTTAATTAAATAATGAAATTGTTTTATTACCTAATGAATTATATATGTGCCATAAATGAATTAGTAAGCCTTGTGAATTATGACTTGTTTAGGAACAATTGCAAATGATTTTTTTTTATCATGTATGTTATGAAATTATATTTCCTTGGACTACTGATGTTGGACTTTAGTGTGCAGGGAATTAGACCGTGGTTGATATCGGGGAACCAAAGTATAGACCTATGTTAATTTAGCTAGCCAAGCTTGCATCTAATAAGAGACAAAACCTTGTTGTATCATGTTTTATTTGTGAATGTAATGAGCATGTGTGTATTTAATTAATATGTTTAATTGTAAATGTAAATTGTTTGTGAATGCTCAAGTGGATATGCCACATGGCTTGTGATGTGTAATTCATGTTGTGTCAATTGACACTTGTAAGTGTACTTGTGGCCATGACATGTCAAATGAGGATTAGATGCCCATCAACCTAGGATAGTACCCTTGAGGATCCCCATGTGAATCTCTTGATTAGGGAGCTTGAGGTAGAGTCATTTCATCGATTTCGAATTTGAACTTATCATGAGCTTTTGGGGGGTTTAAAAAAGTATGTAGGGGTGCATTTAGGCCATTTTTAGTTAGCCCACTTGGTATACCTATGGGTAAGGGTAATTTTTTACCATACGAAAACCCATAGTTGACCAAAGGACCCATCCAAAAGTTGGCTTTCCAAGATGGCCGAAAATTAACTTTTGGGGACCAAATTTTGGAAAGAACACCATCCATTAGAATGGAAGTCCTATTTCCACCTTTTTAGCTTACCTTTGTAAGAGGCCATTTTTAGTAAGCTTGTAAGGAGCTTAGGGAAGACCACCCAATGGGAAGGAAACCTTATCCCTAGGGGTTTGTGGGAAGATGTGTGGAGGCCTTTTTAGAGGGGACTCTTCTTTTGAAAGGGTTTGAACACCCACTCTCTAACTTAGAGACTAGATAATTTTGGAGGAGTTGGGATAGGAAAAGCTTGGACAAAAGAGCTCTCATCTTCAACACTCACCATTATTGCTTGGACTTAGGTTGGTGGCTCTACCATGAATTTCTTATGTTGTTTCTATTTTGTATGTGAGAAGAATGGAGTTATGTGATCTTCTTGATTTCTTGTTGATTGAGTATCTTCTTATTTCTTTTATTTTGAGTAGATGTCATATGTAAATCTTGTGCTTGAATTGTTGCAAGATATGTTGTGAAGCTTTGTGTCTTAGTCACCTTTGTTTTCTTTTGTGATGTTAATGGGAGTCTCAAGGCCACACTCACCCATGGGGGGAAGACTAGCCTTGGGGGTGAAGACATACTTTCTTTGGGATAGATATGGGTGTAAAGTCTCTCCTTGGAAAGGAGAGGTAAAAAAGCATGGAAGTATGGGCTCCATGTAGCCATTTCTTTTATTGTCATTTTGGGGGACATAAGGGATTTGTATGGCTTGATTCCTTGGGGGTCATAAAGATTTTTGTTGGGCTTGAAAATTTGGTTGAGATGTGTATTTGGGAAAGCCATGTGTAGGCTTGTCTCTTTATTTTGAAATGGGTGTCCTCCCCATTGGTACATAGTCCACCTTCACCCCAAGAATAGGTTCAATGTGAGACCCATTGTACATATCCTTGGTTGGGAGTTTATGTGCTTGTTTTGTTGTTTGTTATTGTTTGGTTATGAATGTATGTTATCTCGTCTATGTGATGGTTCCCCTAGCTCGAGGGTGGCCTCTTAGAGGCCTTGGTTGGGAGATGAGCTTCCCCATGGTCCATATGTGTTTGTATTGTAGGATTTGGAGCCTTAATACTGGATGAAGAAAGCTTGAGGATGTACTCAAAGTTGAAATGGTTCTCTTTAGTTGTGAAAGGATTTTCTTTCCTATTGTAAAAGGAGTCTTAAGGATCCCTTGTGTTCTTTTCTTTTGTGCAAGCTTGTAAAAAAAAGGGGGGGTAAATTTCATTTGGTATCTATTTATGCTATTAGGAAGTTGTATTCCTTGTATTTGTAAACTTGTAAATAGAAGAGTAACATCTATGTTAAAAGTTCTCTGTTATAGTTTGATTTAAATCTGTAAATAAATGCAAAGGAAAAGTTGTAGAAATTATCTTTGTACTTCAAATGTTTGTCTGAATTCTTCATTAGGATAAGTTCATCTATATTGCATTTAGAGTTGTTTGTAACCAAAAGATTTGATTTTGTCCTTGAATGGATAGATGCTAGAACAGAATTAATGTTTTAAACAAATTTTAAATTCTAACATTTTTATTAAATGTTGCTAAAATAACAACAATTACATTTTAACAATTATTCTATTTAGTTAAATAACTGTTTAAAATAGTTTATTGTCCAGAAAAATTTCATTGTATAGGGATAAATTTTAGCTTTAGATTAAGCTAAGAAAACAAAAAAATACATATGTTGTTTTGCTATTTAAAAAAAGGGGGTTAAAAAGGAATCATTCATACTATTTTGGCAAAATGTAAAATTGTGAAAAGAAAATTTTATGTACATGTAATTTAATACTATTACAAATCTCCTTTGTAGAATTATTATCATTCTTTTAAACCTGCAAACATATAAAAAAAATATGTAAGTTCTATTTTTATTTTTATTTTTAAATAAATACCATGTTCTTGGAATCATAGTGTAAAAGTTTGTTTTTGTTTTTTTTAAGATTTATATTAAAAAAACTAAATAAAAATATTTATAAAAAAAAAACTGGTTGATCATATAATAAATAAAATGAACTATTTTCTTTCTTTTTTTTTTAAAGGAAATTTATTTAAATTTTTAAAAAAGCAATTTAAAAAAAAGGATTTTTTTTTTAAAAAAAATTTAAATGTTGAAAGGGTTTTTGGGGTCAGCACAGCCGAACCCCCCTCCCCCCTCCCCCCTTCACCGCGGCTAACAAGTCGTGGGCTATGCCCACGACTGTAGCAGCAGACCACGACCAACATACCAGCATGGGGGCTATGGGGGTAGAGCTTAGGCTCCCCCCTCCCCCTTCTTTTTTTTATTTTTTTATATATAAAAGGAAAAAAAATGCATATATAACTGTCTATAAAAGAAGAGGGTTTTTTTTAAAAAAATTATAAACCCTCTAGTTTATGTAGCAAAACAAAAAAAGAACAAATATGTAAGATCCTTATAGATCTATCAAGTTTTTCTAAAACAATGGAGATTTTTACATGCCTCATCATAGATCCAGTTTGCTGTCTTTTGATGGCTGGGATTTCTCATAGATTATGTAAAACTACATTTACAAACATAGATATAAGAGTATTTATGTTTGTAAAAGTAATATACATAGAAGCAAGAAGAAGAAAGAAATAGAATACTCCATTGTTAATCTTCCTCATACCTATAAGTAGAAAATAACAAAAAAATAAACATACCCACTTAGGGTTTGCAAAAGAAGAGTTTTTTAGGCAAAATGAAAGAGAAAAGTAAGTTTTGAGGTTTTACTAAAATGACCCTAACCCTAAATTTGAAATTAGGGTTAGGGTAGGTGGGTCAACCCACTTGACCACATTCTTTAAAAAAAAAAAAAAAAACATTTTCCCTCCCATTTGTTTTTGCTTATTTTGTGTTTTTTTTTAAACATGTTTATTTGGCTTTAAACTTTTGGTGGGAAATTATATATCTTAATTTCAACATGCTATTTAATTTCCTAATATGGAGAAAATATACTTTTGAGTGGGAGAAATGTTTCCCTAGGTTTATTGTTTTAAATGATACTCCTTTAGAAAGGATAATTATAATTTATTATATTCTGCGGTAGAAGATTTAGTTTTTATTTTTATTTTTCAGACAAGCCTTATTATTATTTGGTAGGTAATTCTATTCCTTATAGAAATTTTTATCCTCTAATTTATATGGAAACTTTAGGCGGGTTAATAATTACAGATGTAAATGAAATTTATTATTATTAACTAATTATAGTTATAAATTTAATTGTTATTAAATAGGAGAATATTCTACATTATTTTTTGAATTCTTCCTTGTTGGAGGTCTTAACCTTAACAAATTAATTTCATCCTATAATTAAATTAAGTCAGAATATTGTTCCACCAAAGAGATTGTTTCGATAAATTTATTAATGTATTCGTGTAAATTGATTACAAACTTTTATAGAATCAATCTTACTCTTTTTAATAACCTTAATTCATTGTTGAAATGCTATTCTAGCCTTGTCGTCACCTCAAGGGGGATGTTAACCCCTCGCCATGAATCCCCTCAAACAAAAGTAATGACATCCACCATTGTGTAATTGGTGATTACCGCCTATTACATTTTTTTAATAGTTTATACCTTTAATAATATTGAACATATCAGAAGCTTGAGGCCCTTACCCTTCAATCAACTAATAATTTAATCCTTTAAAAAAAAATTATTGGTGTTGTTTGCTCGTAGAAATATGGGCATGACATATCTCCTTACGTGGACCCTAGCCTAGAAGTGTCTACATAGGTAGCATAAGAAGTTTCTAAAAAATTGATATCATAATAACACAAATTGGGTTTAAACACTGATCAAGATTAATTGGTATCCCTAGATGTTAGGATTGAACCTTGTAAGAAGTGTAAACCATTGAATCCCTAGATGTCATGAGTGACCCATGTAGGTGGTAAATGCTACTTGAGCCCCGGATGTCAGGATTGACATGTGTGGTCATGGATACTCCCTATGGTTGGTAATCTCATGTCTAGATCTTATAGTACTAAGTAGTACCTTGGTGTACTATGATTACATGGTATATTGGATATATTTTTAGTTTATTTCTCATGTTGAGTGATCTTCATGTATTATTGCATTATGTAACTTTATATTACATTGGACCTCTATACCATCCTCTAAGTTATGCATTTGATTGGCATGTGTGTTATCCACTCCTTGCTTGAGTGTGTGTACCTTGTGATTGTGGTCGCGTAACTATTTCTAAAAGAACAATGGGACATGCATGAGAGTTTCATGTGGTACAGTGACGTTTCACTATACCATTTTTTAGGACTGATGTATATATGGTGGACTCTTCCAGAGATAATGTAGAGCATGATGTGCTCATTCTATCCCTCCTTGTTCTTACAAAGTGCTATGCCTTCACGTGTGCATACTCGTAGATTAGCTTTTCATTTTGATGTTTTTATTAAATCAAGTAAATATGGCATTGATTATTGTAATACCCCAAAAATGGGCTATAGGTTCATTAACCTCCTATATCGACACATCGAATGAAATTGACATCAAAGTCCTACCCTAAGGCACATCTGAACATCATCGAATCCTAATTGATTATCATAAATTCAGCATCGGGGAATATTCCTAGTAATATTCTTAATTATCATAATTATCTTTAATTTAATAATTATTTGGCGATAAATCCTATTTATCCTAAAGTTTGATTAATTGAATATTCTAAATATTTAATTAATTAGATTTAATTCTTCCACTTAATTGTTTAATTGAATTTAATTATATTTATTCCTGAATTGTATTATTTAATTTTGACAATAAATCCAAAATCCTACAAATAATTGATTAAATTCTTATTTAATTAATTAAAGAAAGTTGTCAATTTTTAATAATATTGTTTTTTAATAAAAGTTTGAAAAATAATTGATTAACCTATAAATCAATTGTTTTATTTTTCAAAATCTATTAAGTTGGAAATAAATCACTTTATTATTAAATTAATTTATAAATAAATCATGCACAATCAGAAAAGAAGACAACTATCAATTATCAATTAAATCTAAACTCTATTTTGAGTTGAACTCTACTTTTGCGTATTTTTGTGACTTAATTATCCTTTATTTAAAAATAACTCAAAAAACAACCTAAGTTATTTGAGTGATTTATGGCTTTCTTCAATGCATCCTCAAAGCCCTAGATTTCTATAAATTAAGGCTTCAGCTCATCTCAAACATCTCATAATTTTGCAAACTTATGCTGGCGAATTGCTATTTGGAGAATCAAAGCTTCTTTGCGAATCAACCATGTTTTGTGAGATCACTTGTGTTTTCATATCATTTCTTAGCTCAATTTGCATATCAGCTTTCCATATCATTATTAGCATAGATTTACATCAGTTTATTTCATCTTATTGCATCTAAAATCCAAAAAAAATAGATTAATTGCATACATTCCATATCTAGATTTTGCATTCAAATCCTTCGTTTAGGTGTCGTCAAGGTCACTGATCTCGGTATAATCTGAGAATACATACTTGCATCTACTAGAAGGTAGTAAATTGCCTGGTTAGATTAGTTTTTCATTTATTGCACTATTTCAATTTTAACTAACCTCTAATGTTTTACTGAAGTGTTGTGTCTACAAATTAGGTACAAAATTCACACACACATTTATGGCACCCATCGTGGGGTCCTAAAATGGGTTTCCCTTCATTTCTATCAAATTTCTATCTTTTGAGGCTAAGGGTTTCAAGGGTTCTAGTATACTCTACAAGACAAAAAAAATTTAGCACTTTTTCTATCAAAACTGTGATTTTTAATTTTTGTCCATACTTCCATACATCTCTGCATGGATTCTCGCATGAGATTTTTCATCATGCCGCACAAAGTTTTGCTGGTCTTAACACTTCCTCACGTGAGACTTCATCTTTTGTCGCACGAGAGCGTACTTCCTCACGCAAGATTTCATCCTTTGTCACACGAGACCATGTTTTCTCATGCGGGACCACATCCTAACTCACGTGAGATTTTTCTACAGAGACAGAATTTGCAAATTCATACTTTCAGATTATTGATTTCTAACGCTTACGGTTTGCTTTTGATTTGTCTTGATTTTGTACTTTTAGATGTGTGCTAAATTCTAGATTGCAAAGCATTGGACCTAAGGTATTCTTCTCAAGCTGATAATATTTTGATTTGGATTAAAATAAAATCTCATGTGTCAAGCTTGTGTGACTCTTATTGCTTTCATATCACATACTTCATTTTGGGCTATAAAAATGAACATAGATTTGCTTTTCAGCATCTTTGTTACACATAGTAATTAGGCCCTATGAACACTATTTGTGGTTCTTGAGAGAGTGAGTTTCCAGTGAAACTCTTCTCAATGAAGGAACCCTTGTAGGTAGGGAGGATACTAAGGGAGTCTCACATTCTACTAGATCCGTGTGTCTTCAACTTTTGATCGAGGCATTCTCTCTTCGGAGAGGTTGATAGATCATAAGGGGTTAATGTCATAGATCTTTGTGAGATAATCTTGGTCTTAGCATGTCAAATTAATTTGTCTTCTTTGTTTGGGTTAAAAGTGAAAAGGCTAGGGGATTATGCTCTACTTCCTTTTTGGATAGTACCAAAAACCCAAATCCTTGAATCTGGAACTAGTCTCCATGTGGTATATTTTGTGATTCACCTTTAGAGAGGGTTAACCGTAGTGGACATTCCCTTAATTGGGTCAACCACATTGATGGAACCTCAAGTGGTAATAGCCATTTTCACCATGGTAGTGACAGTCGCTATATAAATGTCCTTATGGAAGAAATCTTCACAAGTGTGGTTCATTGTTGGGTTGTCAGATCTCCCTAACAGCTCTTGATTGATTAAATTCTTAGATTGTGTCAAAATCTAAGATTGGAGTTCACCCCTTTGGATCATAAAATTTGCAAAGTCAAACCATTACTAAAAACCCTAGTGAGGCCAAATTTTCATTTTCTAGGGATATGTGCATTATTGCAAAACTTTTTGGAACATACATAATTAGCACTTCTAAGGATTAGCACAAATAAGTCACTTGATTGTTCATGCGCAAGGTTGCTTTTTCCCTTGTTCATTTTTTTCAGACATGCTTGAAATCACTTGCTATTTTGTGTGCTTGCTTATCTATCTGGTTACTAAAAATGAACAAATCTGTTACAATCCTCAAATCTGGACATTGAAATTTCAAAACAATCTGAAACTGAGAACCCAAAAATTTGCAAAAATTGAAGTGAAATTCCTTTCTGGAGTCAAAAGTCATTTCATCAAGTCATAAAGTCGTACCATTTTTTCAATTGTCATTTCATGCTATACCCACTATCGTACAAGCCTTCAGAAAGTCATTTGAGAAGTTTTGAAAAATTATCAAAAAGTTGTCAGAATTGCTAGATATCCAGCTTTTTCAGCCTATTTTTGGAATCTATCAAACAAATCATCATGTTAGGAACAAAGCAAAAAAATATTGAGAATCTAATCATTTTTCTAAAGTGACCTTTTGAATCCGATTTAGCCTTCTATTTAATCAATTTGAGTCTTTATCATCTTGTGTCAAAACCTTGTCATAACTATCAATCTTCAATCAATCATTAAAATGACTAAGTGTTGTGAACTCATGTAAGCTATCTTTTGGGAATCTACCCATACATCCAGGGCACAGTATCCCTCATCTAAGTCAAATCTATGCTTCAATCAATCAAACCTTGACAAGGTTGTGTCATCTAATCATCTTGATTCAATTCCTTCTTCAGTTGTCTTCATCATATTCTTTTGATTCACCCAAGGTTAATGGTGGAAACTAGAGCTTCCTCTCACAAGAAATATAGGGAAATATCTCATACTTTACCTTTGACTCACATAGGTCCAACTTTTCAACAACAATTCTGGTCTTTACAAAGATGACGGTGTTGGCAACCTTGAATTAAAAACCGGTTACATTCCTCCTTCATCAACTCATGGAGGTACCCAACAAACTCCACATCAATCTATCCCAAGTAGAAATCCTACCATGTCTCAAGAAGGGACAAACTTGAGCTCTCAAAGAGCTCACTCTCAACATGGTGCAGATCAAGAACCCACACCTGAAGAAATTGCTCAATATCAAAACAATGATAACTTCAAATGCATGATGAAGCATTTCTTGAAAGAAGACAGAGAGGCATACTTTTTGCAATTGGCTCATCAAGGAGCTAAACTTCCTCCCAACTTTAATATTGAAGATATCATTACACATGAGGAAGAAACTCCACTCACAGCTATGATGAAACAGATGCATGCCATGCAAGTCAAGCTTAATAACCTTGAGAAAGAAAAGGAACCCAAGGAGTTCTCCATGGAGGCCCTATGTCCTTTTCCATTTGACAAAGACTTGTACATGCCACCATTCCCAAAAAGAGTGGAGATGCCTAAGTATGATAAGTATGATGGACACTCAAATCCCCAAGATCATGTCAGAGAATTTTGTACACAA
Organism: Chamaecyparis obtusa; assembly: GCA_027943335.1. Lineage (NCBI taxonomy): Eukaryota > Viridiplantae > Streptophyta > Pinopsida > Cupressales > Cupressaceae > Chamaecyparis > Chamaecyparis obtusa. The sequence goes on from BSBK01006800.1 coordinate 543,556, forward strand.
TCTATGGAGTTCATGCATGAACCAACCTATCTGATGTGTCTCTTCCCTCGATCTCTAGGGGGAGCAACCATTCATTGGTTCTCTCAATTTCCTTCTACTATCAAAACTTTTGAGGAGTTGATTAAATTGTTCTATTAGAAATACTCCTATAATATTCAACATCCAGTCACCATGATTGATATCTGCAATCTCAAACAATATCCAGGGGAACCATTCCTAACATTTCTCAAGAGATGGAGGAAGAAATTCTCTCTATATGCTAGACCTATTCCAGAAATCAAGAAACTAGAAATCTTCATCAATAATCTTGTCCCAGAGATCAACTATCCTTTACAAATGCAAGATCATACATCTTTTGATAAAATGGTTGACAATGCAATCAAAATCAAAAAAGTGCTTGTGAAAAAAGGAGAAATCACACTTCAAAAAGAAAAGTATGAACCAAGATCCAGTTCTAAAGACAAGAATAAAAACTGGAACAAGAATAAAGGCATTGTCACAGATGGTGTTTTTGATACTATCTATGCCCCATCAAAGACACCCTCTTTCAATCTAACTATTAGTACCCAAGCCATAAAAGCTTTAGAACAAAAGGTGTCTGAATCATCTCAAAAGAAGCTAGAGAATAGAAAGTGGTCCACTGATAATAAACAAACATTCACTCCTCTTGGAGAATCTTTAGAATCAGATATGAGAACTCTACTGGCCAATAACATCATCTCTTTGCCTGAGATCTGACCACCTGATTCTGAGCCTAAACCAAAATGGTGGAGAGAGAACGAATTCTATGATTTCCATCGAGGTAAAGGGCACAAAACTAATAACTGCTTACGCTTGAAACATACTATTCAAGATCTGATTGATAAGGGAGATATCACCATTGATAATCAATAAGAGCAATAATGATCATATAGCATTCACAAAACCATTTCTGAAACATGGTCAAGAAGTTTCATCTTCTCAACCTAATATGGGGGCAAAGGTCAATTATGCTTACCCTGGAAATAATGTTGTTATCAAGATGGTTGAACCTTGTCTCTCTGAACATTGCAATGTCATCACAATTGTATGAAGAGATAGAGATCATTCTTTAGCTAACATAGTTACTCAATCACAAGCTCAGGCACATCTGAATGGACAAATCCTAGATTCATCATATGTCCCTAAGATGCCCTTCAATCTTTCTTCCACTTCCAAATAGAAGCTTGTTTCTAAATCTTCCAATCCTAAAGATATGAGGCCAACATCTTATAGCATTGTTCAACAACTCTAACACAGTAATGTGAAAATCTCCATGTTTGAGTTGCTTTGAATATCTCCAGCTCACAGAGCCATTCTAGATAAAGCTTTTCTCAATCTAATGTTCCAAATGACCTTGATTTAGATAGGTTCCAAACTATGGTTGGACATCTTATGTCTCCATAGTATATATCCTTTTCAAAGGATGATGACAAATCCTTGAGTCACCCACATAACCAGCCCTTGCATATAGAAGTCTTGATCCAGAACCGTAGAGTCAAACGTGTGTTGATAGATGGAGGTGCTAGCCTAAACATTTGTTCTTACAGCTTGATCAGACAATTAAGATTTTTAGAATTGTTTATTGATCCTAGAAAGAAAATAACTATTAAAGCCTATGATGAACAAGAAAGATCTTCTAAAGGCACCATTTTCTTACCTATCAAAGCAGGTCCAATTATCAAAGATACTATATGTCAAGTTCTTGATCTACCTTTAGCTTACAACATTCTTCTAGGGAGACCATGGATACATGAGATGAAAGCTATTCCTTCTACATTCCACCAATGCTTAAAATTTCCTTATGAGGGAGTAGAGGTCACTATTCCAACAGACATATCCACCACTTGCAATACATTGAAGGAAAGTGCAAATAAGCTTTTTCCTAATAACAGAGAATCTTTCATTGAACCAACTAAAGAAGCATCCACATCTAAAATGGAAGATTTTGCAAAAGAGGTTAATATCAAAGAAAATACTATGGGAGAATATACTATGGATCCAGTCTTATCTTTGACATCTCTCCCTATATCACCTAAGTCTTATTGGAAATCTTTGAAACAATCCAAACCAGATTCTAAAGAACCTCTTGAGGCATATAAAAAGAATTTTGTAGCATAACAAGTCTCCAAGCAAGAATTTCAAGAGGATGAAGTTGTGCTTGCATGGATATACAAAGATGAATTTGAATCCCATGATATTCAAACTAGTAACTCAATGGTACCAAAAGATCCTTCTAAGTCATATGGCCCAGGAGATAAATTAATAGCTAAGATGGGATATTCAGGTAAAGGACCTCTAGGAGTCAGAGGAAAAGGTCTTGAGGCACCTCTTCCACATACTGGTAGAGCAAACAAAGACAAGGTTGGCTTAGGATTTAAAAAGAAACTCTTTCACCTCAAAGGTAATTGTTCTCATGTCATAGAGTAGATCACACCAGGTGAACCCCTTCTTAAGAAGGAAGAAACAAAACCATCAGATAGTGATTCAGATAGCTCAGAACTCATCCCCTATGAAAAATTGCCTAAAGAGATCAAAGACCTTCTTGATGATAAAAATGATCCAATAAAAAGAATTAATGTAGTAGAAACACAAGAACCTACTATTAATCAAGAGATATTTGCAACACAAGAACTAGCTAATCTCAAAAATAATCAAGAAGAGGAAGGTGGTAGTCATTCTGAGATAGATTCTCATGAGTATGAATTCAAATCAGAATCTGAGGGTAACCCTTCTTGGGGTATTCGTCCTGATTACTCATGTTCTTAGATTTCCTAGAGGCATAGATGAAGAATCTAATGACTATGAATGGGGAGCCATTCTAGAACTAGATGAACTTATTACAGAGAAACATGTTGATGTTATTCACCAATATGCACCTGCACCCAACGTAAGTCTAGAGTGAAATGATGAACCTGACGAGTCTGGTCCACCTATGGCTGAATTGGACTCCCACAATGACATTGAGCCTATTCATGAATTGAATGTCTTAAGTTGTAATATCACCTTTGAACTCGAGCGTCAGGTTAGGACCAATGATGATAGATCCATATCTATAAACACTATCCCCCAATCTTTCCCCACTTTGACTATCCAATATCCATAACTTATTGATCAAACCTCCACAAATCCAAGCCATGGTATTTATACCTTCCCAAATGGCTATGCCCTTTCTTGCTACCTCAATGCAATTGAGCCTATGAGTACTTCCATCAGTGGACTGAGTGTTAGCATGATGGAGTCAGACATCAAATATCTTAGTCAAAAAAATAAGAATAAAAAGAAAAAGAAAAAGAGTTCTGAGGATGAAAACCACTTTGTGGCAGTCTCAGAATCCGCAAAAGTAAAAATAAAAGATGTATCCAAAGTGAAAACCTCTTTGAGGCACCTAAGGATGAGATATTTGATGTCCTTCCAAGTCATTTATAGGACAGATCTCTAGTTCTAATTGAGCCCACTCAATCCATCAACTTGGGAATAGTAGAGGAACCACAATTGATTCATGTAGCACAATATTTATTAGAAGAAGAGAAGAAAAAATTTACAACATTCTTAATAGAAAAGAAGATCAACTTTGCATGGAAATATTCAGATATGCCAGGGTCGGATCCTAATCTTATAATGCATCATTTATCTATTGCTCCAAATGTCAAACCTATCAAGCAAAAATTGAGAAAGATGCATCCTCATGTTGCACTCTTGGTAAAAGCTAAATTAGAGAAGCTCCTGAAAGCTGGATTCATCTGAGTTATTGACTATGTAGAGTGGATCTCTAACATTGTACCTATTTCAAAACTAGATAAATCAATTAGAGTGTGCACAAACTTTAGAGATGTGATTAGAGCATTCCCTAAGGATGATTTTCCACTACCTAACATTGATATGATAGTGGACATGACTGCGGGCTTTGAGATGTATTCTCTAATGGATGGCTTTTCTGGATATAATTGAATAAAAATTGCTCCAGAGGATCAAGAGAAAATTGCTTTCACATGTGCATGGGGTACCTTCTGTTGGAATGTTATGCCATTTGGGCTTAAAAATGTTGGTGCTACATATCAAAGAGCCATGACATCTATTTTTCATGACATGATGCATAGGACTATGGAAGATTATGTTGATGATACTTTAGCAAAATCTATGCTTAGGGCTGCACATCTAGATGACTTGAGCAAGATACTAGACAAAATGGAAAAATTTAGTCTCAAACTAAATCCTAAGAAGTGTGCTTTTGGTGTCACTTCTAGAAAGCTCTTAGGATACATAGTTTCAAAGAAGGGCATTGAAGTTGATCCAGCTAAAGTAAAAGCCATAATGGAAATGCAACCTCCAAAGAATATTAATCAAATGAGGACATTGCAAGGAAGAGTTCAATCTATCAAAAGATTCATATCACAGCTAGCAGACATCTCACAACCTTTTACAAAAACATTACATAAAGGTGTGACCTTTGCATGGAATGACGAACGTGAGAAGAACTTTGACCATATCAAAAAATATTTATCAAATCCTCCTATCTTGATGCCTCCTATTCATGGGAAGCCATTGATCTTATATGCCTCTGCAACAGACACATCACTGGGGGTATTGCTAGCACAACATGATGAGAACAAAAAGGAAAGAGCTATATACTATATCAGTCAAACATTGGTTGCATATGAGAAGAACTATTCAATGATTGAGAAAGCTTGTCTAGCTATGATCTTTGCATCATAGAAACTGAGACACTACATGTTAGCTCATACCACACAATTGGTAGCTAAGATTGATCCACTCAAGTACCTACTAAGCAAAGCTGCCCTCACAGGTAGATTAGCTAAATGGGTTATGCTCTTAAGTGAATTTGACATTGAATATGTGGAGAGAAAGGCTATCAAAGGACAAGTTATTGCTGATAAATTAGTAGATGCACCTATGATTGATGATACACCAATGCAAATGGAATTTCTAGATTCCTCTATCATGACTCTTTCATCTAGAGAATGGCAGTTATTCTTTGATGGCTCCTATACACAGAATGGATCAAGAGTAGGCATATTTTTCATAACTCCTCAAGGATACTCAATCCCAAAAGCATTTAGATTAAATTTTCCTTGCACAAAAAATATTGCAGAATATGAAGCCCTTTTGAATGGTATGAAAATAGCAATTGAGTGGCGAGTAATAGAATTACACATTCATGGAGACTCTCAACTTGTTATCCATCAATTCAATGATGTGTACCAAACTAAAGATGAAAAGCTCATTCCTTACAAGAGAATGGTAGATGATCTAAAGAAGTGTTTCATATCTATCACATTTGAACAAATACCTAGAATAGAGAACAAGGTTGCCAATGCAATGGCAACATTATCTACTTTATTACTGCAGCTTGAACATGAGCTACGTTATGAGTTCTTGGTGGAAGCACAATCTTATCCTGCATATGATTCCCCTGAAACCCACATGATCTGCACTATTGTTGGTCATGATTCATCCATATACAAAAACCTATTTTCCTATCTCCAAGACCAAATCATTACTGATACCTTCAACCACCATGAAAAGAGATACCTTATATGTAATGCCTCCCGATATGTCATCATTGGTCATGATCTGTACAAACAAGGTCTAGATGGTACGCTACTTAGATGTTTAGAATGGGAAGAGTCTCAACATGCATTAGAGGAAGTCCATAATGGTATTTATGGGTCACACTTGAATGGTTTAACACTAGCTCAAAAACTTATTAGGGCTAGGTAATGTTGGCCTGAGATGGAGAAAGAGGCTATCAAATTTGCTAAGAATTGTCAAAAGTGTCAAGTGCATAGCAACTTAATTCATGCTCTAGGGAGAAATCTAATTCCCTTTACTACACAATGGCCTTTTCACCAATGGGCATTTGATCTTATAGGAGCTATACATCCTCATTCTTCCAATGGACATACCCATATAATCATAGCTACAGATTATTTTACAAAATGGGTAGAAGCAGTCCCTTTGACGCAAGCCACTGGAAAACAAATATCTATGTTCATATTGAAGTATATCATATGCAAATATGGGATCCCACATTCCATAATCATAGATAATGGTGGACAATTCAAGAATAAAGACCTAGATTATCTATGTGCCAAATTCAAGATCACACAACATTGGTCTTCTATCTACTATCCTCAAGGAAATGGACAAGCAGAGGCTTCTAATAAGAATCTCTTGAAAATCTTACATCGTACAGTTAATAAAATAGGAAGAGACTAGCATCTCATGATCAATCCAGCTCTCTAGGCCTATATAACAAGTATTAGAACACCTACAGGGGCTACACCTTTCACTTTAGTTTATGGGTCTAAAGTGGTATTGCCTATTGAGGTTGAAATCCCATCGCTAAGAATCAGAATGCATGGTCTAGTAATTGATGATGACTACAAAGTGTCTATGTTGCAAGAACTTGAACTACTAGATGAGTGCAGACAAGTAGCGTATGATCATCTTAGAGTATATTAGAAGAGAATGTCTAGAGGTTACAACAAGAAAGTTAGACACAGAGAATTTCAGGTTGGTGATCTAGTCTTGAGAGAGAATCCTAAAAATCAATCACATCAAGAATGCAAGGGGAAGTTTGAACCCAACTGGCTGGGTCCCTTTGTAATCATTGCTACTTTTAGCTCTAGTGCCTATCAACTCTCAATGACTGAAGGAGAACAGCTCTGAGAACCAATCAATGTTCTCCATCTGAAGAAATTCTACGCCTAAGGCATTCAGTCTATGGTAAAATATCCTAAAAAAACTTTAAAATTGGAAAAAGTCTTGAAAAAATGAACATCTTGGTGAAAACCTAGCAATAGGCGCCTTGATTATTCACAAAAAAAGTTAAAAAATATCAAAAAATAAATAAAATGAAAAAATACAAAAAAATGAGAAAAAGAAAAAGTGCCTTGGTGAAAACCTGGAAATAGGCGCCTTGGTAACAAAAATAGAATCTCTGCCAAGATGGTGAAAACCCAGCAAACGAGTTCCACTTGTTTCAAAATGCTCCATTTATCAGCACAATCTTGGTCTTTCCCAGCTTTCAGTCTTACTTTAGTTTGTACATATCTCCCAGTTGGTTTTTCAATAAGTCAGTTTGTACACCAATCAGCTCAAGCATCTATATCCTATCAATGTTAAAACTTGGGGGCAATCAATGTCATATCCTATAGCCTCCAATGAATCTTAGAGGTATCATATCTAGTCAAGGTCCTTTGAAGCTTCAATCAAGTTAGTCAGTCTATCTTGTCTCCAAAAAGGATTTTGCATCAACAACAATGCAATCAAACATCAAACATAAATTGAAAACAATCTGTGCTTTTCATGCTTTTATCTCCTTGTATGCTTACTGATTCACATTGAGATTTTTTCATATTATGTCCTTTCAAGCTCTTCGATGATGTCCTTTATAGAATTTAGAGAGTGATGACTAAGGGTATAATCTTTTCTTTTTTTTTTCTGCTTGTATGTGAAAATCTAACAACTTTGGAAATTCTGGATTAAAATGGTGTCCGACTGTAAGAGCCTCTATCTCGAATTGGATGGCCATGCGTACCTCGACCATTGACACCCAAAAAATTCAAGGAAGTTCGATCTAACTATTGTCTTTTTTGAGTGAGTTCTTTCTCCTATTGTGAAATGTGATCTTACCTAAGGATGTGAATAATAAAGGGTCACTACGGATAATTCACACTGGATTTAGAATGATCTCTTGACTGTTTGATGTGTTTGAACGCAAGATGTATTATGGCCACTTAATTGTTTAATTGAATTTAATTATATTTATTCCTAAATTGTATTATTTAATTTTGACAATAAATCCAAAATCCTATGAATAATTGATTAAATTCTTATTTAATTAATTAAAGCAAGTTGTCAATTTTTAATAATATTGTTTTTGAATAAAAGTTTGAAAAATAATTGATTAACCTATAAATCAATTGTTTTATTTTTCAAAATCAGTTAAGTTGGAAATAAATCACTTTATTATTAAATTAATTCATAAATAAATCATGCACAATCAGAAAAGCAGACAACTATCAATTATCAATTAAATCTAAACTCTATTTTGAGTTGAACTCTGCTTTTGCATGTTTTTGTGAGTTAATTATCCTTTATTTAAAAATAACTCAAAAATCAACCTGAGTTATTTGAGTGATTTATGGCTTTCTTCCATGCATCCTCAAAGCCCTAGATTTCTATAAATTAAGGCTTCAACTCATCTCAAACATCTCATAATTTTGCAAACTTATGCTAGCGAATTGCTATCTGGAGAATCGAAGCTTCTTTGAGAATCAACCACGTTTTGTGAGATCACTTGTGTTTTCATATCATTTCTTAGCTTAGTTTGCATATCAGCTTTCCATATCATTATTAGCATAGATTCATATCAGTTTATTTCATCTTATTGCACCTAAAAAAAAAAGATTAATTACATACATTCCGTATCTAGATTTTGCATTCAAATCCTTTGTGTAGGTGTCATCAAGGTCACTGATCTCGATATAATATGAGAATACATACTCGTATCTACTAGAAGGTAGTAAATCACCGAGTTAGATTACTTTTTCATTCATTGCACTATTTCGATTTCAACTAACCTCTAATGTTTTACCGAAGTGTTTTGTCTACAGATTAGGTAAAAAATTCACACACACAATTATGTGTATCTCTAACCCCATGGTGTGGAAAAAGCCTTGTAATTTATTCATTCATTGGTGTTAGAAAACCTACTTGGTTAATGAACCAAGAAGATCCCTTTTAGATTAGTTTTTAATTCATTTTGTGTAATTTGGGACCACTGTAGTGCATATGTAGTTCATAGAGTAGTGCATATGCATTTTTTTCTAGTACATTCATCACTTATTTTAGCACATATGAGGATTAGATTACTACATATGCTCATCATCCTATCACATATGCTAACCATATTAGTGCATTTATTCTCTATTTTAGCACATGCATCTTAGCACATCTGTGAAAGTGAGCACTTCTCAAGGGTATGTCCAAAAATAATTTTGTATTAAGATACCCATTATCCATTGGATCATTTTCAATTATATAGAGTCGGTCTTCCAATTTTGTATGATATAATTTAATCAATTTTCATATTTTGGCTTTAAATGAACCTTGTAATTGGATGGTATTGAGGATGAACTTGTCTCCTCGATTGACGATAATTAATGATGGTTCGATCATGACCTGTGAGATTTATGGACAATGTATGGACTCTTACATGGTGGCTTGAATGTGACTTAATCATTCATGCCTGTCTTGGGTTTGTCTTGGAAGCTTTGGAAGTGATCTTTAGTCTTTTTCTTGTGCACAATCATTTGAGGATGATTGTTTTTTTATCATTTCTTATGCTTATTATTTATTATTTCACTTGTATTTAATGTTATATATCTTTATGTCTCAAGAAAAAATTGGCAAGTGCATATTTGACCTCATATTCCAAGGGTTCCTTGGCAAGGCATTAAATAGATCATGAATCTATATGTTTCTAAATCTCTCCTTAACTTCAATAATTTCTCAAAATAAATCATGGGTTGAGCTAGTGGATGAAGTAGTGAATCTCTTAAAACTAACCACTCTTTGAGTTCATGTACTTGTGTAGTTAACCTCACATTGTCTTCTTTTGATTTAAATATGAGCTTCTCTAAGAAGTTTTCACTATGGGCCATGAGTTAGGCTACTTGAAACACCATTATTTATGTAGGTCTTCTCCCAATCAAGTTTTCACACATGTCATTTTGTTCATTCAACATAACATGTTTTTCAATTGATGGAAAAAATGACTAGATAGCCAATATATCATGCATTTCATCAAATGTAGATCTAAAATACAAATCCTAGGCCAATTCAAGGTATTCATCAAAGTCTAGACCCTCCCTTTTCCTTGAGAAGTCAAAAGAAATGGTAGATGATATATTTGATCCTTCTAGTAGAAGAATGCCTCTGTTGCTTACAATTTCTCTACCTTTCTTTGGGGTTGTGGAATCCATCCTTTCTTTTTCCTTTTGTGTGATTTCAATTGAAAATCGAGCACTTTGTTGGGCATTTGGGTATTAGATGATCCTTGCTTCTTTTATAACCTAATCCTCTATGACCTTATATAATACATGCCTAACTTATTTAGTTTCGATGAATTCCTCATCATTCATGAATTATTTATAGGCCAATTCTTTGATATCATCTACTACAATCCCACCCAATCTAAGTAAAATTAGGGCTCTTTCTAGAGGGGGTATTTCAAAATAAATCCCTCTAGAGTATCAATTTCATGAGGCCCATTTTTCCTATTTTCTTCTGGTACAAATTTGGTGTTAGGATAATCTTGGGTAATCTCCTTTCTAAGTGACAAGATATGTAAAGGAGTCACAACCCTAGGGATTTTAGGATCTATGATTGTTTGGGAGATGGATGATGATAGGGCTGGCATTGGTGATTTAGATGAGGAAAAAACATAAATATATGTTGATGAAATGTGTGGATAAGGAGGATAAGGAGAAACAAAGAATGTGACACTTGTGTAGTGGGAGGAGGAGGTGATGGTGCAACTTGCATTAGTTGGATCCTTTGGTGCATAGGAGTGAGAGGCATTCTGTCAATATCATACTTATAAAAGGACCAAATTTTTTTAGCCTTTCCTCTAGATCCATCATCTCATTCCAGTAATCCTTATAAGATGGATCTCATCCTCTCATTTTGGCCTTCTTATATTGAATATTGAACCATCTTTCTCTTATGTTCTACACTTGTGCATAATTTGGTGCATTTTTAATAACATCATCTTCCTTATCAAAGACACAAATAAATATATTCATTATATATCCATACATAATATCTTTGATATATGATACAAGATCATATAGCCTATACTTAGTCAAATCCATGTTGTACAACCTCTATTCTTGTTATAGATATGAAAATATAGAAAGTGAGCCTAGAAAGGTAAAAATGATCCTTTGTTCTTGAACTCTCCAACATGAAATTTCACTAATTTTCATATCTAATACATCACATCCATAAATTCTATCCTATCAGGAACTAATTTTGGCAACGCCTATTGCTGAACATGTGAGTGAATTACTCTAATAATTGTGTTGTCCATAAAGAAGAACCACCTCCACCAATTGTGATATATATTCAATTCAGGAGATAAATTATTTGCAATTAAGAATCTCTTAACCTTCATGGAGAGGTCTTAACTATGTCTTATCCCAACACCAAAAGTACCTTTTTGATAAATAAATAAATAATTTTTTCAAACACCACATAACTAGTAGCATTGTAGTGCTTGTCCCATATGTAAGTCTACTCTTAGACTATAAAGTATCTATTACCATATTTGGGGACAAAATTTAATGGAGATTGCCACACTTTTAGATCACTTGATTAATATCTCAAATATATCCTTGTGATTTCTCCTTTCACCTACACCAAGCCTTTAGGAAACTTTTCTACAAAGTCACGTTGCATAATCAAACAACCTATTATAATCCTTGGACTAAATGTCTACACACAAAACTAACATTTTGTTTGGGATCCTTAAATTTGCATCTAAGCCAAGCATTTGGCACATATCATATTATTTATCCTTGAAGTAGATTTCAAATAATTCTTCATGATAAGGGGACTACTTGGCATGTGTGAATTGTCTCCTTTTTTTTCTCAGTATGTGTTTACCCAAATGCTAGTAATTTTCCCTATAAACTCCTAACATACTATTAAGTTCTCTTGTCAATTCATCTGCATCTATTGGTAGATTGGTTCCCTATGAAGCCTAAAAACATAATTAATTATGTCTCTATTGATAATGGCTAAGGGTTTTCCATATTTAATCATTATTTCTCTTTTATCTAGATTTTACACCTTAGCCAGTTGCCTAGTTAAATTCACATTTCAAAAATATATTTGGAACAACAAGTCTCCCCAAATCATAATCTCAAATATTTCTCATATGAATATTTTCGTTGGCTTTGTTATAGCCCTTCCTCCATAATTGAAAGTCATACAATCTGAGGTAGGGTCACGAAATTCAATACAAGGATCCTTAAACAAATTTTGGAGTGTATTGTTAACAAGCTAGGTAATTTTACAATTACATCTTTAGACAATTTCCTTTTTTTTTCCCTCAAAGATGTGACCATTTTTTAGGGTTTTACAATTAGAGGGTTATGAAACTAGATTTCTATGGATTCAAGTTTGATTTTGGAAACTATAAAAAAATTTAATTCCTAAACCTAGTTTCAATACTTTAAACAAATCGTATTAATTAAATCTTTTAATTTGAAATATAAAATCAAATTACTATAAAAGGAACAATATTTTAACTTTAACAAATATATTTTTGGTATGATTGTGTGTAGATTTTTAGAATCAACATTTTGGATCATACTCCACGATCCATCATGAGGATGAGAGACAGTTTAAGAATGCAAATGATGTATTGCAGACCTAGGCTCAAATAAGAAGAAGAGAGAGGGTGGGAAGGAAGACATGCAAATTGAGAGGCAACCCAAAAATAAAAATACAAGAAATGACATAGACTAAAAAAGCCACTCCCACAATCAACCCGCCTCAAAAGAAACCATTCTAAAGATATACACACACACACACATACACATACACATATGTATATGTATGTGTATGTGTATGTGTATGTGTATGCCTATGCGTATGTGCATGTGCATGTGCATGTGTATGTGTATGTGTATGTTTATGTGTATGTGTATGTGTATGTGTATGTGTATGTGTATGTGTATGTGTATGTGTATGTGTATGTGTATGTGTATGTGTATGTGTATGTGTATGTGTATGTGTATGTGTATGTGTATGTGTATGTGTATGTGTATGTGTATGTGTATGTGTATGTGTATATGTGTGTATATATATGTGTGTATATATATAAAAAACTAAAATAAAAAATACAAGTACAAAAATGTATATAAATAAATGCACAAACAAAATGATAAATCAAAAAGAAAAAAGTGAAACATTTACCTACATGAAAAAATAGAGATGAGCAGGATGCAATGGTCGAATACAGGACCCCAATGGTTGACTGCAAGAGAGTGATGGCATTGGCCTAGGATGAGTTTGCAATGGTAGAGGCGATCAACGGGGGATAGCTTTATGAGTAATAACATTGGTGGGAGAAATACAGGGATATGACTGTTTAATAGGTGAAACGAACGACATTTTATGGTGAGCTGGGGTGAGGGGAAGAATAATGGGGCATCAATGGTGTAAGGATTCAAACAGGGAATATAATCTGAAAGACATAGTGGTGAGTGGGAGATAAGAAATGGTGGGAGTTGGAAGAAATGAAAGCTTCAAAATTAGAGGAATGGAGGTAGGTTTTATAACATAAAACCCTTTGAGTTTAAGAGAATAGAGAGGAATTTCCGGCAACCAAAGAATAAACAAAATGGAAGAAGTGATTCTTAGCAGGTAAGTAATCAAACTCTGAATGTTAGGGATTTTTCAATACTTATTGATAATAAGGATTGGCTAGATTCAATCTCTTTCCTAGAAGAAAAAGGTTTTTTTATGAAATAGATGGGTTTGTGGCCATCTACTAGTAAAATGAATAATTGGTGTAGGGCTCATTGGGATCGATATTGCACCTTGAAAACATGAGCAAATGGTTTTTATCTGGTCTTGTATCCTACAAAGAAGGATAAGGAAAAAATTCTTAATGGAGGTCCTTATGTTATTGATGGGAAAGGGATTTTTCTTAAGAATTTGGAGCCAAATTTCAACCCTTATAAGAAAAAAGTGGAAGAAACTTTAATTTGGGTTAATCTTCTACAAGAATATTGGGGTGAAGCAACTCTGAAGGGGATTGGTGAGTGTTTAGGGAACTTTATTTTATCAGATGAAAATATTGATAAAGTTGATTTTTCAGTGTAACCTAGATTTTTGATTCAAACCCAACCATGCTTCAAAATGCTCAATTATGTTGTTTTAGGCTTTGATAAGGGAGAATGGAAACAACACATTGTCATTGACGAAGGGGAGGAAAATGATTTTATAGAACAAGGTAATAAAGATAGGACTATGGGGAAGGGTAAAAGCTTGGATTCCAACAGAATAATGGACGACATCATTGAACTAACCAAACGGATTGATGAAGAAGGAAGTAATAGAAGGGTCCATCTGCAAAATGAAGAGTTCTTTACAAGAGGATATGTTGAGCATGCATAATTTAATCTATATTTATGAGCTAAGGAAAGGCTGAGGGAGGTAACCCTATCTATGGCAAGAGAAGTTGTGATACTAGCTACTTTTTTATTCGAGGACTTTGTAATATATGTAGGTAATGACACTTCAAATTTAGCTATTTTGGGTGATAAGGAGGTTGTTCCATCAACACAAGTGGTGATAGACACCTCATTTTTAATAGAAGAAGAGAATCAAGAAAAAAGAGGAAGTGTAGTTAAAGCTAGATGTTTAGCCGAGGATCAACAACTTAAATAGGATAGGTATCTAGAAATAAATAAGGATCTTTTGGTTTACAATGCTTGTAGTGATTCAGTTCCAAGAAAGATGCAGTCAAATTAGGCTTGTGAGGACCCCTTATTAAATATCTCTATTCTTGAGGAATGGAGTGAAACTCATTCAGGGGATGTAGGTCGGAATGATAGAGATTTAAAGCCTTTAGAAGATGAAGAGTTGGAATCTATACTTTTAGATAATATAATGCCCTCAAGGATATTTGAAACAATGGAGGATTTTGTGAAATCTCTTTATAGAGATATTCAAATTTCTCCCATTAGAGATCTGGAAAGCTCCTTTGAAGCATTGAATGATGAATGTGGGAATATTCATGATTCAGACTTGGAGGATGATGTTTACAATGAATATGAATTCATAATTTCATAAGCCCCAGACATTTTTGAAACAAGGACTATGGAACAAACCCCGTCTAGTCAACAAAAGCCAAAAATTGGGGAGAAAAAGAGAAGGGGGAAAAGAACTATTGCAATGAAGCTAGTAATCCCATGGAATGCAACTAACCAAAGTAAGTTGTTGAGATCAGGAAAAGGTTATGCCTTTTCCCAGAAGAAATGAGGATCCTTACATGGAATGTTAGGGGTTGCAATGCCCCTAAAAAATCTTGCCTTATAAAGAGATGTCTTGATCAAGTGAGACTGGATGTTGTCTTTCTTCAAGAAATAGAGCTAAAAGGTAGTGATGTAAAGTTTTTAAAAAGGTTTTTAGTAGGTGGAATTGTATCTTTGTGGATGCAGATGGAGCTTCAGGAGGTTTAGGAATTATTTGGAATGATTTTTTAGTGGATATTAGTATGATTAATCACATTAATAGTTGGAAATTGATGGAAGTGAATTCAAAACAATTGTTGGATAGGTTTTATGGTATTAATGTTTATCGTCCAAACTACCCAATTTTGAAGCGTGGATTATGGAAAAAATTATCCATGATCTTTAGAAATAACAAGGACATTATCTTCCTTGTGGGAGGGATTTCAATGCTATCCTAAGCCCAGCTAAGAAGAAAAGAGGGAGGGGTTGGGCAGGATAGAGTCAAAGAGATTTCGTGGACTTTATTTTAGAAAATGGCTTGATGGATGTTTATCCTAGAAATGATGACTTTACATGGACTAATAGAAGAAGTGGTTTTCTTAACATTGCAGAAAAATTAGATAGGTTCTTATTAGTGGGTGTTTGGTGAAAAAACAATTGGACATGTGTTGCAGAGATATTACCAATCATAGGTTTGGATCACTTTCCAATGACAGTAAGCATTCAAGAGGACTCAACTCTAGAAAAATCTCCTTTCAAATTTGAGGCAATGTGGTTGAGGGATGATAGGTTTTTGGAGATGATAGAATAGTGGTGGTCAAATTCACCTTGGAGAAGAGGTAACAAGGCCTTTATTTTCTTCAATAAATTTCATTTTGTAAAAGATAATCTGAAAATATGGAATAGAGAGGTGTTTCAAAATATCTTTTCTGAAAAATTTAATTGGGAAAAAAATCTAGTAGAGCTTAACAAAAAATTATTACTAATGGAATGGATGAAGAAGATTATATGATAGAAAAGGAGCTATCAAGATAGCATGGTGAAGTTTTGGAAATGGAGGAGATCCATTGGAAGCAAAAGTCAAGGGAATCTTGGTTGAAGGAAGGAGATAGAAATATGAAGTTCTTCCATAATTTGGTGAAGCTAAGAAGATATCAAAATAAAATTATCTCTATAAAGGAGAGTAATGGAGTTGTCTTAAATAAGATGGATGATATTAATAGGGAAGTTGTGAGATTTTTCAAGGAGATATTTAATGATAATCCTGTAACTTTGAATGTTGATGATTGTTGTCTAGATGTTATCCCACAATGTGTGTCATGCGAGAAAAAAGAAGCCTTAACAAAAAAAGTTTCTATAGAGGAAGTTAAGAAGGCTCCATTTGGGCTGGGGGAAGACAAGGCTCCAGGGCTAGATGGCTTCTCAACAATTTTTTTCTAGAAAGATTGGGATATTCTGGGATTGGATATTTGGGAGGTGGTTGAGGAATCAAGGAAAGGAGGTTTTGTGTTGAAAGATTCTTAACAATACCTTTTTAGCACTTATTTCAAAGAAGGCAGAGAGATATTCCTTTGATGATTCAGATTGATGTCCCTTTGTAATACTATTTATAAGGTTATAGCCAAATTCATGGTTAATAGATTAAAAAATGTACTTGGGACTGTTATATCAAGAGAGAAAAGTGGCTTTGCTCCCAATAGATCAATTTATGAAGGTGTGATTTTATCACATGAAGCTATTCATTTGATGAGAATAGAAAGATTGGAAAAATTGATGATTAAATTGGATATAAGGAAGGCCTATGACAATGTTAATAGGAGTTTTATGTTGTAGGTGCTTAGAAAAATTGGATTTGTGGAGATGTGGATTAAATGGATAGCGGCATGTATTTCTTCTCTGAGGTTTTTAGTTTTAGTAAATGGGAGTCCTTGGGGTATTTTTTATCCAATATAGGTCTTAGACAAGGTGATCCCATTTCCCCCTTTTTATTTATTATTCTGGCTAAAGTAATGGGAAGACTCATAACAAGTAAAAGAGTGGAATGACATTGGAAAGGCATTTGGGTGGTTGAAGCTATTAATCCCCTTTCACATCTTCAATTTGTTTATGACACTAACCTAATGGATAAAGCATCACTAAGGGAAGCAAGAGGGATCAAAGCTACCCTTGATAAGTGTAGCATCACTTCAGGACAATAGATTAATTAGAAAATTAAATTAGAATTTTATTTCTTCATTACAAAAAAGGTGATCCAAATGGACATTTGAAATTTTTTGGGAATGAAGGTTGGTAAATTACATGGTAGATATTTGGGCATCCTGGTATTTGAAGCGGCTTGTGGGACTAGCCTTTGGAAGAACCTCTCTAATAATTGTGTGAAAAGGTTGGAAGGGTGGAAGAGTACATGGCTCTCTTTTGTAAGGAGAATTCTTCTTCTCAAAATAGTTGTTTCAACTATTCCTATTTATTATATGAGTTGTCTTAAGATTCCAAAAAAAAAAATTAAAGTATATTGAGTAGTGGATGAGGAGTTTTCTCTACAATGGAGCACGAGATGAAGATAAGATCCCTTTGCTAGCATGGGATTAGCTTTTTAAAGCTAGATTATGTGGTGGAGAAGGTATTAGGAATTGGAATGTGTTGAATATGGCTTTAGGAGCTAAATTAGTATGGATGATTTTTAATAACCTTGATTTATTATGGGTTAAAATTGTAAAGGAAAAATATTTGGATTCTGGAAGTGGGGAAAAAATCTTGACAATTAGTAATCCTCCACAAGGGTCTACAATTTGGAATTTCTTGATAGATTGCGGGAAATTCATTATGAATCATCTAACTTGGCAGATTGGAAATAGGAGGAAAGCCTCTTTTTGGAATGACTCTTAGGATGGACACCCTATTATTAAGGATATAGAAGATTATTAGTATTTAAAAAATTTATTCATTCAGGAATGGGGGTAGAAAGTGTGTGATTATATGGAAGTCGAAAATACTGAAAGTGGAGCTCAATGGGTATGGAGAGATATCGAGAATATTAGCCTCTTAGAGGTGTAGAAAAACTTGATGAAGAATCTGTTTGGAATAAGGGATTTAATGAGGAATGATAATGAGGATAAAATCATCTAGTGTGTAGTCTAGAGTGGAAAATGCTCAATTAAATTGGGGTATAGGATGTTAAATAGAGGTGATGAACTACTAGAATAGCCTATTAAGATATGTTGGGGAGTGGATTGTCTACTGAAAGTAGGATCCTTTTCATGGTTGGAGATGAGAGGTAGAATCTTCATAGGAGAAAGGAGGAATAAATATGGGTTCATTAGACCTACTAAATGTATTTTATGTGGGAAATCTGAAAAAGATGTGGATCATATATTGTTACAACATGTAGGTTTGTAGGGGAGTGTTGGGATATGGTGAGAATGAAGTTGGTTTGGGCTAGACCCTTGCATGATTCAAAAAATGAGGTGTTTATAGGATGGCCTATTTTCTTTAAAAGATCTTTTCTCTCAAGTGTTTGGAGTATTATCCCATCTATTATTATATGGTAAATATGGAAGGAGAGGAATAGGAGATTTTTTAAACATCTTGAAGAAAATACGGCGAGGGTATAATTAAGAATCAACAATTCAACTAAAGAGTTGATGTGTGCAGTAACCAAAAGACTTACTCCTGCAACTCCTTATACTTTGATGGATAGACATATTCTGGAAAATTGGCTAGGAATTAAAATAAGATTGACAGGGAATGTATCCAAGATAGATCGAAAAGGACTCGGGCAAAAAATTGTTAAATGGGAAGAGCTAGAGGAGGAATGGATTAAATTAAATTTTGATGGGGTTTCTAAAGGTAACCCAGGGCTCTCTGGTGTAGGATAAATTATGAGATATTGGAAGGTGAATACTTTGGTGATGGGTGCACAAAGGCTACCAGATGGAATAAATGATATGGTAGAAGTTAAGGGTGCATTTCTAGCTTTACGTTTGGGAAAATTGTTAATGTGAAGAAAGTGCACTTGGAAGGAGATTCAATGATAATTGTTAATGCATTGATCGAAAAACACACAGAGGCTTGGCATCTACAGAATATTGTTGAAGCAATATGGGAATTGTTGAACACCTTTGAAAGTTTTAAAATTAGCCATATAAAATGTGAAGGTAATATGGAAGTGGATGTCTTATCAAATTGGGCTACCAACTTTAATGAGGTGAATGAATGTTGGATCAAAAGATTTGATTATGTGAGATGAAATTTGGTTTTAAATGCTTGTGATGGCATTGATTAATAATGGACGATGTCATCATTGGAGGAATCAGTTATGGAGAGGATGCTATAATATTCTCTTAATCTTTAAAGATGATAGAAAAGACTCAAAATGTGTGTGATGGAAGGTGATTATTGTTTTCCACATTGTTACTATAACTAATGGTGATGATGATGAAGACCGACCAAGATCAGAGGAATACAAGATATTAGAAAGGTTAGATCATTTATTATCTTGTCATTGATGTCAAGCAATTGATATCTAGTTTATATTATGTTGCCATATGATTCAGAGTATGATATAACTAGAATGAGTAAAGGAGAAAAAGAAGTGAGATGTTTTGAAGATGAAGAACTTAATTGGGAAACTGATACAAATCAGACAATGTTAATATTATGTTGACATAATTTTTTTCTACCTAAAATATAATTATATCTAGTTAGTAAAGAATGGTAAAGAAGATTAGTCGAGTTGGTAAGAAAAATAGTTTTGGCTACCGAGCAGGAAAAGTTATTCAGTAAGAGCATAAAGGTTATTCAGTAAAAGAAGGAAAGTTTTGGTAAATTCAAAGGAAATCAAGACACCAAGCTAAAAATTTGAGACACTGAGTGAAGTTAACCAAAATTTAGAATAAGCCACTGAGCAAGGAACAAAAATTAAATACAAGGATTAGAATGACATTTAATGATTAGCTATGATGAGTTGGAAGACCATGATGATAAGGAAAGTTAGTTAAGAGATCTACGATTAGGAAAATTCAAGGTGATGATCTATGGTTTATATCTAAAAGGTTAAAAAATAAGGAACAAGTTTCAAGAAAGTTCAAGTTCCTAGGTGATGAGAAAATGTGTTACCGAGATCCAGATTCAATGTATAAGTTTGTAAAATGAATTGGACGGCTAAGATTAATCAAAGGAAAATGTAATAGAGGAGATTAAGAAAAAAAACATGTCTATATAAAGGATGGATTTGTATCAACAAATGGCTGGAAAATTGAAGAGTTGATAAGTCACCGACTGATGCAATGAAGAAGAAAAAGATAGATTGTGAGTCAAAAAATGGAATTTGATGAAGTGTTGAAGCCAGTGGAAAGTGAAGGATTAAAGTGAAGATAGAAAAGTGTACAAAGGATCTGGTTATGCAAAGATAGTTGCAGATTTATAGGTCAAACTATTTACTATTTTTTATTAACATTTGTAATAGAGAAATATCTTAACTGAGTGAACTTTGTTGGTACTCAAAAATGCAACATGGGTTTTGAGTACCATGTTAAAATTTTGCAGTTTGAAGCCCTTTAATTGCTTTTCATGCATATGTACTTGACTATTATTTTGAAGCCTATGAGGTGTTTAAGATGTTTAGCACACTCCATTAAATATATGCATGCATTGTATGATGTTATTTTATCATCCCGAATCATTTGGTGAAGTCCCATTTTGAGCAAGTGTCAAAATTGCACAATTCTGCTTTAGTGTCAAATAGAGTACAGTAGCCCAGTTTGCCTTTGAATATCTTGTGTCCAGAAATGTTTCATGACCTGCCAATTTGAGGATGTTTAGTATGCATATCAAAGAACCTATGTTCCAATTTTTAAGTCATTTCAAATCCATTTGATTAGGTTTCGAACCCCTCAAAATTGGTAGTTTGTTGTTGTCATGCATTTGTGTAATTATTCAAAATTTTGGAAGGGCCTGTTTGATCATTCATAATTTTTGACCATTTGACCCAATTGAGAAAATTCCTTTTGCACTATATTCTGGTGGTCAAATACTACTTATGTTTCAATTTTCAGATCTTGAGGCATTCATTTGGTCAATTTGCTAAGCCCATTCTGTTTGTAGTTTCTATCAATGTGCTAGATTGTTACATGTTGATTTTTCAATGCCCTACTTTGAGGTCTTGTTATTTGTATCCGGTTGAATGCCCTACATATTTGAGTTTTCCCCTATGTTGAAAACATGAGAATATACCTGCCTGAAGAGTTTTAGACTCATACCAATCTAGTTGTCCACTTTCCCAGCTTGATTCCAAATCCAAATTCTGCATATTCAGTGATTTTAAAATCAGAAAAGTTGTAAGATGTTGACTTTGTAGATTGATGCTAATCTTTTTATTCACCTTCAGTGCAAGTTAGTAAAGGATTCATGTTCCATGTGTGAAGATGAATCAAGCCCCAAAGGTTCAAATTATGAATGTCCATCTTGATGACTTTATGATTTCAGTTTCAAAAGCAGTTTGTGTAGTTTCACAGTGCAGAGCAGAATTGGAGTGAACAGAAGGGTCATTTTATGAGAGTTTTTTTCAAGAACCAATTGTGGAATCATTCTCATGGCATGATGAACCTAGAAAATCCCTTTTGCATGTGTATTTGATGTGGATGAATGAGTCATTTCACCAAGTGATAGAGCTTCAAGTGGTGACATGATGACTTTCCAAGTGGCACCTTTGGCAGGGTTTGCACAAGTTTGAATTCAGATAGTTGTTGAATATAACAAACTGGCCTACTTTTCATATTATTATTATTTTTTGGCCCTAATTTTTTCAAGCCAATCTAGTCAGAGACTATGTTTAGATGCTGGAAATGAGAGGGTTTTCCAGTTCCCATGCTTGCAAAGTGTTATTTAGATAGTTTTTTAAAACTCATTCCAGAAACTAGTTGCAGTTATATGGTCGGTTTGCAGAAATGTTGTGATTGGATTGAAATGTTCATTGGTCAATATCTTGTTATGAAGGACATATTTCAGCCAGTGTGAATCAAGTAAATGGATCACAGGCTTTTGCCTCTAACATGGATAGGAAAGAGTTTAATGAACGGGTCTGTAAAAGGAGAAAATGTGATTGCACTGGAGAGAATGACAAGTAATGATTGTGCAATATGAAATGATGTGTTTCTTTTTAAAAGGGGGGTATTGAGTTATATATAAGAGAATAAGAGACCCATCATAGTGTTGTTTGGAATGGGATCCCACAGAATAAATTTTTTGCAAACATGAATTTGTGCGAACACGGATTTGCACAAGTTGGAAAAATAGTCATTTTTCGGGGGGCATAACTTTTTATTGAACTATTGGATCGGGCTCATTTTTGGATATCTTGTTGCAAATCTAGTTCTCTAGATTCTCAATGGAGTGATTTTAAAAATTCATCCTAGTTCATGAGATACAGTCATCTAAGTGCAGCACTGTCTAAACTACCCATAAACAGTCACAAGCAATTATCCCACATTCATGAGTTTTCATGTAAAACTAATTTTTAAATACATGGCCACCCAGTGTAAATGTAAAGTGAAGTGGAAAGAGAGGCTTTGTGAAGCCTCTTCCTTGCAAGTCCTCCTTGAAGTGTGTGCCAGCTGGGCACTTGGAAAATTTTTTGACAAGGCATTTAAAACACTTTGAGAATTTAGTCCCACATTGCTCCCAATTTCAAAATTTGAAGTGTTTATATGGAATACTCCAAACATATGAAGTAAATTGAAGTGCTGGAAGCTATGCTTGCCCAAGCTTGTGTGTTTGCCTTGGTTTCCATGCCAGTGAGCCTAGAAGAAATTTTGCAGAAAGAGACATGTGTCAAGAAGTCTCCAAATGAAGAAGTCTCATAAGGAGAGGAAATGGTTCAAAGACATAGAGACTTAGTCTCCAAGTCTCCAGATGGCAATTTAGAGACTTAGAGACTTAGTCTCCAAATCTCCAGATAACGTAGTCTCCAAGTCTCACAAAGGAAAGAACTCATTCATAGATGCAGAGACCAATTAGTTGCCCAATCTTGTGAGGTCTGGCAGTTATTAGAAAATGTCTAGAGATCTGGAGACTAACAGCGGTCGCGAGGTCTCGTAGTTAAGTGAGAAAAATTCTAAGACTTAGAGACTAGTGCATATCATAGGTCACTGGATAAACCATGGTTAAGATAAATTGCTAAGAGATTTGGATATTAAAGTAGTCTCTAGATCTCGAAATGAACTAAGGTTAAGGGTGAGTTTACAGGTCCAGTCCGAGCAACCAATAAAATGATGACAAGTGGTGAGATCTAGTGAAGTATGAGGAAAAGACCAAAAATAAAAGATTTAAACAATCACAAAGTTCAACATTGGGGATAATTTCAAAAAATTTCATGCCAGAAGCTGCTCAAAGTTTTTAATGCTACAGATTTAATTTTTGTCCAAATATAGCAGTATAATATCTTTTCAGAAATGGCAGAAGATGACAGAGATGATGGCAGTGGAAAAAATAAGATTTGAATGAGTTGCTGAGAGCAGTAAGGGATTTTAATCTGTGATCAAATTTTGGGGAAATATTTTATTCCAAACTTGATTGATTTTGCAGAACTGACAAAGGGAATGAATCAGGTTTTTCAGCAGAGGATAAGGATAAGATCAGAGAATAAGGGACAAAAGAAATCAGATTTTGAAGGTGCCCGAGGATATCAGATCTCAAAGGAGAGAGAGGGCTTTTGAGATCAGATTGTAGAGGAGACAGGTGTTCATCATGTGTTGATTTTAGGGTTTCTCTCTTAGTCTATTTATCTTCTTCTTTTCTAAAGTGAAGGGGTTCCTGTCCATGTTTCTTCTTCTATTTTGTTGAAGGGTTTCAGACTAGTTTTGCCCTCTCACTTAGAAGATTTTACAGCAAGCTTCCAGATGGTTTTTTTGAATGTATTTCTACAAAATGAATTTCTCAACCTTGTCTATGCATTGAGTTTTTTGTCCTTAATATATCAAAGCAAGATCATTTCAATAAAATACAATGCAGACCTTGTTCTCTGTTGTTCTGTCTCTTTAGATTTTTGTTTTGGCTCTTGTATGTTTTATTTGTAAGGCAACTGAAAACATACTAGCTACAAGGTAGTCTATTTGATTATTTGTGAGTTTCTCTCAAGGAGAGAATTAATTTTCATAAGTAGTTTTAGAGAGCAGACACAATTGAAGGATTTGATTGAATAGTATAAAAGTGAGAAGATAGTTTTTAAGGCACTCTATTTGGATTGCATTCAGTCTGTAAGGCATTCTGTAGTATTCTACTTGATTTGTGACCTGTTGATTACATCTTTTGACTCCTTGCCCAAGGATAGGCACTGGTTGGCTATTTGTGATGCAGTTATCTTTAAGTCATCAAGCACAAAATAATCATTACGAGTACATTTATGTTTCTGAATTCATACCTATTGTGAAGGAACTATATCCTAGTGGTATGGTTCATCTTTGTTGATTCCTTGAAGAGAGAATCTAGAGGTTAACCTTCCTTGAGTTGTACTCATAAAAAGAAGAAGGATTTATGTCCTTATCCCATTGTTCTATGCTATCACATTTATAGTCTCTATTTTTATACTCTGTATCAAGAGATTCTCAGCTATCTACAAAGTGATCTTTTGTTTAAGTAATATGAAGCCTAGACAACATAGCAATGAAGACCCTATCCACCATTTGAATGTTTACTTGAAACGTAGTCAATCATTAATAGGCAATACCTACCTAAGTCTGGTGGAGCTCGAAGTAGAAGGAGGATCTTATCCAATCCTCATTAATTAGGCTTTTCTTGCAAACTTGGAATCCTTTTAACTGAGAATCAAGCCCATACCTTTGCCAAGTTTGATCCTACAAGAAAAATCCCTAACAAATTGGCGATTATGCTGGGGATTATTTTTATGATCAAACAAGTGACACAGGTTCCAAGTTGAGTTTATCTCCTGCCCTGTTTGTTCATAAATCTAGTTGTCTACCATATCCATCTAAGGGTAGAGTTATAAATCTTTGTAAATTTGAAAGTCCTTTAGATCATATTTACCAGCCTGGTTGTTGTTGTTATTAAAAGAGTTTCTGAATATCTTCTTGGTGAAGAAGTATGTCACATCCTATTGACTTGCTAAAAGTCTACTATCTTTGTTGAAACCTAGCTTGTCCTTTTTCCATTGAAGTTCTATACATTCTCACAATGGTGAGTGGTGACTCTGAAAGATCTCTGCACTAGTGTGCACTTAGATGAAAGAAAATTTATGATCGGTTGGGAACATTTGCAGCAAGGATCTAGAGGATGCTTGAAAGATTTAGTGGTGGAAGACAAATAAAGGAAGAAGTTCAGAAGGACAGCAACAAAAGAATTTTCCCAGGTATTCCTCAAAGTTTTATGAAATTAATTTTTTCCTTTCCAAGTGAAGAACTCACTAAAAGAAGGAATATAGATTTAAAGTCTTTGGTCATACTTCTGGTTTTACATTTTTCAAACATCAAATTCAGAAGTATGGTATGATCTTATGTGAAATGATTGCATGATCAGATAGAAATCTTTGTGAATGAGAAGATGTGTTGTTGATAAATAATACAATGGAGATTCTAGGTCCAATAGATCAGGATATGTTGTCTATATCTGAAAATTGTCCAGCAAATCTTGAAGAAATTCAAAAGGATATTGCATTGTTAAGTCAAAAAATACATGACCAAGCTATGTTGTTTTTGAAAAGACATGTAGGAGAAATAAGTAAAGAATTCATATATGTGTTTTATGAAAGGTTTGCCAATGCATATGATAAGTTGCCGGAAGGGATGAAACTCCAAGAATCTGCATATTTTCATTTATTCTTAGAACTTTATATGCCTAAGTCAGTAGAATGGTCTGCAAAGTGTGAAGAGGAAGGCATTGAACTTGTCAAAAAATGGATAAATGAGTTTGAAGAATGTAAATCTAAAATTATTAATGATGCTGACTCTAGTTATGATGAAAGTGCTAACTATGATGTTGATAGTGAAGTAGATGAATATCAAGA
The DNA here is from genome assembly GCA_027943335.1 of Chamaecyparis obtusa. NCBI lineage: Eukaryota > Viridiplantae > Streptophyta > Pinopsida > Cupressales > Cupressaceae > Chamaecyparis > Chamaecyparis obtusa. The sequence goes on from BSBK01006800.1 coordinate 569,647, forward strand.
TGTCAAAAATGAAAATCTAGTTGCGAATGTTTCCATTGGATTCAAAGATTTGTTTTATTATTAGCATGGAAAGACAAACTTTTGTTCTCAGTTTAGGGAAGAGTCTTGTGATCAGTAGGAGAGTGATTATTTTGTAGATGAGAGTGACTATGATGATTCTTTTTCCCAAAATAATATAAGCTAGGAGTTTGCAGCCCCTACTCCAATTAAGGAAGATATTTTTAGTGTCACCTGTGAGACCGAAAAGATGGAATGTGAAGTTCAGTGTTCACTAAGTAGTGAGCAAATTTCAGAGCTCTTGGAGGCTGAGTTTCAGAGGTATGCTCCCTAGTTTGTTTCAAATTTCCCATGCTTGGTTGATATAAGTTTTGATGAAGAAGATTCAAGTAATGGCATGATATGTGAAACATTTACTAGTTCCCCTTTATCTATATTTGAGTTAAAAGAGCAGCAATATGAAAGTACATGTCATTATGATGGTTTTGATAATGTTATATTTGATGAATATACTGATGAATGTACTAGTGAATATTATGATTTTCAAGAGCCTGTTGTTTGTGGTTCTTGTCTAGTTGTTGATGCTGGAGAATGTGAAAAATCTGAATATGTTTTCTCAGATTTACAAACGATTAAGGATTCAGTCACTGACAATGCGTATGCTTTCCTAGAAGATGTTGATATGGCTCATGATCAGCAAGCTATATTAGATCTTATGAAATCAGATGTTTGTGTGAAAGAGTTCCATCCTAGTTTGCAAATCAGTATTTTGAATGAAGCTTATGTTTTGGTGCAAACTAGTGTTCATGAGGAGTTTGATTTCATCTATGAAAAGGAGCCAGAGTATTTTGTTTTTCAGCTTGTCTGTAATGGTCAAGGGTGTGATGTTTTGATATCATACAGTGATCAGCATTCACAGTATTTTAGTGACTCTATTTTACCAAGTGATGGTGAGTTTGTTGATTATCTTTTGTTTGATGTGCTGAAGGAAAGTGATGGTATGTTCAATCAAACACATGCAAGCAATAATTTCAGTTTGCCTTTGATCTATGGAGATGAAAACCAAATGTATGATAGAGGTAAGGGCTGAATCCAATTTGAGGCTTTGGGCCTTTTGTAAATAATTTCCCTCTATGTACAGTTGCTTTTCTTTTAGTTGTGTGTTTGCTTTCGGTTGAGGTTCCTATTTTTTTTGCGGAGTGGTGTTAGAGGGAAAGGTGAAAAGAGAAGAAAGAGATAAATTTTGATTTGACATTTCGGGGTGGTCTGCTTCTACCATGAGAATCTAAAGGTTCTCTACATGCCCACATGGGGCACACGTCCATAGTCAGAGCCACTATTGGTACTCAAAAATGCAACATGGGTTTTGAGTACCATGTTAAAATTTTGCAGTTTGAAGTCCTTTAATTGCTTTTCATGCATATGTACCCAATTGTTATTTTGAAGCCTATGAGGTGTTCTGGGTGTTTAGCACACTCCATTCAGTATATGCATGCATTCTATGATGTTATTTTATCATCCTGAATCATTCGGTGAAGTCCCATTTTGAGCAAGTGTCAAAATTGCACAATTCTGCATAAGTGTCAAACATAGTACAGTAGCCCAGTTTGCCTTTGAATATCTTGTGTCCAGAAATGTTTCATGACCTGCCACTTTGAGGATTTTTAGTAAGCATATCAAAGAACCTATGTTGCAATTTTTAAGTCATTTTGAATCCATTTGATTAGGTTTCGAACCCCTCAAAATTGGTAGTTTGTTGTCATGCATTTGTGTAATTGTTCAGAATTTTGGAAGGGCCTATTTGATCAGTCATAATTTTTGACCATTTGATCCAATTGAGAAAATTCATTTTGCACTGTATTTTAGTGGTCAAATACTCCTTATGTTTCAATTTTCAGATCATGAGGCATTCATTTGGTCAGTTTGCTAAGCCCATTCCATTTGCAGTTTCTATCAATGTGCTAGACTATTACATGTTGATTTCCCAATGCCCTACTTTGAGGTCTTGTTATTTGTATCTAGTTGAATGTTCTGCATATTTGATTTTTCCCCTATGTTGAAAACATGAGAATATACCTGCCAAAAGAGTTTTAGACTCGTACCAATCTAGTTGTCCACTTTCCCAGCTTGATTCTGAATCCAAATTCTACATATTCAGTGATTTTAAAATCAAAAAAGTTGTAAGATGTTGACTTTGTATATTGATGCTAATCTTTCTATTCACCTTCAGTGCAAGTTAGTAAAGGATTCATGTTCCATGTGCGAAGATGAATCAAGCCCCAAAGGTTCAAATTCTAAATGTCCATCTTGATGACTTTATGATTTCAGTTTCAAAAGCAGTTTGTGCAGTTTGATAGTGCAGAGTAGAATTGGAGTGAACAGAAGGGTCATTTTATAAGAGTTGTTTTCAAGAACCAATTGTGGAATCATTCTCATGGCATGATGAATCTGGAAAATCCCTTTTGCATGTGTATTTGATGTGGATGAATGAGTCATTTTGCCAAGTCATAGAGCTTCAAGTGGCAACATGATGACTTTCCAAGTGGCACCTTTGGCAGGGTTTGCACAAGTTTGAATTCAAATAGTTGCTGAATATAACGAACTGGCCTACTTTTCATATTATTATTTTTTTTTGGCCCTAATATTTTAGAGCCAATCCAGTCAGAGACTATGTTTAGATGCTAGAAATGAGAGGGTTTTCTAGTTCCCATGCTTGCAAAGTGTTATTTAGAAGGTTTTTTAAAACTCATTCCAGAAACTAGTTGCAGTTATATGGTCAGTTTGAAGAAATGTTATGATTGGATTGAAATGTTCATTGGTCAATATCTTGTTATGAAGGACATATTTCAGCAAGTGTGAATTTATTAAATGGATCACAAGCTTTTGCCTCTAACATGGATATGAAAGAGTTTAATGAACGGGTCTGTAAAAGGAGAAAATGTGATTGCACTGGAGAGAATGACAAGTAATGATCGTGCAATATGAAATGATGTGTTTCTTTTTAAAAGGGAGGTATTGAGTTATATATAAGAGAATAGGAGACCCAGCATAATGTTGTTTGGAATGGGATCCCACAGAATAAATTTTTTGCAAACACAAATTTGCACAAGTTAGAAAAATAGTCATTTTTCAAGGGGCATAACTTTTTATTGAACCGTTGGATCGGGCTCATTTTCAAATATGTTGTCTCAAATCTAATTCTCTAGATTCTCACTAGGGAGATTTTAAAAATTCATCCTGGTTCATGAGATACAGTTGTCTGAGTGTAGCACTATCTAAACTACCCATAAACAGTCACAAGCAATTATCCCACATTCATGAGTTTTCATGTAAAACTAATGTTTAAATACATGGCCGCCCAGTGTAAAGGTAAAGTGAAGTGGAAAGAGAGGCTTTGTGAAGCCTCTTCCTTGTAGGTATGCCTTGAAGTGCATGCCAACTGGGCACTTGGACAAATTTTTGACAATGCATTTAAAACACTTTGAGAATTTAGTCCCACATTGCTCCCAATTTCAAAATTTGAAGTGTTTATATGGAATACTCCAAACACATGAAGTAAATTGAAGTGCTAGAAGCTATGCTTGCCCAAGCTTGTGTGGTCGCCTTGGTTTTCATGCTGAGCGCAAAAGAAATTTTGTAGAAAGGGACATGTCTCAAGAAGTCTTCAGATGAAGAAGTCTCATAAGGAGAGGAAATGGTTCAGAGACATAGAGACTTAGTCTCCAAGTCTCCAGATGGCAATTCAGAGACTTAGAGACTTAGTCTCCAAATCTCTAGATAACGTAGTCTCCAAGTCTCACAAAGGAAAGAAATCATTTAGAGATTCAGAGAGTAGTTAGTCACCCAATCTTGTGAGGTTTGGCAGTTAGTAGAAAATGTCTAGAGATTTGGAGACTAACAGCGGTCGCAAGGTCTCCCAATGCGAGCAATTAAGTGAGAAAAATTCTGAGACTTAGAGACTACTGCATATCACAGGTCACTAGATAAACCATGGTTAAGATAAATTGTTAAGAGATTTGGAGATTAAAGCAGTCTCCAGATCTCCAAATGAACTAAGGTTAAGGGTGAGTTTACAGGTCCAGTCCAAGCAACCAATAAAATGATGACAAGTGGCAAGATCTGGTGAAGTATGAGGAAAAGACCAGCAATAAAAGATTTAAAAAATCACAAAGTTCAACATTGGGGATAATTTAAAAAAATTTCATGCCAGAAGCTGCTCAGAGTTTTTAATGCTGCAAATTCATTTTTTGTCTGAATATAGCAGTATAATATCTTTTCGGAAATGACAGAAGACGACGGAGATGATGGCGGTGGAAAAAATCAGATTTGAATGAGTTGCTGATAGTAGTAAGGGATTTTAATCCACAATCATATTTTGGGGAAATATTTTATTCCAAACTTGATTGATTTTGCAGAACTGATAGAGGGAATGAATCAGGTTTTTCAATAGAGGATAAGGATAAGATCAGAGAATAAGGGACAAAAGAAATCAGATTTTGAAGGTGCTCGAGGATATCAGATCTCAAAGGAGAGAGAGGGCTCTTGAGATTAGATAGCAGAGGAGATAGGTGTTGGTCATGTGCTGATTTTAGGGTTTCTCTCTCAGTCTATTTATCTTCTTCTTTTCTAAAGTGAAGGGGTTCCTATCCTTGTTTCTTCTTCTATTCTGTTGAAGGGTTTCAGACTGGTTCTGCCCTCTCACTCAAAAGATTTTATAGCAGGCTTGTAGATGGTTTTTTTGAATGTATTTTTGCAAAACAAATTTCTCAACCTTGTCTATGCATTGAGTTTTTTATCCTTAATATATCAAAGCAAGATCATTTCAATAAAATATAGTGCAGTCCCTGTTCTCTGTTGTTCTATCTCTTTGCATTTTTTTTCTGGCTCTTGTATGTTTTATTTGTAAGGCAACTAAAAACATACTAGCTACAAGGTAGTCTGTTTGATTATTTGTGAGTTTCTCTCAAGGAGAGAATTAATTTTCATAAGTAGTTTTAGAGAGCAAACACAATTGAAGGATTTGATTGAACAGTATAGAAGTGAGAAGATAGTTTGTAAGGCACTATGTTTGGATTGCATTCAGTCTATAAGGCATTCTGTAGTATTTTACTTGATTTGTGACCTGTTGATTACATCTTTTGACTCCTTGCCCAAGGATAGGCACTGGTTGGCTATTTGTGATGTAGTTATCTTTAAGTCATCAAGCACAAAATAATCATTACCAGTACATTTATGTTTCTAAATTCATACCTATTGTGAAGGAACTATATCCTAGTGGTATGGTTCATCTTTGTTGATTCCTTGAAGAGAGAATCCAAAGGTTAACCTTCCTTGAGTTGTACTCATAAAAAGAAGAAGGATTTATGTCCTTATCCCACTATTTTGTGCTATCACATTTATAGTCTCTATTTTTATACTCTGTATCAGGAGATTCTCAACTGTCTACAGAGTGATCTTTTGTTTAAGTAATCTAAATCCTAGACAGCATAGCAGTGAAGACCCTATCCACCATTTGAATGTTTACTTGAAACATAGTCAATCATTAATAGGCAATACCCACCTGAGTCCTGTGGAGCTTAAAGTAGAAGGAGGATCTTATCCAATCCTCATTAATTAGGATTTTCTTGCAAACTTGGAATCCTTTTAACTAAGAATCAAGCCCATACCTTTGCCAAGTTTGATCCTACAAGAAAAATCCCTAACAGACTTAACAGTCTTATTGTAAAATCCTTGCAAAAGATAACATTCTAAAGAGTGTTTGAAGCCCTTTAACAAGGCCACTCCTAACAGGGTGAAGATTCTAATAGATCTAAGGTAAATCCATTGACCGGGTCACACTTAGTAGTGTGTATTGTAATCTTTAACAGGATTGGCTCTTAACCGAGCAGTACTTTAGAAGAGTATTTTCTTTAGTGGGTGACAATTCCCACAGTGGTTTTTCCCAAAGCTGGGTTTCCACGTTAAATACTAGTGTTACATGTGATGAATTATTTATGTGATTGATTTGGTGATTGTTAAATTTTATTTACTATTTTCGGTAAATAGTGAATTGTGTTTAACTGAGTTAATTAGAGAAAAAAAATTAAGGTACAGAGAATCAAGGATTACTGATTCACCCCCCCTCTCCATAATCTAACATATACTACCCAAAGATTATTATTTACGATTGTAGAATTACACTTAAGGTTAAAGGAGTCGTGCTAGGAGATTTAAAAGTGGAAAAGGTGAGGTGTTTGATTGTTATATGTGCATAATGAGATAATGTGGTTCAATGTAACAAAAAAATTTGGGAAAGAGAAGGGAGATAGAATTGAAGTAGGAGAAGTGTGTAGTTAGAAAGTGACCATGTGAAAAAATGGAGGAAAAGGGTTCAGTAAAAATGGAGAAACAATAAAAAGGTTTTAAAGGCCTGGTGAAGAAAGAAAGGATTTATGGCTTAGTGAAATGTAAAGATGAAAAATTATCAATGCCATTCTTGAGCTATTGGGAGAACAATTTATGGAGAGGAAAAATAAATGGAGGGTGAATGTAGATGTTATTTCCATGGTAGTGGTATGGAGGATGGAGCTAGGATAAAACACAAAGCAAGTGGAATGGGTTGTAAAAAACCCTGATTGAGAAAGACATGTTATTGGGTCTGGAGTCCATTCTAGAATGGGAAAACCTTGGAGTCAAGTTTAATTATTTAGAGTGCTTTGAAGATGAGGACGAGGCTAAGATGTTTGGATGTGTGTCATTTGTCCTCTAGTTTGGTAAAGTGGACAAGAGGGGTTATAGAAGGAAGGTGGTTGCCACATGGGTGAAGCTAAAAGGTGCCATTAGAGATTATGAGGAGGCGAGGAAGCTAAAGTGTAGGTTTTTCTAGTAAAGGTATCGAGGAGGAGAATAAGTAAGAGAAATAGAAGAATCAGAACTATTAATGTAGTGTGAAATAGATGGTGACACGGGTTGTTGCAATTTTGAATGTGGCTGTGAGTTTTTTGAATGTTAGGAAAGTCATGTTTTGAAGGATGATCTCAATGATGCAGATAGGGAGAAAGGGACAATGGTTGTGAAAGCTTGAGGACTAGATTTGTAGAGTTACAATGAAAAGGATGGAACACCAAGAAAGGTTTGAGATAAAACATTTTGATATGATGCCTGGCAATGCATTGTAATGAAAGTATTGGCCTAACAAGAGCCTTGTTGTTATGAACTATTATTGTAATGTTTGATTAGAAAGGTAGGAAAAAGTAAATATTTGAGGATTGTAAAGAGATAGAATATGGTATCCGGGTATATGTTTCATGGGGATCTTAGTAATGCTAGATGTAAGGTGCCTAGAATTTGAAGCTTTATGTACTCTTTATTTATTAATAAAATATAATATTGTTACTAATAAAAAAAAAGAGAAAAAAGTGAAACAATAAAAGAATAAAAGAAACTACAAATATATAAATAGGAAGAAGGAAAAATAGCTACACAAAAAAGAAAAAAAGAAAAAATCTTAAAGAATGAAGGAGGATAAGAATGTAAAAAGAAACACAAAAAAGAGAAAAATTTGAGAAAAAGAAAAACAAGAAGAAAATAAATACTAAAAACTAAAATAAGAAATAAATAAGTAGACAACCAAACAAAACAAAACAAAAAACACAAATAAACAAACACACACACACATATTGTTACATATAAATTAAAAAATAACTAAATTCTCTTGGTCATCGGGTGTTCTGAAAATCCACCCACACCGACTTGTATCTCTTTGCCTCTTCTGATCATCACCCTCGCCAAAAAGTTGGGATTCTTAAAACCCTATCATTGAGAGCTCCCTTCATATTTGTGATGAGGACAATTTCAACCAGGAGTTGGCCCATCTTT